>JAVIAB010000117.1:3875033-4255033 GCA_032433765.1 Megaustenia siamemsis | reverse complement strand
AGGTTGGCTACCAAGGAGTGCCATTCTGTTATGTCTCTTGCTTGATGGTGCAGGTTGTCATAGGCTGATTTGTCCATCTTTTGATGTTACTCGTCCATGTTAGTCTTGGTTTGCCTCTGCCTCTTTTGCCTTGTATTTTCCCCTCCAAGATTACAATTAGTAGGCTGTTGTGTCTTTTAACATGGCCCAGAAATATAATTTGTCTTGTTTGAATTGTGTTTAGTAGTTCTCTTTTCATTTTTAGTTGTTGTAAGACTTCATTGTTTGTTTTCTTTTCTTTCCATCCAATTCTTCAATAAATCTACATTTCAAAGGCTTTAATTTTCTGTTCTGCTTTCTTGTCTAATGTCTATGTTTCTGTGTCATACAGGAATGGTGATAAAATATAACATTTTGCTATTCTTAGTTTTAGCCCTGGTGTTATTAGTTTTGATGTTAGTATACTTTTCATGACATTAAAATTATTTTTGCCATTCCTATTCTTTTGTTTATTTCAGCTTTACATTTTCCATCTCTGGTTATAGTATGTCCAAGTTAGTAATGATACCAAGATAAGGATATCAAAAGCAATAGGAGCATTTGTTGCACTGGGAAACATATGGAAGTCCAAAGAAATTAGGTTAAATACTAAAATAAAAATGTTCAACTCCAATGTTAAATCAGTCTTATTATATGGCTGTGAAACATGGAGAACAACTAAAATGACAATCATGAAGACACAGACTTTCATTAATGGATGCTTACGCAATATATTAGTAATGTACTATCAACCCTTACGTATGCGTGTGAAAGCTGGAATACAACAAGAGATATAGAAACAAAGTTGAACGCATTCGAAAATAAATGTCTAAGGAAAATACTTGGTATAGCATGGGACGAATTCAAAACAAACGAGGAAATTAGAGAAATCGCCAATCAACCACTAATATCTTCAGTAATAAAGAAAAGACGATGGTCATATGTTGGACATGTGATGAGAAGAGATAATAACCGAATAGCAAAGCAAGCCCTCATATGGGAAACAACAGGTAAGAGAAGAAGAGGAATACCCAGGGAGACACTGAGAAGAACATTGATGAGAGAGGCAAGAGCAACAGGATTCGGCTCCCTCAATGAGATAGAGCTGCTTGCACAGAACATTGACAAGTGGTGAGATTTGATAAAATATCTTTAAAAGAAAACTGCTAGAACAAAAATTCAGATATGAGAAGGTGTATCTTGGTCTACGCCCTATGGGCCGGCAACGGCTCGAAAGGTCAATAAATAGACGCAGTATAAAAGAATGGAAATGGCAGGACAAAATCACTAACATAGAATTATGGAAATGTACCAGTCAAATACAAGTGGATAAAGAGATACATCAAAGACGATGGCGCTGGATAGGACATACACTGCGGAAGCCAACTGAGAGTATTATACAACATGCGCTTTTTGGAATCCCCAGGGAAAAAGACAAAAAGGAAGACCAAGGAATTCTTGGAGAAGACAGATAGAAGCAGAGATGAAGATGATGGGGAAGACATGGAACGATATTATAAGAATGGGAAGGAACAGAGCGGCTTGGAAAGTGTTTGTTGAAGACTTATGCTCCACAGGGAGCTGAAAGGTAGAAGAAGAAGAGGGTAGTTGTAGTTCTGAACTGTCCACTGATATCCACTTTTAGGTTTTGAGTATTTTCGTTGTTTGTGATCATAGTTTTAATCTTTTTGACTAAACAGACTGTAAAGTGATAAAGCAATTTTTTGTTTAGTATAATGTAGATTTATGTATATTTTAATTCTATCGAATTCTACCGAACTATTGCCAGTGATATTAAAGTATAATGGTCAATAAGATATTGTTTGCGTGTAAGGCCCAAATATTCGTGGGGCCCCGTTAAGAAAAGATCAACCCTACAATAAGGCACCCCCACAGCTTTGCGTCACGTCAAGTCTCTATTGATCTCCCTGGCGCCATTTGTTGGAGCCCAGATGTTGCCAGGTACAAGTTGCTTGAATCGATTGACCCAGTAAAAAAATTTCAGTTCAGGGGGAAATTTCCGATTGGCTTACTAGCGATCAGTGAATGACTTCTCATTGGCTACAAGATTTTATGTTGCCGATTAAGGTCTGTGATCAACACAATCACTTTCTTGCCAATTTCTCAGTCTCTAACTCGACCGCTGCAATATACAAACCCTCATTAGATCTATCTATCTATCTATCTATCTATCTATCTATCTATCTATCTATCTATCTATCTATCTATCTATCTATCTATCTATCCATCCATCCATCCATCCATCCATCCATCCATCCATCCATCCATCCATCCATCCATCCATCCATCCATCCATCCATCCATCCATCCATCCTATCTATCTATCTATCTATCTATCTATCTATCTATCTATCTATCTATCTATCTATCTATCTATCTATCTATCTATCTATCTGTTTGTCTGTCTGTCTAATGTCTGTCTGTGTGTTTGTCTGTCTATCCTTCCTTCCTTCCTTTCGAGCCGAAGTCGGCACGTAGAGCAGCAATTCTAGACTCTGGTGTCTGATGATCTTTCAACTGTCAGACCGTGCACAGGACCCGCAATGTTTCTCGCCATACGGCCTGTTCTGGGCGAATTGTTTAATCGTGGAAGGTGATGCCTGCTATTGCTGCCTCTCGTTTTTAATGTTCTTTTTAGTGTTTTTCTAGGTCGCCCTCTGTTTCTTCCACCCTCTGGTTCCCATTTGAGTGCCTACTTTAAGATTCTTTTGTTGTCTCTTCTCATCACATGGTCACCATATGCCCACTTTCTTCTCTTGATTACAGTTGATATTTTTGCATCCTTTGTCATTTCTCTTATTTCCGCACTTGTCTTGAACTCATTCTATGGTATACAAAGTATTTTCCACAGGCATTTCTTTCTTAACGCATCCAGTTAATGTTCTTATTTCTGTAGTTGTTACCCAGCTATTGCATGAACAAGTAAGGGTGAGTAATACATCTGATTTGAACATCCTGAGTTTTGTTACAGTCATCATCATCATCATCCTCATTAGCTACCATGCGGGCTGGCGTAGGTGATCATACCTCTCCTCCACAACAATCTATATCGATTCTCTCTTTCTTTTTCCTTTCGCTTCCACAAACCGCTACGAGTGTCGAACAAGATGTAGTTCTTGCCAGAATGGCAGCCTCAACCATTGTCACATGGTGTTGTGCTAGCGTTTCCTGGATGTTTTCGTGTCCACCTTACTTTGGGACCTACTGTGGACTCCTCTCTGTTAATGACAAATGGCGCTCAGCGATAGCTGTCTACCATCAATCCATCAAACCACACTTTGCACATGTTCGGTTTTTATTTCATATTTTCATCATCATCATCATCATCATCATCATCATCATCATCATCATCATCATCGGTGTCATATCCAAGGGCGCAGGCGATCATGTCCCTCCACACAATCAAAACATTGATGCTCTTCCTTGCATGCCAAATTGTGGCAGCTGTTTTATTGTTTGTCACTGTCTTCCGCTTCCTCCCTGTCCTTCTTATTCTTTCTTTGTTGTTTCAGTTTTTTTTTTAAAAATCACATTTATTTAGTTTTCTGATGACATCATCAACGAAACTATAAAGGTATAGTGATGCTGTTGTGTATAGTTAAGTTGTAGTGTATATTGAAGCTGTAGTGTATAGTGATGGTGTAGTGTATAGTGATGCTGTAGTGTATAGGGATGTTGTAGTGTATAGTGATGTTGTAGTGTATAGTGATGCTGTAGTGTATAGTGATGCTGTAGTGTATAGTGATGGTATAGTGTATAGTGATGGTATAGTGTATAGTGATGGTGTAATGTATAGTGATGGTGTAGTGTATAGTGATGCTGTAGTTTATAGTGATGATATAGTGTTGCTGTAGTGTATAGTGATGGTGTAGTGTATAGTGATGCTGTAGTGTATAGTGATGATGTAGTGTATAGTGATGGTATAGTGTATAGTGATGATGTAGTGTATAGTGATAGTATAGTGTACAGTGATGCTGTAGTGTATAGCGAAGCTGTAGTATATAGTGATGCTGTAGTGTATAGTGATGCTGTAGTGTATAGTGATGCTGTAATGTATCGTGATGGTGAAGTGTATAGTGATAGTATAGTGATAGTGTAGTGTGCAGTGATGCTGTAGTGTATAGGGATGGTATTGTGTACAATGATGGTGTAGTGTATAGTGATGGAGTAATGTATAGTGATGGTGTAGTGTTTAGTGATGTCGTAGTTTATAGTGATGGTGTAGTGTATAGTGGTGCTGATAGTGTATAGTGATGGTGTAGTGTATAGTGATGGTGTAGTGTATAGTGATGGTATAATGTATAGTGATGGTATAGTGTATAGTGATGGAATAGTGTATAGTGATGGTATAGTGTATAGTGATGGTATAGTGTATAGTGATGGTATAGTGTATAGTGATGGTATAGTGTATAGTGATGGTATAGTGTGCAGTGATGGAATAGTGTATAGTGATGGTGTAGTGTATAGTGTATAGTGTATAGTGATGGTATAGTGTATAGTGATGGTGTAGTGTATAGTGTATAGTGATGGTATAGTGTATAGTGTACAGTGATGGTATAGTGTATAGTGATGGTATAGTGTATAGTGATGGTGTAGTGTATAGTGTATAGTGATGGTATAGTGTATAGTGATGGTGTAGTGTATAGTGTATAGTGATGGTGTAGTGTATAGTGTACAGTGATGGTATAGTGTATAGTGATGGTGTAGTGTAGTGTATAGTGTATAGTGATGGTATAGTGTATAGTGATGGTATAGTGTATAGTGATGGTATAGTGTATAGTGATGGTATAGTGTATAGTGATGGTATAGTGTATAGTGATGGTATAGTGTGCAGTGATGGTATAGTGTATAGTGATGGTGTTGAATGAAACTGTATAATGATACTACTGTTTAGAGATACTGTATATTGATATTGTATAATGATACGTAGACGATTATTGAGAGAAAGAAGGATGCAAATAAGAGTTTTTGAGAAAAAGAAAAGCAAAAAAATAAACTAGCTAGATAGATGTTACAAATATTAAACAGATGTTACATAAATGTTACACAGATGTTACTTAAGTGTTCACAAATCTATACTAAATCACTTCAAACAGAGCAATAATTATTTTAAGAGATGCGATCAATGTCCGAAAGGATATCGAGGGCAAATTGAGAGACAGTTTTCACGAGATGAAATATAACAGAATAATTTTGCTTCTTGTGGAAACAGACTAGTTGAGGACAGAAGTATCATATACAAGAAGGTACATCAGTGCTTGCTTGCTTGAGTTCCCGATGACTAAAGAAAAACATTTTCTCATCATCCACCCTTAAGGGTACGTTAAACGGGCTTGTCTGCGTTGTGTTGTGGTTTGCATTAAAACTGTGATATTTGCGCATTTCGGCCCAACACATCCGACTTCAGCATGTTATTTTTGAGTACCGGGTTGTCTTCCCTCTTCAATCCCTACTCGCTTGGTCAGACTAGACAGGTTAGTCTGTTACTGGAGACACCATGGAAAGGTGGAGTAGGGTCTTGATGGCTCTGGTTCACCGATCCTGTTGCAAGCCATCAGCTGTGGGTCGCTGATAGCTTCCAGCTCTGCTACTGGGAGGCGACTTTGCCTCTGGTAGATCACTAAATCTAGTGATGGAATTGGTATCAGAATCACATAATTAAGAACAGAAG
The DNA here is from genome assembly GCA_032433765.1 of Megaustenia siamemsis. Taxonomy (NCBI): domain Eukaryota; kingdom Metazoa; phylum Mollusca; class Gastropoda; order Stylommatophora; family Ariophantidae; genus Megaustenia; species Megaustenia siamemsis. The sequence goes on along the minus strand of JAVIAB010000117.1, from coordinate 4,249,323 downwards.
AACATAAACAAGAGAATCTGGAAACCTTTAGCTGGCTGAGACTTAATAGTATACCCTGAGACTTAACAGTATAACCTGAGACTTAATAGTATACTCTGAGACTTAATAGTATACTCTGAGACTTAATAGTATATTCTGAGAATTAATAGTATAATGGGAGGATAGGACATAAGTAATGGGAGGATAGGACATAAGAAATGGGAAGGTGTGACACAAGTAATGGGAGGATAGGACATAAGTAATGGGAGGATAGGACATTAGTAATGGGAGAATAGGACATAAGTAACCGGAGGATGTGTTACAAGTAATCGGAGGATGTGATACAAGTAACGGGAGGATGTGATACAAGTAACGGGAGGATGTGATAGAAGTAATGGGAGAATAGGACATAAGTAATGGGATGATAGGACACAAGAAATGGGAAGATAGGACACAATTAATGGAAATATATAACACACGTAATGGGAGGATAGGACATAAGTAATGGGTTGGTATGGTACAAGTAGTAGGAGGATAGGATATAATTAATGGGAATATACATCGCAAGTAATGAAAGGATAGGACAACATTAATGGCAAGATATGGCACAAGTAATGAAAGGATAGGACAAAATTATGGCGCAACTAATGGGAAGACATGCCGTAAATAATAGGCAAGGTGAAACAGAAATAAAGAGAGAAAGCGACAATTAATTAATACAGACACATGACATAAGTAATAAAGGAAAGTAGTCAAATAATGGGGAAAGGGGGACACAAGTAATAGAAAATTGTGACATAAGTAATGGGAGAATGTGACACAAGTAATGGGAGAATGTGACACAAGTAATGAAGCACACACCGGGGCCAGGTAACACAGCAGGAAGATGCCTATTTGGCTGTGGGGAGCCGCGCACGTTATTGCACGGGGGTTATGGGAGGCATAGGTCAGCCAGCCCGAGGCTGAAGGTCAGGGTTAGAGAGCCATACTTGATAGTGACCCCATTTGACCTATAGGCTAACGCCCCCTACAGTAGATTAAGTGACCTCATCATGGACACGTCATCTAAGAGAGACCAGATGAATGGATGTTACTGTTAGATAATGTGGAGAGACACTTGTTAGACTCCGAACAGACCACACAGATTGAAGTATCACCATCTTTTAAACACCCTAAGGATAGGAATGTAAATCATGGACAACAGACAAGGAAATCACTGGAGTCTGTAAAATGTGGTTTTACAGAAGAATGTTGAAAATACCATGGACAGCTAAGAAGAGTAATGAAAACTTTCTGAAAGAGGCCAAAGTAAAAAGAGAGCTAATATCCAATATTAGGAAGAAACAATCATCATTTGTAACAACTGGGAAAATTGAGGGACGAAGAGATAGAGGAAAGCAAAGAGAAAAGATAACAGACAGCTTAAAAGAATGGTTTGGTAGCAAGTCAACAACATAAATTATAAATAACTGTCGAGATGGAAAGTTGTGAGGAGACATGATATCACCAACGTCAGCAGGCCTGGTACTTGATGATGATGGATAGGAACCTCTTGTGACTGTGGCTGTGGCTGTGGCTGTGACTGTGGCTGTGATTGTGGCTGTGGCTGTGGCTGTGGCACAGACAAAATGACAGCTGAACATTTGCTAATATCATGTCAAACATATTATGATCAGAGAAGGCTCTTGTGGTCATCACCAATACTATGTCGGGACAAGCTGTATGGAGATGTCACCAACCTTGAGCTGACATACCTTGTTATGTGCGTGGGCATACCACTCTACACCTTGTTATGTGCATGGGCATACCACTCTACACCTTCTTATGTGCGTGGGCAAACCTTTTTACATCTTGTTATATACCTCTGGGCAAACCTTTCTACACCTTGTTATATTTGTGGGCAAACCGTTCTATACCTTGTTAGATATGTGGGCAAACCCTTCTACACCTTGTCAGATATGTGAGCAAACCGTTCTACACCACGTTATGTGTGTGGGCAAACCTTTCTACACCTTGTTATATTTGTGGGCAAACCCATGTTCATCTAGTTAGATATGTGAGCAAACCGTTCTACACCTTGTTATATATGTGGGCAAACCGTTCTACACCTTGTTATATATGTGGGCAAACCGTTCTACACCTTGTTATATATCACACAAGATAACATGCTACACAGCCTGAAACGGTCAACGGTGCTTCTTGAATATACACACCCACACACACACACACACACACCCACACATTGTCACAACAGTGATCCAGTCACAATATATCAGCCTTATCACCCCTAGTGTGCTTGTTTGTGTCACGAAAAAAGAAATTGCCGTGCCACACCTCCATTATGACGTACAATGAACACGATAGTCATGTTCTATGTTTGTTACGTTAACCTTTGACACATTTTAGTTGTCAGCACCACGCCTTGACGCCTTTCTTTACCATAAATTATAGTTTGAGCACATTAAAGGCTGAGTGAGTCTAGATGCCGATCGATCAGTGGGATGAACACGACCTCTTTTCTTTTATGGGTGTGTTTCCCGATGTGAGAAGCACAACAAATGACGACTGTCTACTACAGATTTCAAAGGTTTCCGCAAAGATTTCATCAGAATCGTTTCGCTTTGGAGAACAGTCCTTTCGGATTAACTCCTTTCATTATTTTATTTCATCTTCTACCTTTCAATTCTCTGTACAGCAGGCCTTGAACACTTTCCAAGTCGTTCTGTTTCTTGCCATTCTTTTAGATCGTTGTGTATCTTCCTCATCATCTTCATCTCTGCTTCCATCAGTCTTCTCCAAGAGTATTGTGGTTATCCTATTTGTTTTTTTCTTTGGGGATTTAAAAAAGGGTCTGTTGTATAATACTCTCAGTTGGCTTCCGCAGTGTGTCCCAACCAGTGCCATCGTCTTCGTTGTATCTCTTTATCCACTGGTATTTGACTGGTACTGTTCCATAAATTCTATGTAAGTGATTTTGTGCTGCCATTTCAATCATTTACTAATTTATTTAATTATACTTTATTTTCCTTTCAGGACTATTTTTTGCAGGTTGAGAGGTCTTTTCTATAGCAGATTTGGAACTACTTTTCTATCGCATTTAGTTGATGACGTTTTCTAGATGACATCTTATTTTGTGCGTACCAGCATGATGACGTCAGATTACTCTGGGCACTGCTTACATTTATTCTGATTTTAAAAGATAAATATGTGTGTGTGCGCGTGTGTGCGTGCTTTCGCGTGTGCGTGCTTTCGTGTGTGCGCGCTTTCGTGTGTGTGTGTATTATTTAAAATGGGTTTTCGTCCCAGTTGAAGACATTTCAGTGGAAACGTTGGGTCCTTACATAGTCTTGTCTTGATCACAAAGCTGAGTCATTCTTTTTGTTATTTTTTCTTGTATCTAATCTAGTGTTGCCGCGGCCTTACATACTTTTGTAACGTTTGTCGCTACTTGTGTGGTCTACGTCATGACAGCTCCCATTTACTGTCTCTGATTCCAGGTCACGTCTGGTAACAGGACTCCATACAAAGGCCCGTTTTTCTCACGTTATTACTACTACAGTAATTCGGTCGTGTTATACAACTCAATGTAGCAACACCACCTATGTTAGTCATCTCAATGTAGCAACTCCACCCACGTTATACAACTCAATGTAGCAACTCCACTTATGTTATACAACTCAATGTAGCAACTCCACCTATGTTATACAACTCAATGTAGCAACTCCACCTATGTTATACAACTCAATGTAGCAACTCCACCTATGTTACACAACTCAATGTAGCAACTCCACCTATGTTACACAACTCAATGTAGCAACTCCACCTATGTTATACAACTAAATGTAGCAACTCCACCTTTGTTACATAACTCAATGTAGCAATTACACCTATGTTACACAACTCAATGTAGCAACTCCACCTATGTTATACAAATTAATGTAGCAACACTACCTATGTTATACAACTCAATGTAGCAACTCCATCAATGTTATACAACTCAATGAAGCAACTCCACCTATGTTACACAACTCAATGTAACAACTCCACTTATGTTACACAACTCAATGTAGCAACTCCACCTATGTTATACAACTCAATGTAGCAACTCCATCTATGTTATGCAACTCAATGTAGCAACTCCACCTATGTTATACAACTCAATGTAGCAACTCCACCCATGTTACACAACTCAATGTAGTAACCCCCTATGTTATACAAATCAATGTAGCAACTCCACCTATGTTATACAAATCAATGTAGCAACTCCACCTATGTTATACAACTCAATGTACTAACCCCGCCTATGTTATACACGTCAATGTAGCAACTCCACCTATGTTATACTGTAGAAGGGGGAGAAATGGAGAGAGCAGAACAGTAAAAACAAAGACAAGAGAATAAGGTTAAGCAGGAAAAAAGGAAAAGATATTAAAACGAAGTCACGATAAAAATAAAGAGGATGGGTCGAAATACACAGGAAAAACGTGAAGACCAGGTTCAGAAGTGAGTGGGCAGACAGACGCGTAGGAAATCAATTCTGATTGGCTGACAAGATCCAAATTTAAGAGATAAACACAAAAGATTGACAAGCACTTGGAGACGAAGCACTTGGAGACGAAGCACTTAGAGACGAAGCACTTGGAGACCAAGAAGTGCGTAGGACTGGGAGGTTGTGCAAATGAGGGGAGGTAGATTAAGCTAGGGACACTAATCAAGGACACGCGTAATATTATAAATAAGGTGTATTGAAGGACGAAAGTATGAAAGAATGACACTTTGAAATTGTACACAGATGATGTGGGAATAATTTATGAAATAAGAATTATAATAGTAGACTGCAAGTGAGATAAGAAAAGTAATAGAGTGACTACCTAGAAAAGCAATATAGTGGCTAATTAGAGGTGAGATTAAAGTAGAAAGATGGAAGAAAGTAAAGAAGACTATGTATGGCAAACGATCAACAAGTTGGGTGAGGCAGTACATAAGTTAGGAGAGGGGATACAGATACAAGAGATAGTAAAACGAATACCAACATTTACTGGAGGAGTAGATCAGTTTGAGGCATGGATAAACGTCAATGAAAAATGGATGAGGAGTAATAAATAACCCAACCAGAATTGAAAGAGCTAGCGTTGTTAACTAGTCAAGGGAGAGTGGCTAGCGGCATAAGAAGAAGAATAAATGAAATAAAAGACGAAACTTGGGAAGAATTTAAGTCGTATTTAAAACAGAGATACGCAAAATTTAAAGATCCACAGCAGGCGATAATGAAACTTAAGTCGACATACCAGCTGCAAGAAGAATCAGTTAGAGAATATGGCGATAAAGTATTGGAGTTAGCAGAGCAAGGATTTGGTCAAGGAATTGACAATGAGCAGATAAATAAAATGTTAATAGCCATATTTATAGAAGGCCTTAGAAATAAAGGGGTCAAAATGCAATAGGCAAGGAGAAATTTAGCAACATTGGCACAAGTGATGAATGTGGCAACAGAAGAAGAAAACATTAGACAAAGATTCGAAGAGGAAGGACAGGGGAAAAGAGAAGAGGGGCATAAAGATGACATATCTGTAATAGGGGAGGATATATAGCTAAACAGTGTTATACAATAACGTATCGAAGAAAAGAGAGAATATACCCAGGACAGGGAAACGCCGAGCATGTTCGAACAAACAGCCGATTTAAAACACGAGGAGCAGAAAACCGGAACAATCTAGAGGAGAAAAGAGGAGCCATGCTCATACATAGAGTAAATACACCTTGTTCTGTAATAAAACAGAAAATAGAGTATACAGAAGAGATAGAAGAGATAGAGAAGAGAGGAGAGAAACCCGAAATGGGTAAAACGAAGTAATAAGAGAAGAGAAACCCGAAATGGGTAAAATGAAGTAGTGAGAGGAGACAGAGAGAGACAAGATAAACCCGAAAGGAGTAAAACAAAGTAAAAATACCAGATAAAGAAGAGAGGAGAGAATCCGAAACGGGTTAATACAAAGTAGAAAGAGAGGAGAGGAAGAAGAGAGAGGAGAGAAACCCAGACGGGTTAAATAAGAGGTAACTGAGTAATCCGAAATAGATAGTTGACCTAAGAAAATAGTAAGAGGAAGAGAGAATTAAAGAGTAAAGTCGGTACGAGAAGAGAGGAACACCCGGACGGGTGGAGGAAGAAAAAAAAAGGGTAGCTAGATGTGAATCCGAAATGGATAGGCTACCAGAGTATAAAGAAAGAAGAGTAGAAATGGCCAAAATTGTTGTACATAATTAAGTGTAAATAGTAGAGGAGAAGAGGCGTCAAAGTGTCTTAGGGAAGAAGACACAGAAATTGTAGAAGCAGGATTATCAATCCAGGAACGCACTACACAGGCGTTATTGCAAGTAGCAATAACGTAAAATGCGGAATGCAATAGGGGAAAGAGGAGACATTGCTGAGGACAATAATAGTAGAAATAGAGGAAGATACGCCAGGTATTAAGAGAGGAAAAGGGGAAGTGTAGGGCTAGCGAACCAGTCCAAGTAGGATAAACTACATGATAAAAGTATTGCACAAAATAATACGCAGTCATTGCAGAATGTAATGTGATGTACATAAAGGAAAAGAAAATACAGGGCCAAAGCTAGTGGGAATTATAATTAAGACACAGTCAAGGTGATAAGTGGGTGGTACGTAGAGACAGGGGGAGTAATCCCCAGGGGTTTATAGAGGCCTTATCAGAACCTCTGGAGAGGGCTGACGACAATTACTGACGTGACGAACATAAAGGGAAGAGTATCGGGAAATGAATAGTTAAGAACCAGAGAGAGAAGAAAGGAATAAAGATGGTGGAGAGTAAAGAGAAGAGAGATAGAAAAGAGAAGTGGATGGAACAGGGTTAGTCATTACGGAAGATTAATGACTAAAGAATAGTGGAGGTTATGTAGAAGGGGGAGGAATAGAGAGAGCAGATCAGTAAAAGCATAGACGAGAGAACAAGGTTAAGGAGGAAAAAAGAAAAAGATATTAAAACGAAGTCACGATAAAAATAAAGAGGATGGGTCGAAATGCACAGGAAAAACGTGAAGACCAGGTTCAGAAGTGAGTGGGCAGACAGACGCGTAGGAGGTCCATTCTGATTGGCTGACAAGATCCAAATTTAAGAGGTAAACACAAACAGATTGACACGCACTTGGAGACGAAGCACTTGGAGACGAAGCACTTGGAGATCAGACACTTGGAGAAATGTAGTCGGCAAGGCACACACGCTCGTTAGGAGACAGGAGACCATGTGGTCGGCCCAAAGAGAGGATAACCTCAGCCTAGTAGAATTAGACTAGAATGTGAGTTAGAATAATAGCGAGCACTTTTTGGATACCGAAGACTGGAAGAGACTGAGTTGGCAGGAAGTGACGATCTAGAGTCAGAACACCAAGCAAGAGTAATAGAATTTTAGTCGGCAAGAACGCGCGATAGTTAGGAGATGCAGAGACTAGAGAAGAACAGTTAAGCGGACAGATTAGTGAGTAGCGCTATTAAGATATAGTAGCAGTGGCTTAGAGTCAGCCGGACCGGTAGAAGTTAGAGAATATAGGTGGGCCGTCAATGGGGACGGTCCACATATAGTGTAGATGAGAGTATGAATGTGGTCAGAGCGCAGAGACAAGTGTTAGGGCGAGAGACTGAAGAAATTGTAGAGTGTGTAACTTGCCATATCCAGTGTGTACGGGAGTCCGATGTGACAGAATTAAAAGTCGGCCAAACTCTTATAACCAAGGTGTTGTTATCTGTTACACAGTTATATTTATCTAGCCTAGCGTCAACCCTCGGGGATGAATCACAACAACAGTAAATTTGTCGCGGAACCACAACGTGAAACGGTCATCTTAACAACAAGCCCGAAGTATTACAGTCACGCGGCAAGGTCAGGGCTGAGACGATAGCCAGGGGGCACGAAGGCGTGTTGGCCCGATTGTAAACACGAGCAGCGCATTCAAGCGGAGGTCAATCTCCCCGAGAACTGACAAGGGTGACAAGTATCGCCACAATAACAACAACAATTATCCACAAAAAGAAACAACAAATAAACTACTCCGGGTACAATACCGCTCAATGTAGCAACTTCACCTATGTTATACAAATCAATGTTGCAACTCCACCTATGTTATACAAATCAATGTAGGAACTCAACCTATGTTATACAACTCAATGTAGCAACTCCACCTATGTTATACAACTCAATTTAGCAACTCCACCTATGTTATACAACTCAATGTAGCAACTCCATCTATGTTGTACAACTCAATGTAGCAACTCCACCTATGTTATACTACTCAATGTAGAAACTCCACCTATGTTATACTACTCAACGTAGCTTTAACTCCAGGTTGAGTCCAGCTTCTTTGCTTCACGGACATCTACACCGCTTTAATCCAGAGATGGTCATCATTACATCCGCAGTCACAGCTATCACTCCATAGTTGAACCAACCACAACGAATTTGATACGCCGCTTCCGTTATTTAGCACCAACCCGGGTTTTCCCCATGGCAGAAAGATACAATAACCCACTTGTCCTAATACCCCCCGTCTGCTGGCCTGAGGTCGGGCAAGACGTTTCGTGTAGACGCAATCGATTGTAAATGACCCTCGACGGCCACTCGTCCTGAAACACTGGATGAAAATGCACGAGTGCTCGCTGTTCATTTAATTACAACACAACACGAGGGCCATTGTCGAGCGCTGTCTGAGAGATTTCGTCATTTAGCACGTGATATTGGTGCCATTTTGACACTTATTCCGTCCGATTCGTTAATGTATGGAACAATTTGCGAAGTTGTGGATTCCGTGTTACTTATTAACATGACTAGATTAAGGTCGGTTGATATCCAGTCGGAAACACAATATAACAATGACTGCCTCTTTCTAGCTTATTCTATAGGACTGGGTACGTGTGGAGAAGGAAATGAGGTTTTGTAATATCAGTTTTGTTCAAGGTCACGAACACGACAGAGCGCACAACAATACTTGTCTATGTAAGCTCGGACAAACGCATTGACAGTTCAAAATGTTGTATCCCTAATTCTTTCTCTTTTTCTTGCGTTTACCAGATGACTAGTAAAAGAAGCGATTGTTCTCTACGTCATCCGTGCTTAAAAGTACGTTAAGTTGGCGAAGATACGTTGTGTTGTGCTTTATTTGCGCTATTCGACCCAAGACATCCGACTTCAGTCCGGCATTTTTTAGTACCAGGTTGCCTTCCCTCTTCGATTCCTACTCACTTGGCCAGACTAGATAGGTTAGTCTTTTCTAGGGGCACAGCGAAGAAGTGGAGTAGGGTCTGGATGGTTCTCGTTCACCTTTCCTGGCGTAAACCATCAGCCATTAGTCGATGACAGCTTTCAGCTCTGCTCCTGTGATCCACCGAGCCGCTACAGTCCAAATCATTTGATTCATCATTCATGACATGTTCGTTTTGTAGAGAGGTTCTCTCTGTTTTCTGATATCTCCTCTAACAGGTTTTCAATGAAAGGGGCTGGGTGGTCTAGAGGCGCGACGTCGGCTTCAAGCCATGGAAGGATCAAGGATCAAAGCCCACCAGAAGAAGTGATGATTTTTCAAAAACAGAAAAATAAAGTAATCCTTGGTTTCTTTATGATGCTACCATCCCCTGATTTCTTTGGTAATGGGATCCGAAGTCTAACCCTCTCGGATAACGGCATTAAACAGGAGATCCCGTGTGCGCTCACGCATGTTAATGATTCCTTGGCAATTAAAATGTGAAAGAGTAGGCCATAAATATGGCCGCTGCCCGGGCAAGATCGTCAACAGAAACCTACCCACACTATGGATGCCAGGCCGTTCTACTGATGTAATAGTATCGTTGGGTTCTAGGCCGTTCTACTGATGTAATAGTATCGTTGGATGCCAGGCCGTTCTACTGATGTAATAGTATCGTTGGATGCCAGGCCGTTCTACTGATGTAATAGTATCGTTGGGTTCTAGGCCGTTCTACTGATGTAATAGTATCGTTGGGTTCTAGGCCGTTCTACTGATGTAATAGTATCGTTGGATGCCAGGCCGTTCTACTGATGTAATAGTATCGTTGGATGCCAGGCCGTTTTGCTGATGCAATGGTATCGTTGGATTGCAGGCCGTTTTGCTGATGCAATGGTATCGTTTGATTCCAGGCCGTTCTACTGATGTAATGGTGTCATATTAGTTTTCCCCCGAGTCATATTTTTGACAGGGAACTGCTACTACGTATTTGATAACACCGAGTTTTGATATTTTCATAATTCATTTCACATAGATCACAACATGACGTACTAACAATGTCTTGACATGGATTCATGACGTCAATAATCATAGGCTATGATAGTTTGCTTATACAAGTTTATGTGATCGTCGGTTGTACAAGTGAAGTATAGTTGAGTACATCTAAAATTATAAATTTCATTTCTAAAATTAATGGGTTTTTTTTAATCTGGATGTGCTCTATAGGTTAACACCGGTGGATATTGGTGAATAACGTAATACATATTATCTGTGACATTTATATTTCAGTCACATCTCTATTTCTATATTTCATTCTATTAAAATATTACAACTCGTCTTGCTTAACACTTGCTATTCCATATCTATGTCTTGACTTATTCAATGCTACTCTTAATCTACTTACTATTGTTCTCTGGGGCACAACAGCTCTAAATCTAACTTGAAACACTTCTCAACTAAACAATGTCTTCCTGTCTGACCTATCTCTGGATCTTCCTTCCACGTCTCTATTTGATAAAAATTAACTCACTGTGTGGAAGTCCACAACTATAAAAACTCACGTCTGCCTGCAGCCAGTTTCGGCCGAAGCCGGACTAAGCTCGTCTATTTTACATTTTCAAAAACTGTCTAATTCTGCTAATGCATGAGGTTAAATACCTCTGCCTCATTTGCATAATTTATTGATTTAGTCGTTATGTAGTGATCTCTCAGCCAATGGTTGACTGCGAACTTCAACTCAAGATGACTTTTGTGTCAAATTTTGCAAAACAAACATTCCCCATCTTGACATTTAGTTCACCTCTGAGTTTCATAAATACCACTAACATGAACGCTAAGAGTGACATCTCTCTCATAAACTTAACCTGCCCCTGAGTTTGCTCATCAACCTAATTTCTGGACATGTGACAAAGTCTAGTCACGTCTACATCTATTCCCCCCCCCCCAATAAAAACTTGCTATGTTGTTATTTATGTGACTGTTTTCTAATTATGTCACTGCTATCATCCACTATGGACAAGGGGTAGGGTCCGATCCCAACCGAAGGCTTCCGGGTTCACCCAGCCTTAAATGGGTACCGGATTTTTTTCTGGGAAAATAAAGCGGCGCGGGCGTAATACCGACCACATTACCCCAAAAATCATGTGCTGAAGGTCTGTAAAAGTTATGGTCACTAACACCATATTCCCTATTCGCCACTTGGCGTGACGAGGGCTCTTTACTTTACTTATCATCCACTGATTTTAGGTAACTACAAAGAATTCCCACCCAAGCTATATCTCTATCTCCCATTGTGTGATCTATTCTATTCTAGTCTATATACTAAAAAAAAAGTAAAGTACCCCCGTCACGCCAAGTGGCGTATAGGGAAATATGGTGTTAGGTACCCTATATTTTACAGACCTTCAGCACTTGATTTTTGGGGTAATGTGGTCGGTCTTACGCCCGTGCTGCTTTACTTTCCCAGAAAAAAATCCGGTACCCAATTAAGGCTGGGTGAACCCGGAAGCCGTCGGTTGGGATCGAACCCTACCCCTTGTCCTTTGTAGTCCAGTTCACTAACCACTGAGCCATCGCGGCTAGTCTATATACTATTACACGGAATTCGTGCCCATTGACCAGAATTTTCTCGAAATTCTCGAGGGGAATATTAGAGCACCTATGGAGTCGTCTGATATGCAGTGATGACGATTTTAACAACAAAAACAAAAATGGAAGCCTCGATTAGATCATAGCTTGGCTTACGTCAAACTATAAACCAGACAATTATTTCCTTTTCTTTACTTCCTTTTCAACCTTTCGTTGTCGTGTCCCGTCTTCAACTCTTTGAAAGCTGCTTTGATGTCCCGGTTTTTTGTTCCCAGTGTTTCTATTGTTTCGTTTGTCTTTTTGTAACGGCCTATGGATTTCTTACTCTTTTAGCGGTTGTTGATAGCTGTTTGTGTTGTGTTTACTTGTTTATGTGGCGGTTGTTGATAGCTGTGTGTGTTGTGTTTACTTGTTTATGTGGTGTTTGTTGATATCTGTGTGTGTTGTGTTTTCTTGTTTATGTAGTGTTTGTTGATAGTTGTGTGTGTTGTGTTTTCTTGTTTTTTGTGGTGTTTGTTGATAGCTGTGTGTGAAGTGTTTTCTTGTTTATGTAGTGTTTGTTGATAGTTGTGTGTGTTGTGTTTTCTTGTTTTTGTGGTGTTTGTTGATATCTGTGTGTGTTGTGTTTTCTTGTTTATGTAGTGTTTGTTGATAGTTGTGTGTGTTGTGTTTTCTTGCTTTTTTTGTGGTGTTTGTTGATAGTTGTGTGTGTTGTGTTTTCTTGTTTATGTGGTGTTTGTTGATAGCTGTGTGTGTTGTGTTTTCTTGTTTATGTAGTGTTTGTTGATAGTTGTGTGTGTTGTGTTTTCTTGTTTTTTGTGGTGTTTGTTGATAGCTGTGTGTGTTGTGTTTTCTTGTTTTTTGTGGTGTTTGTTGATAGCTGTGTGTGTTGTGTTTTCTTGTTTTTTTTTTGTGGTGTTTGTTGATAGTTGTGTGTGTTGTGTTTTATTGTTTATGTGGCGTTTGTTGATAGTTGTGTGTGTTGTGTTTTCTTGTTTTTTGTGGTGTTTGTTGATAGCTGTGTGCGTTGTGTTTTCTTGTTTTTTGTGGCGTTTGTTGATAGTTGTGTGTGTTGTGTTTTATTGTTTATGTGGCGTTTGTTGATAGCTGTGTATGTTGCGTTTTCTTGTTTGATAGATAGGTAAGTACTTAGTCATATTGGTAGATATTCAGGAAGGTAGGTAAGTTGGTTGGTAGATAGACAAGTATGTAAGCACGAAGATTGACAGAAAAAAAATATTTCTTTAAAGTTCGCAGGTAGATAAACAAAAAGTCAGATGGGTAGACATAGAATTGAATAGATAGATAATTGGATAGAAATAGAAACATACAGACAGACACACAGACAGGCTGATAGATAGATGGGTGGAGAAACAAATAAACGGATGGTCCACGAAGATTGAATGGGTAGTTCTTTCTCTTCTACCTTTCAGCTCCCTGTGGAGAATAGGTCTTCAACAAACACTTTCCAAGTCATTCTGTTTCTTGCCATTCTTTTAAGACCATCCCAAGTCTTCCCCATCATCTTCATCTCTGCTTCTATCTCTGCTTCAATCTCTGCTTCAATCTCTGCTTCTATCTCTGCTTCTATCCCTGCTTCTATCCCTGCTTCTATCCCTGCTTCTATCTCTGCTTCTATCTCTGCTTCTATCTCTGCTTCTATCCCTGCTTCTATCCCTGCTTCTATCCCTGCTTCTATCTCTGCTTCTATCCCTGCTTCTATCCCTGCTTCTATCTCTGCTTCTATCCCTGCTTCTATCCCTGCTTCTATCTCTGCTTCTATCCCTGCTTCTATCCCTGCTTCTATCTCTGCTTCTATCCCTGCTTCTATCCCTGCTTCTATCCCTGCTTCTATCCCTGCTTCTATCTCTGCCTCTATCTCTGCTTCTATCCCTGCATCTATCCCTGCTTCTATCCCTGCTTCTATCCCTGCTTCTATCTCTGCTTCTATCTCTGCTTCTATCTCTGCTTCTATCCCTGCTTCTATCTCTGCTTCTATCCCTGCTTCTATCTCTGCTTCTATCCCTGCTTCTATCTCTGCTTCTATCTCTGCTTCTATCTCTGCTTCTATCTCTGCTTCAATCTCTGCTTCTATCCCTGCTTCTATCTCTGCTTCTATCCCGGCTTCTATCTCTGCTTCTATCTCTGCTTCCATTTTTCTTCTCCAATACTATTTTTGGTCTTCCTCTTTGTCTCCTCCCCTGGGGATTAAAAACAGAAGGGTCCTGTCGTGTAAAACTCTCACTTGGCCTCGCTTAGTGTTTCCTTTCCAGCACTATCGTCGTGGCCACAGTTCCCTCCTCTGAATATCCGCCGCTGATGTACAAACAACATTGTAAATGGTGTCAGAAACACATAAACATTGCTGAGAAACACATAAACCGTAAGAGAAGTGTACATGAACTACCATTCATTGTATAGTTCAGCTGATAGACAGCCCGTTTGTTTACAATCCCGGCTCTCGTTTGATTTTACTGTCGTTAACTGCCGGTGATTGCCAACATGAGTCTGTGTAACCTACAACAAATACGTAGGCTCTACATCCCGCAGCATTTCTTCTTCTTTCCTACCTCTGATTCCTGTTCTTTTTTTAATTATTATTATTATAGTTTAGACCCAGGTCATATAGAGTAGTTCCAAACCATATAGTATAGCTACAGGTCATGTAGTGTAGCTCCAGGTTATGTAGTATAGTTCCAAACCATGTAGTTTAACTACAGGTCGTGTCGTATAGTTCCAAATCATGTAGTATAGCTACAGGTCATGTAGTATAGCTCCAGGTCATGTAGTGTAGATCCAGGTCATGTAGTATAGTTCCAAACCATGTAGTATAGCTTCAGGCCATGTAGTTTAGTTACAGGTCATGTAGTGTAGATCCAGGTCATGTAGTTTAGCTACAGGTCATGTAGTTTAGCTACAGGTCATGTAGTTTAGCTCTAGGTCATGTAGTATAGCTACAAGTCAGGTAATGTAGCTCCAGATCATGTAGTATAGCTCTAGGTCATGTAGTGTAGCTCTAGGTCATGTAGTATAGCTACAAGTCAGGTAATGTAGCTCCAGATAATGTAGTATAGCTCCAGGTCATGTAGTATAGCTCAAAGTCTTGCAATGTAGCTCCAGGTCATGTAGTATAGCTCCAGGTCATGTAGTATAGCTCCAGGTCATGTAGTATAGCTCCAGGTCATGTAGTATAGCTCTAGGTCATGTAGTGTAGCTGCAGGTCATGTGGTATAACTACAGGTCATGTAGTATAGCTCAAGGTCATGTGGTGTAGCTACAAGTCATGTAGTGTAGCTTCAGGTCATGTAGTATAGCTCCAGGTCATGTAATGTAGCTCCAGGTCATGTAATGTAGCTACAGGTCATGTAGTGTAGCCCAAGACCATGTATTAAGTTATTGAGTTATTTGTGGATCATCATCATTGCACTCCGAACATGTCCATAGGTGCTCAGATCCCCTCCTCTGCAATTCCCGCAGTGCCCAGCGACTGACGACTCCAGTTCTGTGTTGGTTGATAAGTCTTCTTACACGCCCACTAAGTTTCTCATTTCTGGCTGTGCCCATCTTAACTACCATTTCTATCATCCGAAGAAGTGACGTGGATCTGTGTTTGTCGAAGTCATGTGCTCTTCCCACATCTCGGAGGGCATTGATGATGTCCGCCCGATCCATTGGTTGACCGTCCTCAACGACAGCGCAGCTAGCCACCTGTCCGCTCTTTCATTTCCCCATACTCCCGCATGTCCGGGGATATAGACAAAGGTGACCTTACGTATTTTTGACTTCTGCAATGACTCTAACCATTGCATGCGTACAGACCCCGCCTCCACTTTTTTCATGCTCATCCAGACCATGTAGTATAGCTCCAGGTCATGTAAGGTAGCTCCAGGTCATGTAGTATAGCCCAAAGTCTTGCAATATAGCTCCAGATCATTTAGTATAGCTCCAGGTCATTTAGTATAGCTCCAGGTCATGTAGTATAGCTCCAGGTCATGTAGTATAGCTCCAGGTCATGTAGTATAGCTCCAGGTCATGTAATGTAGCTCCAGGTCATGTAGTATAGCTCCAGGTCATGTAATGTAGCTCCAGGTTATGTAGTATAGCTCCAGGTCATGTAATGTAGCTCCAGGTTATGTAGTAAAGCTCCAGGTCATGTAATGTAGCTCCATGTTATGTAGTATAGCTCCAGGTCATGTAATGTAGCTCCAGGTTATGTAGTATAGCTCCAGGTCATGTAATGTAGCTCCAGGTCATGTAGTATAGCTCCAGGTCATGTAATGTAGCTCCAGGTCATGTAGTATAGTTCCAGGTCATGTAATGTAGCTCCAGGTCATGTAGTATAGCTCCAGGTCATGTAATGTAGCTCCAGGTTATGTAGTATAGCTCCAGGTCATGTAATGTAGCTCCAGGTCATGTAGTATAGCTCCAGGTCATGTAATGTAGCTCCAGGTTATGTAGTATAGCTCCAGGTCATGTAATGTAGCTCCAGGTTATGTAGTATAGCTCCAGGTCATGTAATGTAGCTCCAGGTTATGTAGTATAGCTCCAGATCATGTAATGTAGCTCCAGGTTATGTAGTATAGCTCCATGTCATGTAATGTAGCTCCAGGTTATGTAGTATAGCTCCAGGTCATGTAATGTCGCTCCAGGTTATTTATTATAGTTCCAGGTCATGTAATGTAGCTCCAGGTCATGTAGTATAGCCTCAATTCAAAATGGTACTTCCAGGTCGTCACAACGGCCGCCACGGACCAGCATAATCTCCGTGCTCTCGACCAATTCCAGTATAAACTTCATGATCAGTTACTGTGTGCCCCAAGAATAGCTGTCCCAACAAATGAAATCCGGTCTCCACTTTAGTGAAATAGTCAATCTAACTTCAACCCTGCTGGTGGCAAATTTGCAGTCGAGCATAGGTGGCACATCCCGTCCCAGGGACTGTTATCGTTCCACTACACTTCACGATCAGTCGACTGCTGTAATATTTCAACGCGCAGGTGCCAAAACGATGTTAATTCTGTGGGCCGATGAATGCGACCGGACTACCGCTGTCTCCACAAAAGAAAATGCCAACAAAAAATCATTTTAAACAACATTGCAGATAAAAAAAATGCCACTAGTCTGCACTTGATTCGACTAAGCGGCCATCTTGACCACCGCACCAACCGAAAGTCCATGAGGTACTTCTACATGTTCAGCGTGACACTAGTAAGTGGTGATACCTCTCTTTCTGGCATTCACCCGACATAAACCTCATCACCGGGAGCCGCGATAGCTCAGTGATTAGTGAACTGGGCTACAAAGGGCAGGAGGTAGGGTTCGATCCCAATCGACGACTTCCGGGTTCACCCTGCTTTAAATGGTACCAGATTTTTTGTTTGGAGGGGGGTGGGAGTAGAGCGGCGTGTACGTAATACCGACCACATTACCCCAAAAATCATGTGCTGAAGGTCTGTAAAATACCATATTCCCTATACGCCACTTGGCGTGACGGGGCCCTTTAATTTTTACTTTCTTATCTGCATCATCGTCCACGCTTAAAAGTACGTTAAGTGACCGCTGACAATCATTGCTTTTGACGTGTGCTGAGACTGCTACGATGGGGATTACAGTTACCTTCCTTTGTTTGGGATATGAGATATTAATTCGGATGATTACGCTGGCACGGGCGGTTGAGCAATTATCGATTTTAATTCGTTTGCAGTGATACTGGGGTCTTCCATAACCAAATAACCAAATCCTTGCTGTATCGAGTAATTTCTGTGACTTGTAATTCAATGTACACCACGAGATTAATTAATAATTTAATTGAAAGATAACACCTTTAATTATTTAATTCATGACAATTATAGGTTTATGTGTAATGAAATGAATTCATTGAAATTAGTTTATTAAAGATAAAAGTAAAGTAAAGTACCCCCGTCACGCCAAGTGGCGTATAGGGAAATATGGTGTTAGTGACCCTATATTTTACAGACCTTCAGCACATGATTTTTGGGGTAATGTGGTCGGTATTACGCCCGTGCTGCTTCACTTTCCCAGAAAAAATCCGGTACCCATTTAAGGCTGGGTGAACCCGGAGCCGTCGGTTGGGATCGAACCCTACCCCTTGTCCGTAGTAGTCCAGTTCACTAACCACTGAGCTATCGCGGCTCCCACTAATTTTTAGGGAATTAGTAAAACCCAGGTGTCCTCGCCAGGGAACGAACCCCGGCTGTTGCCGTGGTAAGCCAACCGCCTATCGATTGCGCTAACCGGACATTTATTTAAACACCTTTAATTATTTAATTCATGAAAATTATAGGTGTATGTGTAATGAAATGAATTCATTGAAATTAGTTTATTAAAGATAACACCTTTAATTATTTAATTCATGAAAATTATAGGTTTATGTGCAATGAAATGAATTCATTGAAATTAGTTTATTAAAGATAACACCTTTAATTATTTAATTCATGAAAATTATAGGTTTATGTGTAATGAAATGAATTCATTTAAATTAGTTTATTAAAGATAACACCTTTAATTATTTAATTCATGAAAATTATAGGTTTATGTGTAAATGAAATGAATTCATTGAAATTAGTTTATTAAAGATAACACCTTTAATTATTTAATTCATGAAAATTATAGGTTTATGTGTAAATGAAATGAATTCATTGAAATTAGTTTATTAAAGATAACACCTTTAATTATTTAATTCATGAAAATTATAGGTTTATGTGTAAATGAAATGAATTCATTGAAATTAGTTTATTAAAGATAACACCTTTTCGTGTTATCTACCCAACCACCCATCCACACATCACCCCACCCAGCTACCTACATTTCTACCTACCTATTTTCCTATCTATCTACCAACCTGCCTGTCTACCTGTCTGTCTGTCTATTTTTCGTTCGCCTGAAATGTTGTCTGAGTGTGGAATGTCGTTTCCTGTGTAAATATTACTGTTTGTGTGTGTGTGTGTGTGTGTGTGTGTGTGTGTGTGTGTGTGTGTGTGTGTGTACGCGCGTGCGTGTGTGTGTGTAATTCTTGAAGTGGCCCATATAGTTTTGTCTGTAGTGTTGTATCTATGGGCCAATGGAATAACCTCAGTCTACTATATTCAGTACAGTCTTGAAGTATGTGTTCAGCAGTCTGGGGCTCCTGTCCACACGTACATGTAGTCGAGGTGCCGATCTTGAATTTTGTATACATGTGACTGTGGAGTCGACTGTCCTGTTCTGAGGCGTATAAAGATAACTTGTTCATATCTATTCATATTATGGTAGGCGTCTTGATCTACGCCTTGTGGTCCTCTGATTGATTTGATTACCTATTTCTTCTGATGGTATGTAACTGGTGCATCTGGTTGTTTACCTGCTGTAGCTTATTTCGTCAGCTGCACTAATGTCTTGTTTTGCGGTCTCCCACAGTGAGATGAATCACAGACTATAACAGTTAGACGACGCGTGATGGCTCCTTTAATGGCAGCTTCGTATGAGTGGATAATCCACGATTCACATTAGCTTTACAATCCTTTTTTCTATTGATATTTAATTCAGTTCTGCCTTTTATTTCAGACCGATTGATTTCTTCTGCATAACCTCCACCGTGTCCCACGCGTTAAATTTGTTTGCTTAGTCCGTTAAAATAAAACAAACTGACAGCCATTTTGTTGACTCAGTGACATAGGCGCTAACAACATTCACGTCTGCTCTGGCAATGTGATTCCGCGCGCTAAATGAATGCTAAACAAACAATTCATTTTCGTTGCAGCAGGGTTCCCAGTTTATAAGGTGTGCTCTTGCAATTTTTAATAGGGAGTATATGTTCTTTGTTGTGCTGTAGTCGCGCAGTATGCGTTTTTGAAATTGTTATTTTTAGATCGTTCAACATGAGGAAAATCTTGTCCTTACAAGAAGAGGAACTCGTGACGTAATAGTTGACAGATTGTATAGTCTCAAGGTCAAGGTTATGGTGTGTTTATGTTTAGAAAGGAGTCAGTAGATCAGTGATTTGCGAACCGGTCGGTCCGGTTAATGTAGGTCGGTTAATGGTTAGTGAGTCCATCTATTGTAGACACGAGGTCGATTAATGGTTAATGAGTCCATCTATTGTAGACACGAGGTCGGTTAATGGTTAGTGAGTCCATCTACTTTAGACACGAGGCCCTGTTAATGGTTAGTGAGTCCATCTACTGTAGACACGAGGCCCTGTTAATGGTTAGTGAGTCCATCTACTGTAGACACGAGGCCCTGTTAATGGTTAGTGAGTCCATCTACTGTAGACACGAGGCCCTGTTAATGGTTAGTGAGTCCATCTACTTTAGACCCGAGGCCCTGTTAATAGTTAGTGAGTCCATCTACTGTAGACACGAGGCCCTGTTAATGGTTAGTGAGTCCATCTACTGTCATGGCATAGAAAACAGTCAACAACAGAATTGATACGCTGCACTGTGAATAGAAAATTGTTGAAAGACATGATCGCCTACGCCAACTGGTATCGCACATGATGATAGGGGATAAACATATCCGGAACCCTGAACATTTCCCACACTCTAAAAATTGATATTTTATCGGAGCGGTTTCAAACTGTTCCACCACACACAGAGAACCAGGGGGCCGCGGTAGCTCATTGGTTACTAAACTAGACTACATAATGATAAATGGTCGGGTTTGATCCTGATCGACAGCTTCCAGGTTCACTCAGCCTTCAATGCGTACCAGATTTTTTTTTTTTTGGGGGGGGGGGAGGGGCGGGGTGTTAAGCGGCACGGGCGTAATACCGACCACATTACCCCAAAAATCATGTGCTGAAGGTCTGTAAACATTATGTTCACTAACACCATATTCCCTACACGCTACTTGGCGTGACGGGGCTCTTTACTTTACTTTTACATACATAACGTCAAATATTCTTGGTAAAGTAACTGTTTATGAGTTTGTTGTAGAATAATAGCAGCAAGATCAAATACTGGTAAATCTGAGAGGCTTTTAGATCAAATACTGGTAAATCTGAGAGTCTCTTAGATCAAATGTTATAGTGTGACTCAGTCATGGGCGATAATGGAAGAATAGAAGAATATGACGATAGACAGAAGAATAAAAGAATGAGGCGATGACGATGTGAAGTAGGATAGTTTTAGGCGGCGTAGCAAAGACAATCTTCAGAGGATTAGCAAGGAGACGTTAAGTCTACCAACTCAGTCGCTGAGTCGTAATCAACTTGAAGATTACCAGTGAAAGGCGGACATATGTCCAGTCTGTAGCTTGTAGGTTATGTAACTCTACGAAGAGGGCGATAAGCTCCAGTCGCGCAGGTGTGGACACTGAGTAGATTATCACTAAGACTAGACCGGAAACTCTTATATCGGCAGACGCCTTGAAGTCCAGTGAAGACCTGAGATGAAAGCGGACAACTAAACTGCCCCGCGTAATCAAAAGACCAGGTTATCTTTACGTGCAGCAGTGATTACTCTTTGAGTCTCTGAATTGGAAATCGCCTCAAGTTTTAGTTGTTAGGGGACGGACTTAGGAAGATGGACAGGTTCGACAGGACTCCTAAAGTAATAAGACTTTAGAGATAATTAAAAAGGCGGAGCTAGAGAGATAGTGACGGTCAAGAGACGTAGGTTAGGCCGTATCAGTGGTCGGGGGGTGTGGTCACCTGGGACTTAAACCCCGAGACCCGGGGAACTAGGGAGATTAGGAGAGGAGATTGCCAGAATGCTTTGGGCGAGGAGCAGTAGCTAGAGAGACATTCAGCTACACTCGGGCAGACTCAGCTACACTCAGCCAGACTCGATACAATTCGGCCACACTCGGCCAGACTGAGCACATTCAGATACTAGTTCCTCAGCACTATCAGAAAGAGACATGCAGATGTACTTAAGAATACTATACGGTCAACAAGATAGATAGATAACCACAGATAGAACTTTATGAATACGAACTGCCACACACAAACGTTATTTGACAATTCATCATCGCCGATAGGCTATGTCAAGTAACACCAATAAAGACCTTGTTTATACTTGTACTAAAAAGATTGATGAGTTATATATGTGTGTCCAAAGAAAGAACAAGTAGTAAGGTCAGAAAGAAGTTTGAAAGAAACCCTGCAACATCCCATTCCTTTCTGGTGCACGTGACCAGGACTTTATTCTTTTAAAGAAGGACCTGGAAGAAGAAAAAAGTAAGAATTTTCTCTTAACCAACTCTGACGTCCATCTACGCACTTCCAGCGTAAACCTACGCACTTCCAGCGTAAATCTACATACTTACAGCAACGAGTGCCACCGAGCAGCCAAGAAATTATAAGAAAACACTATATTTACTATACAGAACACATTATGAAAAAAAAAAACACTAAAGAAGCTGTCAGTTCGTGACTTTTTACTATTCCGGAGGTGAAAGATTATTTGTGTTTGAAATAAATGTGAAATGCATCGGACAGCAAAGATAAACAGAGATCCTTATGCCTTATGTGAAAACTGATGTCCACTTGAGAACCTGAAAAAGACTAAGTAGTTAGTTAATTATTGTTTTAAATTAGTATATTATTGTGTAGCTGTTAGGATGTTATAAAGGTGTGCTAGGTATTCCATGGACTTCAGAACATGTAAGTTGGATTTTTCTTATTTTAGAGATTTATTTGGTATGTTGAACAATGTTAGTGTGAAGTAAATAAGTTTTTTTCTTGAGTGTTAGTGGAAGAAAGTAGAAAGGCTTTGACTTATCTAAACGTGTGTGCGTGTGTGTGTTGCTAGCGAATAAGTTTATTATTAATTAATTAATTATCAAGATGAAGAGAGGCATGACTCCCACTTTGCAGACCCTGCAAGAAATTAGTAGAGTCATCACCGGTTTAGAAAATAGTTTTAGACAGCAAGAAATGAGTGCCAGTATCTCAAATTACTCTGGCGATCCATCCAAGTTCAGACAATGGATGGCAGAAATTGAAAAGTATGCTCTCATTTTTCCTATAAATGAGGAAGACAAGAAATTAATAGCTTTTAAAACAAGTAGAGGCGAAGTATCTGACTTCATCCAGAGAAGGCTAAAGAATGACCTTCAAGCACATGGAAGTCCCTCCAGATAGATTTAAAAACTAGGTATGCTGCTGTAGGAGATGCCTACACTGCTTTCATACTTTTGAGGAAGTTTAAACAAGAAAGAGGAGAGACAATAACTGCATACAGTAATAGACTTTTAGAGCTAGCAGAGGAATCTGGTTTAGATACCGACAAGTTTGGTAGACAATTAATAGAGATTTTTATAGATGGACTAATATCCACAGATCTAAACTACACTTAGCGAGGCTGAACCCTGAGACGCTAGATGAAGCGATTAATGTCTCTATTAAAGAAATCGGGTTCATGAAGAAATTGAATTTAAACCTACCTGAAGAACGCCCAACCATCAGTGAATGGTTTAATAAAAGAAAAATAGTAGAAAAGCCTAGGGAAGTTAATCAAGCGAGCAATAGATGGAGAAATAAGGGACGACTAGGTGAATTGAGTAAAGAAATATATGCAGTGAGAAGGGAAACAAGGCATTTTCACGGAAGAAGATTACCACCCCAGGAATCTAGGTGGAGATGGAAGGACAAAAGACAAACGGCTGGACGTAAGAGCTATGAAATAAATAGTGTAGACAGGATTGAAATGAATAAAGTGAATGGTAAATCAAACTTTTGGACACATCATGTTAACCCAACACCCAGGCGTGGTTGGCAAGATCCCTCTGGAGTCAAAGAGAAGCGCGCAACCAAGCACGTGGATGCGAGAACGACCAAGTGGTCCAAATCAAACGGCCCAAACATCAAGACAAACAGACTGTCTAGCCTGAAACAAAACAAATTAATCAGAAAGGAGAAGGAATTAGAGGGAATGGAACATAATTTAGAAGATAAGTCGAGTCATGCGATCAGCAATAAAAATGAATGTATGTTAGTGAGAATTAAAGAGACTGAGAACAGAATGATCGACAGTGCTACACAAACAGAAGGTACTGATAGAGAAGTATTGGTGACACAGGTAAGCTGTGCACAAACACAGACTGTAGAGGTTAGAGGACAAACTAAACCTAATGATAAAATAACACAAACGAGG
Source organism: Megaustenia siamemsis (assembly GCA_032433765.1). NCBI lineage: Eukaryota > Metazoa > Mollusca > Gastropoda > Stylommatophora > Ariophantidae > Megaustenia > Megaustenia siamemsis. The sequence goes on along the minus strand of JAVIAB010000117.1, from coordinate 4,225,414 downwards.
GAGGTGAAGAAACAAGTTAGAGACGCCTGTGTGGCTACAAACATCTTAGAAGATGTGATATCAAGAAAGATGCCGAGATAAGAATTATGGAAAAGAGAAGTGAAAGAGATGAGTTGATGCTACTAGAGCTGAAAGACACAGTAGATAGGCTAGAGTGCAAAAACAAGTGTCTAGAGACAAGAATTAAAGAGCTTGAAGAACAAGAGTCTGAGACTGACAGACACAGTGTATGTATGATTCGAGAAGTTGATGAGATGAAAGCACAGAATAGCCAACTTTTAGGTGAAGTTAAAGTGTCCAAGGATTTAGTTGTAAGTTTAAGAAAGGAGAAATCAGAAGTAGATGACAAAGTAAAGAACCTAATACGAGAGAAGTCTGACTTAGAGGAAGAGGTAGCGTCTCTAAGGCGAAAGAAATCTACTACAGAAAATTTGAAGAAGGAAAACGAGAAAGGGAAACTTGATAGGACAGAGCGCAACAGTGATACAAATAGTGTAGAGGTTGTAAGTAAAAGTGCTGAGAAGAAAATTAACGAACTAGCAGTGTTTCATGCATTAGAGAAAGCAGCTGATAAATATGCGCGTGAAATGGACAAGGAATTAGAGGATATGGCAGATGGGGTAAAAGGTAGCAAGAAACGTCCTGAAACTGACAGATTGCCTACAATACGAGAAAGGAGGGTTGCTGCCATAAATGAAGAGTTTGAAAAGACCCAAATAGAAAAGGCAGAGCAAGTGAATTTTGGCCATTGGGAACACCAGAACGTGATGCCATTATCGCTGAAAGAAGAAGAAAAGACGATGAAAGAGTCAAAGTAGACCTGCCTTTTGCCATACGATTGGGACGACGGCAAGAGTTTTTTGACCACCAGAAAGAAATAGATAAAGGTAACAGATTCAGAGAAGATCATAGGTCAGGAAGAGGAGACCTGACAACCACTAGTGATGGAAGAGATAAAAGATACAAAAAGAAGAAACATACATATTAAGAATTGTAATTATTTTACTTGTGGATGTTGTAACTAATAATGTGTATGAGTCTACTAACTTTGAGACGAATTTTATATGTATAATGTCAGTGTGCACTGAATGATGAGTAGGAGTCTGTGAATGTACTGTTGCTTTAATGAGGAGACAGAACTATATGTATGAAGATGTTAGTGAGTCACCTGAAGTAACAAACAAAATGGTAGCCATGTTTACATCGGTTTAAAAAGTTTGAGTAGAGTTAAGAGAACTCAGAATTTACAGGAAATAGAGTATGCATGGAGAGAGTCTTAGGAGACTAAGAAGAGACGAGAGAGTCAGTGACCCGAGATGGAGAGACTCTATGAGTTCTATAGGAATTCCAAGTGTGGAACAGCACTGTGAGGTGTGCAGATGTGTGGATGAAGTGTGTTGTGGATATTTTGATGGAAGTCTAGACAGACTAGATTCTGTATCAAATTTAAGTCATAGTTTTGATTGCTATGTGTTTGTGATTACTCTATGCTTCAATGTTCGGTTTGTCCAAGACTGTGGGGTGTATGATTTGAGGAGAAACATGTTGTGAAATGCACATTTTTTAAAATACAATTTTATGAAAATGTAATTATATGTTGACGGGGAGAATTGCCTAAAATTTAGGAATATGCGGGGAGAAGGAACAGATAAGAAGACTGTCGACCCGACATGAGTTGACCAGTAAATTAAGCCTGTGGCTAAGAGATTCTGTAAGAAAGCGTATTGCTATGCAGACAACTTTATTAGCCGTGCCAGAAGAGCACGTGTTCAGGGAGAATAAGAGAACAGAGTAGACGGGTCTTGTTTCTTTTTCAGAAGTGGCACAGATATGATGCCGAAGAAAGACTAAACACGTCTTATTAGGCAATTAAGAGAGTACAGTGCGAAGGTTGATCGAGCCTTAAATATTTCAGAATTGATGTTTCCACAAAATGTTTTGTATACATGAGACACATGTTGTGTCGCAAAGATGTTTATTGAATGTCATGATATTGTTGTAGAATTATGAATGTTGTATATGTAAACACCAATTACAGAACCTACCAGTTTAAATTAAGAGACGGAAAGAAATGTGGGTTAGACATAGACAAAACAGACGATGACCTCAATTTAGCTGGCCTACATTCAGGCTAGGTCCAGAGTGACGTCACGTTAGTCAGAGGCTTCAAAGCAAAACAAAGTGGCATGGCAGAGCGATGTTGTAAGATGATTGTATACATGATGGATTTTTCTTTTGAGATTCCAGTTTATAGATGTTGAATTTGTATTTCTAATTGTTGTAATAATTGATGTACAATGAGAAAAGGAAATTAGTTAGCCCATTAAGGAAGTAGAAAGAGAGCAGTCACACTATGTTTTTATTTTGAGTAAATTGATCTATGAATATATCAATTCAACTGAAATGTTGACGGAGATATATGTTATAGTGTGACTCAGTCATGGGCGATAATGGAAGAATAGAAGAATATGACGATAGACAGAAGAATAAAAGAATGAGGCGATGACGATGTGAAGTAGGATAGTTTTAGGCGGCGTAGCAAAGACAATCTTCAGAGGATTAGCAAGGAGACGTTAAGTCTACCCAACTCAGTCGCTGAGTCGTAATCAACTTGAAGATTACCAGTGAAAGGCGGACATATGTCCAGTCTGTAGCTTGTAGGTTATGTAACTCTACGAAGAGGGCGATAAGCTCCAGTCGCGCAGGTGTGGACACTGAGTAGATTATCACTAAGACTAGACCGGAAACTCTTATATCGGCAGACGCCTTGAAGTCCAGTGAAGACCTGAGATGAAAGCGGACAACTAAACTGCCCCGCGTAATCAAAAGACCAGGTTATCTTTACGTGCAGCAGTGATTACTCTTTGAGTCTCTGAATTGGAAATCGCCTCAAGTTTTAGTTGTTAGGGGACGGACTTAGGAAGATGGACAGGTTCGACAGGACTCCTAAAGTAATAAGACTTTAGAGATAATTAAAAAAGGCGGAGCTAGAGAGATAGTGACGGTCAAGAGACGTAGGTTAGGCCGTATCAGTGGTCGGGGGGTGTGGTCACCTGGGACTTAAACCCCGAGACCCGGGGAACTAGGGAGATTAGGAGAGGAGATTGCCAGAATGCTTTGGGCGAGGAGCAGTAGCTAGAGAGACATTCAGCTACACTCGGGCAGACTCAGCTACACTCAGCCAGACTCGATACAATTCGGCCACACTCGGCCAGACTGAGCACATTCAGATACTAGTTCCTCAGCACTATCAGAAAGAGACATGCAGATGTACTTAAGAATACTATACGGTCAACAAGATAGATAGATAACCACAGATAGAACTTTATGAATACGAAACTGCCACACACAAACGTTATTTGACAATTCATCATCGCCGATAGGCTATGTCAAGTAACACCAATAAAGACCTTGTTTATACTTGTACTAAAAAGATTGATGAGTTATATATGTGTGTCCAAAGAAAGAACAAGTAGTAAGGTCAGAAAGAAGTTTGAAAGAAACCCTGCAACACAAATACTGGTAAATCTGAGAGTCTCTTAGATCAAATACTAGTAAATATGAGAGTCTTTTAGATCAAATACTGGTAAATATGAGAGTTTCTTAGATCAAATACAGGTAAATATGAGAGTCTCTTGGATCAAATACAGGTAAATATGAGAGTCTCTTGGATCAAATACTGGTAAATATGAGAGTCTCTTGGATCAAATACAGGTAAATATGAGAGTTTCTTGGATCAAATACTGGTAAATCTGAGAGTCTATTAGATCAAATACAGGTAAATATGAGAGTTTCTTAGATCAAATACTGGTAAATCTGAGAGTCTCTTAGATCAAATACTGGTAAATATGAGAGTCTCTTAGATCAAATACAGGTAAATATGAGAGTCTCTTGGATCAAATACAGGTAAATATGAGAGTCTCTTGGATCAAATACTGGTAAATATGAGAGTCTCTTGGATCAAATACAGGTAAATATGAGAGTCTCTTGGATCAAATACTGGTAAATATGAGAGTCTCTTGGATCAAATACTGGTAAATATGAGAGTCTCTTGGATCAAATACTGGTAAATATGAGAGTCTCTTGGATCAAATACTGGTAAATCTGAGAGTCTCTTGGATCAAATACTGGTAAATATGAGAGTCTCTTAGATCAAATACTGGTAAATCTGAGAGTCTCTTGGATCAAATACTGGTAAATATGAGAGTCTCTTAGATCAAATACTGGTAAATATGAGAGTCTCTTTGATCAAATACTGGTAAATATGAGAGTCTCTTGGATCAAATACTGGTAAATCTGAGAGTCTCTTGGATCAAATACTGGTAAATCGGAGAGTCTATTAGATCAAATACTGGTAAATCGGAGAGTCTCTTAGATCAAATACTGGCAAATCTGAGAGTCTATTAGATCAAATACTGTTAAATCTGAGAGTCTATTAGATCAAATACTGGCAAATCTGAGAGTCTATTAGATCAAATACTGGCAAATCTGAGAGTCTATTAGATCAAATACTGGCAAATCGGAGAGTCTCTTAGATCAAATACTGGCAAATCTGAGAGTCTATTAGATCAAATACTGGCTAATCTGAGAGTCTATTAGATCAAATACTTGTAAATCTGAGAGTCTATTAGATCAAATACTGGTAAATCTGAGAGCCTCTTAGATCAAATACTGGTAAATCTGAGAGCCTCTTAGATCAAATACTGGTAAATCTGAGCCTCTTGGATGCAATATTCAATTTTAAACCTCGAAAGGTTATAAATGTTCAGAAAGAGTTTCTTCTAATCACTTTGAATGTAAAATGGAAGAGTTAAGTGTAGTTTATCTTCAAAAATAAAAAAAAGGATAAATTAGCAAATGAACTAAAGTATCAGGCATAAGGAGCAGTGAGAGCTTTGTTTATAAGGCAACGATGTCTATGAAAAGATTGTATACAGTGAGGGCGTCCTGACACTTACGTGACATCTCCAGACCTCGTGCGCAGAATAGACCGTCAGCCTAACCTGCATAACCAGGTAGCGACTTGTCAATTACGTGTCTAATTCGCTCAGACTGGACAAACTATTCTCTCAGAGTTGTATTTATATCTCCTACAATGAAGATCTTTATCTCGGTATCCAGGGACAAGGTTATGCAAAAGATGTCATGTGTAGACATCGCCATCTATAGAAGTAAGCCTGAGGGCTCAAAGAGAAACTCCAAAACACCCTGCTAGCGTGACGTTATCAGCTGTAGGAGCTATATGTAACAATAGCAATCACACAACGTTTGTAGTTTTTTTTTTTTTTTTTCAATATTGAGAGCAGGTAGGTCGGTGTGGATAAAATGGCGGCGGTCGTCTATAGCTCATACAGCGGAAGACATCATAAACTTTGGGTGTTTCCAGATTTTCCTATCAGCCTTAGTTATACCCCGGTCAGTTATAGACTCATCAGTATATAAAATAAACGTAAAATGGCATAAAGTAAAAAAAAGTGTAAGTAAAGAGCCCCGTCACGCAAAGTGGCGTATAGGGAATATGGTGTTAGTGACCATCAATTTTACAGACCTTCGGCTCATGATTTTTGGGGTAATGTGGTCGGTATTACGCCCGTACCGCTTTACTTTCCCAGAAAAAATCCGGAACCCATTTAAGGCTGGATGAACCCGGAAGCCGTCGGTTGAAAATGGCATAGAGCAGCTAAACTAATAGAAAGACAAGACAATCTTCAATGTTTCGGCAAAAGCCTCCATTAGGTATAACAAAGTACAAATTAAACACATAAATAGTATTTTATATGTTGTATATTTAAAGCTTTGGTTTATGTGTTTAATTTGTTAATTTTGAATAGTTTTTTTAAAAATATTCCTGATGAAGACTTTTTGCCGAAACGTTATAGCTTGTCTTTTCTTTCTATTAGTTTAGCAGCTCCATACCGCTTTTTATGATTATTTTATGTTGTCTGCAAGTGTACACGCGGCCCCGCATTTTATATTTTGTATATTTGATTTGTAGGTTTATCTCTTTAGGTGTACTAAGGCCCGCTGGTAGAAAATAAAACCGGAAAAACCACCAACTGGCGTGACGTGTTCAACAAATGGAGGCATAGACTGCCCCTTTCACTCTACCCACAAAAACCACCCCTGCTCACAATGCTGAAAACGTCACGCTGGTTGGTGATTTTCCGGAAGTTCCCTCTCAGCCCGCAGGCCTAAGTAAATCTATAGTCGGTTGTGGTTAAACAATAGACGGATACTTGTAACTGTCCGTTGTATTCTTAACCATCTTCTGCAGATCGTCATGCTGGCCATCTGAAAGTAGAGCGTGCCAACACATCAGTCTAAAACACATACAAGGATGTTTCAGTTTGAATTTAACACTTAGGAACAGAAGACTTATATTTTTAAAAAGTAAAGAACCCCCGTCACGCCAAGTGGCGTATAGGGAATATGGTGTTAGTGACCATACATTTTACAGACCTTCGGCACATGATTTTTGGGTAATGTGGTCGGCATTACGCCCGTGCAGCTTTATTTTCCCAGAAAAAAATCCGGTGCACATTAATGGCTGGGTGAACCGGAAGCCGTCGGTTGGATCGAACCCTGCCTCTTGGTCTTTGTAGTCCAGTTCCCTAACCACTGAGCTATCGCGGCTCCCTGAGCTATCAAGGTTCCTTCGGCCCATGATTTTGGGGTAATGTGGTCGGTATTACGCCCGTGCCGCTTTACTTTCCGAGAAAAAAATTCGGTGTCCATTAAAGGTTGGGTGAACCGGAAGCCATCGGTTGGGATCGAACCCTACCTCTTATTCTTTGTAGTCCAGTTCACAAACCAGTGAGCTATCGCGGCTTCCTACCCTCATGTAAGCTTCGCCATAAATCGGATGCATTTATGCTCGGCATGTGCTCTAGCGTGTTTGTTTCTTGTGGCAAGGCGCTGTATCGAGGAGTAAGGGTTTAATCTGATTCGGGCTGTCTATTGTTTTTTTTTTTTTGTTGATTCATCATCATCATTGAGTGCCGTCTCCGCATCGAAGGTTGGCTACCATGGAACGCCATTCCGCTCTGTCTCTTGCTTTGATGGTGCAGATTGTCATAGGTTGACTTGTCCATCTTTTGATGTTACTCATCCATGTTAGTCTTGGTCTGCCTCTGCCTCTTTTACCTTGTATTTTCCTTTCCAATATTACTTTTATTAGGCTGTTGTGTCTTTTAACATGCCCCACAAAATTTCATTTGTCTTGTTCCTAACATTCAATGTAGCTATTTTTATTTCGTTCCTAAAACAATAGTTCAAATTTCTCTCCAAGGCTTTCTTTGGAATGTTGCGTGATGAAGCTCTAATCTCTTTCACGGTGGTCTGCCATATTCGTCTTTCGTCTGTTGATTATTTGTGAATTTTATTCCGAGTATTATAGCTCTTCCATTGAAATGATTCGTTGATCTATCGCCCCGGAAGTTTTTCTCCATAATAATATTAATTTATTATTATTTGTATCCCTGTAATTAGGGACACAGCGCGTTAATATGATGCAGTTGTAACATAACATGTCTGGGACTATTTTCTTTCCACTGGTCCTCTTACTCATGTATCGATACTGTTCATACAAACGATTTCCCCTTGAACATTGGAATCGCTGATCTTCTGGGATGGTTCTCCTGTCATGTGACGCGGTGCCAACTGTAACGGACTGTAATTTAATTACGGTGTGACGGAAGAAACAGGGACAGCGAAGAATGGAGAGATTGAGCGTATGTTTATCAATGTCCCCTCAATCAACAGTGAGTGATTTTCCTAATTCAATAAACTCAAGAGAGGAAACAGAATAGGGGAGGTAATTGATCGAGAAATCCCTCTCCCAGTTTGAGCGTAAAGCAGGCGAGGAAATATTCTTTTATTTCGCTAAAGGTTTTCCTCGTGTCATGTTGATATCTGCCTGATGTCAGCCAGTGGTTCTCACGTTGTTGTTAGTGGGGATATAATTGACACGATATGGATTTCACAAGCGATTGTATGTTCTTTGAGAAAGAGTCTCCATGATCAAGATTTCAATTCTTATGTGATGGTTTAGAGGTAACGTAATGTCCAGGTGGATAATATCGTTACTGGTTGGACATGTCCTAACTAGTGATGGAAAATAGTGTCCTAATGGAGAATATCGTTACTTGTTGGACATGTCCTAACTAGTGATGGGAAAGTGTCCTAATGGAGAAATCGTTACTTGTTGGACATGTCCTAACTAGTGATGGGAAAGTGTCCTAATGGAGAATATCGTTACTTGTTGGACATGTCCTAACTAGTGATGGGAAAGTGTCCTAATGGAGAAATCGTTACTTGTTGGACATGTCCTAACTAGTGATGGAAAAGTGTCCTAATGGAGAATATCGTGACTTGTTGGACATGTCCTAACTAGTGATGGAAAAGTGTCCTAATGGAGAAATCGTTACTTGTTGGACATGTCCTAACTAGTGGTGGGAAAGTGTCCTAATGGAGAAATCGTTACTGGTTGGACATGTCCTAACTAGTGATGGGAAAGTGTCCTAATGGAGAAATCGTTACTGGTTGGACATGTCCTAACTTGTGATGGGAAAGTGTCCTAATGGAGAAATCGTTACTTGTTGGACATGTCCTAACTTGTGATGGGAAAGTGTCCTAATGGAGAAATCGTTACTTGTTGGACATGTCCTAACTAGTGATGGGAAAGTGTCCTAATGGAGAAATCGTTACTTGTTGGACATGTCCTAAGTAGTGATGGAAAATAGTGTCCTAATGGAGAATATCGTTACTGGTTGGACATGTCCTAACTAGTGATGGAAAATAGTGTCCTAATTGAGAATATCGTTACTTGTTGGACATGTCCTAACTAGTGATGGAAAATAGTGTGTCCTAATTGAGAATATAGTTACTGGTTGGACATGTCCTAACTAGTGATGGGAAAGTGTCCTAATTGAGAATATCGTTACTTGTTGGACATGTCCTAATTAGTGATGGGAAATAGTGTCCTAATTGATAATATCGTTACTGGTTGGACATGTCCTAACTAGTGATGGAAAAGTGTCCTAATGGAGAATATCGTTACTTGTTGGACATGTCCTAACTAGTGATGGGAAAGTGTCATAATGGAGAAATCGTTACTTGTTGGACATGTCCTAACTAGTGATGGAAAAGTGTCCTAATGGAGAATATCGTTACTGGTTGGACATGTCCTAACTAGTGATGGAAAATAGTGTCCTAATTGATAATATCGTTACTTGTTGGACATGTCCTAACTAGTGATGGAAAAGTGTCCTAATGGAGAATATCGTTACTGGTTGGACATGTCCTAACTAGTGATGGAAAATAGTGTCTTAATTGATAATATCGTTACTTGTTGGACATGTCCTAACTAGTGGTGGAAAAGTGTCCTAATGGAGAATATCGTTACTGGTTGGACATGTCCTAACTAGTGATGGGAAAGTGTCCTAATGGAGAATATCGTTACTTGTTGGACATGTCCTAACTAGTGATGGGAAAGTGTCCTAATGGAGAAATCGTTACTTGTTGGACATGTCCTAACTAGTGATGGGAAAGTGTCCTAATGGAGAAATCGTTACTTGTTGGACATGTCCTAACTAGTGATGGGAAAGTGTCCTAATGGAGAAATCGTTACTTGTTGGACATGTCCTAACTAGTGATGGGAAAGTGTCCTAATGGAGAAATCGTTACTTGTTGGACATGTCCTAACTAGTGATGGGAAAGTGTCCTAATGGAGAAATCGTTACTTGTTGGACATGTCCTAACTAGTGATGGGAAAGTGTCCTAATGGAGAAATCGTTACTTGTTGGACATGTCCTAACTAGTGATGGGAAAGTGTCCTAATGGAGAAATCGTTACTTGTTGGACATGAACGCCTAGCGCGTGATCGAAAATGCGAGGCATAAATAATTAAAAGAATGAGAATGATAATAAGAGCTGTTAACAGCATGGCACATTTACTGACATAAAAGAAAATAACTTGAGAAGTCAAATTAAGAATAATTAAGTTATATCGCGCTGTTTGTGGCGTGGAGATATGATTACTATTTGTTATTTGAGATGTGGATAATGTTTGTTATTTGAGATTTGGATAATGTTTGTTATTTGAGATGTGGATAATGTTTTGTTATTTGAGATGTTGATAATGTTTGTTATTTGAGATGTGGATAATGTTTTGTTATTTGAGATGTTGATAATGTTTGTTATTTGAGATGTGGATAATGTTTTGTTATTTGAGATGTTGATAATGTTTGTTATTTGAGATGTGGATAATGTTTGTTATTTGAGATGTGGATACTGTTTGTTATTTGAGATGTAGATAATGTTTGTTATTTGAGATGTGGATAATGTTTGTTATTTGAGATGTAGATAATGTTTGTTATTTGAGATGTAGATAATGTTTGTTATTTGAGATGTGGATAATGTTTGTTATTTGAGATGTTGATAATGTTTTGTTATTTGAGATGTTGATAATGTTTGTTATTTGAGATGTAGATAATGTTTGTTATTTGAGATGTGGATAATGTTTGTTATTTGAGATGTTGATAATGTTTGTTATTTGAGATGTTGATAATGTTTGTTATTTGAGATGTAGATAATGTTTGTTATTTGAGATGTAGATAATGTTTGTTATTTGAGATGTGGATAATGTTTGTTATTTGAGATGTAGATAATGTTTGTTATTTGAGATGTGGATAATGTTTGTTATTTGAGATGTTGATAATGTTTGTTATTTGAGATGTTGATAATGTTTGTTATTTGAGATGTGGATAATGTTTGTTATTTGAGATGTGGATAATGTTTTGTTATTTGAGATTTGGATACTGTTTGTTATTTGAGATTTGGATAATGTTTGTTATTTGAGATGTGGATACTGTTTGTTATTTGAGATGTTGATAATGTTTGTTATTTGAGATGTGGATAATGTTTGTTATTTGAGATTTGGATAATGTTTGTTATTTGAGATGTGGATAATGTTTTGTTATTTGAGATTTGGATAATGTTTGTTATTTGAGATTTGGATAATGTTTGTTATTTGAGATTTGGATAATGTTTGTTATTTGAGATTTGGATACTGTTTGTTATTTGAGATTTGGATAATGTTTGTTATTTGAGATTTGGATAATGTTTTGTTATTTGAGATTTGGATACTGTTTGTTATTTGAGATTTGGATACTGTTTGTTATTTGAGATTTGGATACTGTTTGTTATTTGAGATTTGGATACTGTTTGTTATTTGAGATTTGGATAATGTTTTGTTATTTGAGATTTGGATACTGTTTGTTATTTGAGATTTGGATAATGTTTGTTATTTGAGATGTGGATAATGTTTGTTATTTGAGATGTTGATAATGTTTGTTATTTGAGATGTGGATAATGTTTGTTATTTGAGATTTGGATAATGTTTGTTATTTGAGATGTGGATAATGTTTTGTTATTTGAGATGTTGACAATGTTTGTTATTTGAGATGTGGATAATGTTTGTTATTTGAGATGTGGATAATGTTTGTTATTTGAGATGTGGATACTGTTTGTTATTTGAGATGTGGATACTGTTTGTTATTTGAGATGTGGATACTGTTTGTTATTTGAGATGTGGATACTGTTTGTTATTTGAGATGTGGATACTGTTTGTTATTTGAGATGTTGACAATGTTTGTTATTTGAGATTTGGATACTGTTTGTTATTTGAGATGTGGATAATGTTTGTTATTTGAGATGTGGATAATGTTTGTTATTTGAGATGTGGATACTGTTTGTTATTTGAGATGTGGATAATGTTTGTTATTTGAGATGTTGATAATGTTTGCTATTTGAGATGTGGATAATGTTTGTTATTTGAGATGTGGATACTGTTTGTTATTTGAGATGTAGATAATGTTTGTTATTTGAGATGTGGATAATGTTTGTTATTTGAGATGTTGATAATGTTTGTTATTTGAGATGTTGATAATGTTTGTTATTTGAGATGTGGATAATGTTTGTTATTTGAGATGTGGATAATGTTTGTTATTTGAGATGTTGATAATGTTTGTTATTTGAGATGTGGATAATGTTTGTTATTTGAGATGTGGATAATGTTTGTTATTTGAGATGTGGATACTGTTTGTTATTTGATATGTTGATAATGTTTGTTATTTGAGATGTGGATAATGTTTGTTATTTGAGATGTTGATAATGTTTGTTATTTGAGATGTGGATAATGTTTGTTATTTGAGATGTGGATAATGTTTGTTATTTGAGATGTAGATAATGTTTGTTATTTGAGATGTGGATAATGTTTGTTATTTGAGATGTTGATAATGTTTGTTATTTGAGATGTTGATAATGTTTGTTATTTGAGATGTGGATAATGTTTGTTATTTGAGATGTGTATAATGTTTGTTATTTGAGATGTTGATAATGTTTTGTTATTTGAGATGTTGACAATGTTTGTTATTTGAGATGTTGATAATGTTTGTTATTTGAGATGTGGATAATGTTTGTTATTTGAGATGTTGATAATGTTTGTTATTTGAGATGTTGATAATGTTTGTTATTTGAGATGTGGATAATGTTTGTTATTTGAGATGTGGATAATGTTTGTTATTTGAGATGTGGATAATGTTTGTTATTTGAGATGTTGATAATGTTTGTTATTTGAGATGTTGATAATGTTTGTTATTTGAGATGTGGATAATGTTTGTTATTTGAGATGTGGATAATGTTTGTTATTTGAGATGTTGATAATGTTTGTTATTTGAGATGTTGATAATGTTTGTTATTTGAGATGTGGATAATGTTTGTTATTTGAGATGTTGATAATTTTTGTTATTTGAGATGTGGATAATGTTTGTTATTTGAGATGTTGATAATGTTTGTTATTTGAGATGTTGATAATGTTTGTTATTTGAGATGTTGATAATGTTTGTTATTTGAGATGTGGATAATGTTTGTTATTTGAGATATTGACAATGTTTGTTATTTGAGATGTGGATAATGTTTGTTATTTGAGATGTGGATAATGTTTGTTATTTGAGATGTGGATAATGTTTGTTATTTGAGATGTTGATAATGTTTTGTTATTTGAGATATTGACAATGTTTGTTATTTGAGATGTGGATAATGTTTGTTATTTGAGATGTGGATAATGTTTGTTATTTGAGATGTGGATAATGTTTGTTATTTGAGATGTTGATAATGTTTTGTTATTTGAGATTTGGATACTGTTTGTTATTTGAGATGTGGATAATGTTTGTTATTTGAGATGTGGATAATGTTTGTTATTTGAGATGTGGATAATGTTTGTTATTTGAGATGTGGATAATGTTTGTTATTTGAGATGTGGATAATGTTTGTTATTTGAAAAAGTAGATTTCTAGAAGAATGGGAAGAAATTGTTGGAAAGAGAAGAAAACAAATAAAGAGGGTGTGAATCAGCAGAAAATTATGAAATAACTATTCAGTATAATTTGAACGGAACAAATGAATTGTCTAGACACTCAAGTTACTGAAAGTTATCTTGGAAAGGTAAATACGAGGTCAAGGAAACAGAGAATAAAGTGGAGAAACAACATCAAGAGAGGGACATATACTATGTCAATGTAAACCGATAAGTCAATAGAGAGAGAAAGTGAACAATAAAGGGAGGAAGAGAGAAAGAGAGAGAGAGAGAGAGTAAAGTGACGAAATGAAGACAGCACAAGATGATGATGACTACTGTTTTTATGTTTCATACAGAAATATTGTTTATTGGAGGGATTTCCTCTACAGATGTGAAGTTCCGGAGAAGATTAATTGTCATATAATGATGTTATTGATGCTTTGGTGCTACTGCCGCACATTAATGACCACTTCACACACACACACACACACACACACACACACACACACACACACACACACGTTAAAAGTTTAAAACCTTGCACGCACATAAACAGAGAAACAAATACTACACACTCCCACAAACAGAGAAACAAGCGCCACCCACACACACACACACAAACAGAGAAACAAGCGCCACCCACACACACACAAACAGAGAAACAAGCGCCACCCACACACATACAAAAAGAGAAAGAAGCGCCACCCATACACATACAAACAGAGAAACAAACACCGACGCCCACAGAGAAACAAGCACGATTCCCACAAACAGAGAAACAAGCGCCACCCACTCACACACAAACAGAGAAACAAGCGCCACCCATACACATACAAACAGAGAAACAAACACCGACGCCCACAGAGAAACACGCACGATTCCCACAAACAGAGAAACAAGCGCCATCCACACACATAAACAGATAAATAAACACATACCAACAGACATAAACATAAATAAACACATACCAACAGACATAAACAGATAAATAAACACATACCATCAGACATAAACAGATAAATAAACACATACCAACAGACATAAACAGATAAATAAACACATACCAACAGACATAAACAGATAAATAAACACATACCAACAGACATAAACAGATAAATAAACACATACCAACAGACATAAACAGAGTAATAAACACCAACGCGTGTTAGGCGAACGAAAGATAGAAATACCACATACACACAAACAACAGTTGCAGAGATAGAGACAGGGTGTGTGATGTCACAGAACGAAACTGCTAGTGACTACCTGATAGCTAACCTCCCATGAATGGGGCCAGCAATATTTTATACATAACATATTATTATATGTAGTGTATTGCTCTGTATATGTCTGGCCTACATATTTCTATTATTCTGCGGTGATCCCAGCAGGGTGTCATAGACTCTCCTTCTACCCTATTGTCTTGTTGCTCTACTTGCATTGGCTGTTACTGTACGCGCATATATTGTTGCTATACTCAACATATCTTGTTTTACTCACACATAAATGTGCAGACGCTCGCATGCCTCATTACTCCAATACCAACATCTATTGATTGTTGCTTCGATAGAAAGATCAACGAGGACATTCTCAAAAAGGCCAACACAAAAAGGGAGCTTCTAAAAAAACATAAGAAAGAATCAACATTTTTCGGGCACAATATGAGAAGAGGAAAGCTGGGATACTTAATGACAACTGGTAAAATAGAGGGGAAAAAAGATTGCGGAAGACAAATTGAGAAAATACTGGATAGCTTGGTGTCATGGCATGGAAAACAGTCAACAAGAGAACTGATACGATGCACTGTGGATAGAAGATTGTGGAAGGACATGATCGTCTACGTCAACCGGCATGGCACATGATGATGATTGATGAGGGTGCGTGATTGTTGCCCCTCAGGCACTTTACAATAATATCCTGTATTGTCTGAGAGTCAGTGGATGTCCTGTGTTGTCTTGGAGTCCAGTTGATGTCCTGTGTTGTCTGGGAGTCAGTGGATGTCCTGTATTATCTGGGAGTCAGTGGATGTCCTGTGTTGTCTGGGAGTCAGTGGATGTCCTGTATTGTCTGGGAGTCAGTGGATGTCCTGTATTGTCTTGGAGTCAATGGATGTCCTGTATTGTCTTGGAGTCAGTGGATGTCCTGTGTTGTCTGGGAGTCAATGGATGTCCTGTATTCTTGGAGTCATTGGATGTCCTGTGTTGTCTGGGAGTCAATGGATGTCCTGTATTGTTTTAGAGTCAGTGGATGTCCTGTATTGTGTTGGAGTCAGTGGATGTCATGTGTTGTCTGGGAGTCAGTGGATGTCCTGTATTGTCTGGGAGTCAGTGGATGTCCTGTATTGTCTTGGAGTCAGTGGATGTCCTGTATTGTCTTGGAGTCAGTGGATGTCCTGTCACCACGTTCTTTTCCCGAACCACAAAGATTCTTCTTCTTTCCTTCCTCATTTGCCTTGCAGAGTTTAGGGGAGATATAGTTCGCAGTTTTTTGCTCTTCTATTGCCGTTTCTCCTGCTGTTATGTTTCCTAGTGTTTCTAATATTTCATCTATTCATTGTTTCGTGATCGGCACTTGGGTCTGTGTTCTCGCAATGTTTTTTAAAGTCTCATTGTGTTGTGTTTTGATCTTTCTGTCTGATCACGTCGTCAGACAATTGTATCTGCTGTTTCTTTGTGCACTATTTGGCGGGAATTATTCCTAACTTTTTTCTCAGTTCTTCATTTATGATCTTATCTCTCAGACTGTATCCTGCCATTCGTCTATCACATTTTATCTCTGTAGTAGTTATTTATCTTATTGTTCTTGCATCTAAGAGTCCAGGTCTGGCAGTGGTGGCACAACGTTGGGATGAAGATTAAAACAAAGATTGTGTACGCAAATGTAACTTTCGTTAAAACTGATTTAAACTGATCTTTTATTGTCCCCAGGTACAGACATACAGCTAGGTCTTTTCGATTTTTTTTCCCCCTTTCGCCAGCTTTTACCTCTGACGAAGTCCCTAGAGACTAGGAACTGAATTTTTCGTGTTAATCCATTTTTTCCCTGACAGTCGTGTGCACATGCATCCCTCGCCGCACAGGCAGATAACTCCGACTTTGGAGGCACTCATATTTTTTTCCGTCGATGAGTAATTGACGTTTCAAGCCGGGCCTCGCTGCTAAGACCAGGGGTGGTTGCCGCAGAGAGAAATCAATAATACAAATCTTAAACTGGTGTAGCCGGGATTTGAACCCACAACCCCTCTGTCTCGAGGCTGGTGTCTTGCTTTGAGACCAACCAGTAACCCCGTCTTTTCGATAACTGCCAAAATTTATTTTACGTGCTCAAGATTAAACTGAATTTAAAGTTCCCGTCGTCGACAGGTCTATGAACTCGGTCTAAATGACATTGACATGTTGGTGTAGGGGTTAGAGGTCAGCGGGGTGGGTGAGGGGGACTGGATGGTCTAGGGGTTAGGGGTCAGCGGGGTGGGTGAGGGGGACTGGGTGGTCTAGGGGTTAGAGGTCAGCGGGGTGGGTGAGGGGGACTGGATGGTCTAGGGGTTAGGGGTCAGCGGGGTGGGTGAGGGGGACTGGGTGGTCTAGGGGTTAGAGGTCAGCGGGGTGGGTGAGGGGGACTGGGTGGTCTAGGGGTTAGAGGTCAGCAGGGTGGGTGAGGGGGACTGGGTGGTCTAGGGGCTAGAGGTCAGCCTGTGGACAAGAAGATTGCGGGTTCGATTCCAACCATAAGCAGTCATCATCATAATCATGTGCCATATCGGTTGGCGTAGGCGATCATGTCCCTCCACAATCTTCTATCTACAGTGCATCGTATCAGTTCTGTTGTTGACTGTTTTCCTTGCCATGACACCAAGCTATCCAGTATCTTCTCTCTCTGTCGCCCGCGATCTCTTTTTCCTTTTATTTTATCAGTTGTAACCAAGTATCCCAACTTTCCACTTCTCATGATGTGCCCGAAAAATGTTGATTGCTTCTTTCTGATGTTTTTTAAGAGCTCCCTTTTTGTGTTGGCCACTTTGAGAACTTTCTCATTGGTCTTTTTAGCTGTCCAGGGAACTTTCAACATTCTTCTGAGAAATCCCATCTCTGTGGCCTCTAATCGTCATTTCATTTGTTTGTCTACTGTCCATGATTCACTTCCATAGGTCAGAATTGGTTAACGTGATACAACTATATTCTAACGTGAACTAACCTCTTAACCTACAACTATATTCTTAACGTGATACATCATCATGTGCCATATCGGTTGGCGTAGGTGATCATGTCCCTCCACAATCTTCTATCTACAGTGCATCGTATCAGTTCTGTTGTTGACTGTTTTCCATGCCATGACACCAAGCTATCCAGTATTTTCTCTCTTTGTCGTCCGCGATCTCTCTTTCCTTTTATTTTGCCAATTGTAACCAAGTATTCCAACTTTCCTCTTCTCATGATGTGCCTGAAGAATGGTGATTGCTTCTTTCTGATGTTTTTTAAGAGCTCCCTTTTTGTGTTGGTCTCTTTGAGAACTTCCTCGTTGGTCTTTTTAGCTGTCCATGGAACTTTCAACATTCTTTTGAGAAATCCCATCTCTGTGGCCTCCAATCGTCTTTTCATTTGTTTGTCCACTGTCCATGATTCGCTTCCATAGGTCAGAATTGGTTCTATATAGCACCGAAGAACTCTCTTTCTCATTTCTATTGACATAGATTTGTTGCATAAGATATTTTTCATTTTCTGAAATGCTATTTTGGCCTGAGCTATTCTGCTTTTTTATTTCTGTGGTGCATCTCCCATCTGATGTTATTATTGTGCCCAAGTATTTGAAACGTTGTACTTGTTTCAGATTTGTCTCGTTTACCACAAGCAGTGGGGGGAAAAATTGAACATGTCTCTTCGTGACGTCACCCTCCCCTGGTCTCTGGGTAGTGAGATCCGGTGTTTAGTCCTCTCGGATAACGGCAATAAATGGGAAGTCTCATGTGTGCTTTAAGCGCACGTTAAAGAACCCTTCGTAGTTGAAAATAGAAAAGAGTAGACCAAAAATGGCCGCTGTCCAGCCAAACTTAATAGGGGGGGGGGGGGAACAGCTCAGCTCAAAACGTTGATCATCATCATTGAATGCCGTCTCCGCATCGAAGGTTGGCTATCATGGAGTGTCATTCCACTCTGTCTCTTGCTTTGATGGTGCAGATTTTCATATGTTGACTTGTCCATCTTTTGATGTTACTCGTCCATGTTAGTCTTGGTCTGCCTCTGCCTCTTTTACCTTGTAATTTCCCTTCCAATATCACTTTAATTAGGCTGTTGTGTCTTTTAACATGCCCCAAAAATTTCATTTGTCTTTTTCTAATTGTGTTTAATAGTTCTCTTTTCATTTTTAGTTATTTTAAAACTTCATCGTTTGTTTTCTTTTTTTTCCCCATCCAATTCTACCTATTCTTCTATACATCCACATTTCAAAGGCTTCAATTTTCTGTTCTGTTTTCTTGTCTAATGTCCATGTTTCTGCACCATACAAGAATATTGAGAAGGCATAACAGTTTGCTATTCTTAGTTTTAGCCCTGGTGTTATTTGTTTTGATGTTGGTATATTTTTCATCGCATTAAAATTACTTTTTGCGATACCTATTCTTTATTGTATAATTTCCGGTGATATAATACGATAAAAATAAAAATACCATGAAGTCAGAGAATAACTGCCTTTATGGCGAGGGACACATAAGCACATAGGTGCCGATGTGAAAATAGGAAACAATGATATGAACAATTATTGGCTCCGGACTTCGGTAGAGATATAAAGCAGGCGAATGCAAACAAGCAGAAATGAGGAGTCAGAAGTACGAAAACAGAGCTGGTTTATTTTACTCACTGTTGAGATATATAGCTGGTCATCCCGCCTACTTGTTTTAGTTCATTAAGAAGCTGACCACGCTCTGGACCACAAGGAAGTGACCTTTTATTTCCTTTCTTGAGTATCTAGCATATTATCGCCATGTAGTTAGATTTGTGTACATATCCTTATATATATATATATATATATATATATATATAATCATCATCATCATGTGCCATAACGGTTGGCGAAGGCGATCATGTCCCTCCACAATCTTCTATCTACAGTGCATCGTATCAGTTCTGTTGTTGACTGTTTTCCATGCCATGACACCAAGCTATCCAGTATCTTCTCTCTTTGTCGTCCGCGATCTCTCTTT
Source organism: Megaustenia siamemsis (assembly GCA_032433765.1). NCBI lineage: Eukaryota > Metazoa > Mollusca > Gastropoda > Stylommatophora > Ariophantidae > Megaustenia > Megaustenia siamemsis. The sequence goes on along the minus strand of JAVIAB010000117.1, from coordinate 4,205,864 downwards.
CCTTTTATTTTGTCAGTTGTAACCAAGTATTCCAACTTTCCTCTTCTCATGATGTGCCCAAAAAATTTTGATTGCTTCTTTCTTATGTTTTTTAAGAGCTCCCTTTTTGTGTTGGCCTCTTTGAGAACTTCCTCATTGGTCTTTTTAGCTGTCCAGGGAACTTTCAACATTCTTCTGAGAAATCCCGTCTCTGTGGCCTCTATTCGTCTTTTCATTTGTTTGTCTACTGTCCATGATTCGCTTCCATAGGTCAGAATTGGTTATATATATTTGTGTTGTTGTTTGTTGTTCCAGCTGAAGGCCTACTTGGCCAAAACGTCGACTTTTGTTTTGTTGATTACCACGTAAAGCTGTTACCAAACCATTTTTTTCCTTTTTTTTTTTTTTTAAATCGTCATTGCTATCAGCTTTAAAGCAGCTTCGCACCTCTAAGCATCTCGGTGCATCTCAGTGCCTTGACTCCTTTGATTTACTCAACGGTGTGCAGCGAGTTGCTGTGACCGGTACCTCGTCACTGCGCGGCTCGTCACTGGACTGGAAGCCGGACGTTGGTCAACTATTGCCCTCTATAATAGTTTAGGCTAGAAACGGGTAGAAATGGATTACCTAAAGTTGTGACGTTTTCTGCTTTACGAGCAGGGACGGATGTCGGATGAACTGAATCAGCCGTCTATAGCTCACACAGCTGAAGATGTCATGTTTGTGGGTGGGTGTGGGGAGGGGGGGGGGGGGGATTTCTGGGATTCCTTCTCTGTCTGCTGGACTTATTATATCACAAATGGCTATGAGCAAACAACCCCGCCTGAAGATGAGACTTTTCCTAGCCCTTGTTATGTCCCCTGCTTCTACGAACTAGGGGTCTACATTTCTGAGTTGGAAGAGCCTGGGTGGTCTAGAGTTAACGACGCCGGCCTCAGGGTGAAAAAGAAGCCAGGTTGAAAACCCTCCTCCAGAGGCGACGATTTTTTTCAAAAATAGGTAAAAAATTAATTCGTGGATTCTTTATGACGATCTCCCCGATCTCTTAGGTAGTGAGATCCGATGTCTAGTCCACTCGGATAACGGTAATAATTAGGAGGACCCGTGGACTCTCGTGCATGTTAAAGAACCTTTGGCAGTTAATATAGAAAAGAGTAGGTCATAAATATGGCGCCTGTTCGGACACAGGTTGTCAACATAAACTTACCCACAACGTGGACCCCATGCCGTGCTACGGAGCTCAGCGTGGGTCAGGATTTCCTCCAGGGGCGTCTATGGATTCGTTCGGTGTGCAATGATGGTGATCCTTACAACAAATAAACATTTCTGAGATGGACCGACTACTACGTATCCAAAGGGAAACGAACCCATAACCTTTAACTTGCACACCCAACGCCTAATCTCTGAACTACTGCCATGGCTTATTGTCGCCAGATTTTTATCCATTTCTTCACCAAACTTGTCCAGATCAAGTGTAACTCTACGCCAAATCTTATTCCATAAATATATTCTCCTAGTTGCCATACACATATTAAACCACATACGTGTATAAGAGAGATTTTTTGTCCCCACCATATCATTCAGGTGTAAATAAAAAATAATCGTTGAATGTATTAAACTGTATTTTCTGACGCCATTGATTTTTTGAAAAAAAAAAAAATGTATTAGCGCGCTTGCAACATATCTCAAAGCTTGTTTGTATAATCTACGTGTGTCCTCAGACGTACACTTCTATTGTTTCCCTTTCTCGAAACGTGTAGCCAAAGATGTAGCGACTGTAACGAAATTCCTCCGCGTCACGTGCCCCGCCTACTATTTCCTTCGTAATTTGTTTTATTTTTTTATTTTAACAAAAGCCGTTTTTTTACAAATCTTTTCATGTAATGTCACCCCTCAACATTCGTTGTTGTTGTACCGTGACGTAAAATGTATCACACAAATCACAGATCCGTAGATGAACAGAAGATTCAGGGGTACATCCGCAATCAGGCATCACATTTTATTTGTGACATGTATCTGAAGAATAAATGTGGCGTGTATGTTTACTGCTTACATATATACCGGCAGTCCGATAAAGAATGCACCCTTTTCTTTATTTTTTCCCCCACATGTCCAGTGTGTGCAGAGACATGTAAGAAGCATCGATTGTAAGTGAAGCATAAAAGTTGAATTTGAAATACAGCCGTACACACACACACACAGATTTTTCAAGATGGCTCCACAAAACAAAGAAAGCATTTTGAGTTGCAGACTAGGCGTCGAGTATAGAAGAAAATGTAAACCATTTAAACATGGACATGTTAGGAGTGCAATGATGATGGCCAGCAAATAACTCAATTTAAACCATTTAAACATGGACATGTTATGAGTGCAATGACGATGACCCGCAAAAAACTCAATTTAAACCATTTAAACATGGACATGCTAGGAGTGCAATGATGATGGCCAGCAAATAACTCAATTTAAACCATTTAAACATGGACATGTTATGAGTGCAATGACGATGACCCGCAAAAAACTCAATTTAAACCATTTAAACATGGACATGTTCGGAATGCAATGATGATGACCCGCAAATAACTCAATTTAAACCAGATCTTCTTCTTCTTTTACCTTTTAGCTCCTGGTGGAGCATAGGTCTTCAACAAACACTTTCCAAGTCGTTCTGTTTTTTGCCATTCTTTTAAGATCATTCCATGTCTTCCCCATCATCTTCATCTCTGCTTCTATCTGTCTTCTCCAAGAATTCCTTGGTCTTCCTCTTTGTCTTTTCCCCTGGGGATTCCAAAAAAGGGCCTGTTGTGTAATACTCTCAGTTGGCTTCCGTAGTGTGTGTCCTATCCATCGCCATCGTCTTCGCTGTATCTCTTTATCCACTGGTATTTGACCGGTACATTTCCATAATTCCACGTTAGTGACTTTGTCCTGCCATTTCCATCCCTTTATTCTGCGCAAGCATCCATTAATGAAAGTCTGTACTTTCGTGATTGTCAATTTTGTCATTCTCCATGTTTCACAGCCATATAATAGGACCGACTTAACATTTGAGTTGAAAATTTTTATTTTTGTATTTAGCCTAATTTCTTTGGATTTCCATATGTTTCCCAGTGCAATGAAAGCTCCTCTTGCTTTTGATATCCTTATTTTGGTATCATTTTCTGTTCCTCCCTCTTTATTACTGCCCAGATATATATAAGATTGTACGTCTAGTAGAGGTATTTCTCCTAGTTTTATATGGTTATTGCCAACTGCATTAATTCTCATAATATTGGTCTTATCTCTATTAATCTTTAGTCCTAGCTGTTGTGATCTCTCATCTAATATACTCATTTTATCCTGCATCTGTTGATGGCTGTGTGATAGGAGAGCTATGTCATCAGCAAAGTCTAAATCATCAAGTTGTTTGGTCAGTGACCACTGGATCCCATTTCTGTTGTTTGAGTTATTTTCATAATCCAATCTATGGCCAGTAGAAAGAGAAATGGAGACAGGAGGCATCCTTGCCTTACTCCTGTTCTTATTTCAAATGCTTCTGTAAGCTGTCCTTCATGCACCACACTACATTTTGTTCCTTCATACATTGTTTTTATCAGGTTAATAAACTTTATGGGGATTCCGTAATGACTCAGCAACTTCCAAAGCATTCTTCTGTCTAAACTATCAAATGCCTTTTCGTAATCTATGAATCCAATATATAGTGGGGATTTTAGTTCTAAACTTTGTTCAACTATTATACGTAGGGTAGTTATTTGATCAGCACATGATCTGTTCTTCCTAAAACCTGCTTGTTCATCTCTCAAGTGTTTCTCTATAGCCTCTTTTAGTCTCTCCAGAATGATTCTGCCTAATATTTTTCCTGGCACTGATAGTAGCATAATTCCCCTATAATTTGTGCACTCCTGTAAACTTCCTTTCTTTGGTAGTTTGATCATATAACCTTCTCTCCAGTCTTTAGGTATTTCTTCCCTCTCCCAAATTTTATCCAATAGATCCTGTAACATCTTGGTAGAGGTGTTAATATCTGCTTTGATGGCTTCCGAAGGAATTTCATCTGGTCCTGTGGCTTTACCATCTTTTAATAATTTGATGGCTTTCATTATTTCTTCTTTGCTTGGTTTTCCGCAGTTAACGTGTAACTCTTCTTCTGCTGGTAGTATATCTGGAGGATTATTTGAGCCGGGTCTGTTCAAAAGTTCTTCAAAGTGTTCTTTCCATCTCTCCATTTGTTCCCTTATATTACTAAGCAGATTTCCTTTCTTGTCTTTGATAAAGGCGTTGATCTGTTTGTATTTTCCACCTAATTTCTTTGTGCTGTTGTACAGTTCTTTCATATTCCCTTTATTTGCTGCTTCTTCTGCCTCTTTAGCTAGTTCATCTATATATTTCCTCTTATCCCTTTTAATGCATCTTCTCACTTCTTTGTTCACCTCTGTGTAAGCTTCCTGTGTCTTGGCTTTATTACTTCTTGTTTTGCTTTTATTTATGTCTGCTTTCTTGTTCTTTCTTTCTTTAATTTTATCCAGGGTCTCTGCTGTCATCCATGCCTTATTCTGGCGTTCTCTTTTCCCCAGTGTTTCTTCGCATGTCTCTTTCCATATATTTTTTACCTGTTTCCAATGATCTTCTATATTTATTGTATTTTCTAGTTGTTGGAGGACTTGGTATTTGTTTGATATTGTGACTGCGAATTTATCTTTAATTCCTTGTTCTTTAAGAAACCCTACATTGAAATACTTTCTACCCTTATTCGTTGTATTATACCTTTTTAATTTAATTTTAAGTTTGGCTAACAGAAGATGATGATCAGAAGCTATATCTGCCCCTCTATATACTTTTACATCCTGTAAGGATGACTTAAATTTATTATTAATACATATGTGATCAATTTGATTTTCCGTTCTATGATCTGGTGACACCCATGTAGCTTTGTGTATTCTTTTATGTTGGAATATTGTTCCTCCTAGGCTCATTTGATTAAGGGCGCAGAAATTCACAAATATCTCTCCATTCTCGTTTATATCTCCAAGTCCATGTTTTCCCATAATCTCTTCGAAGCCTCTGTTGTCTGATCCTACCTTAGCATTTAGGTCTCCCATCAAGATTATAATATCCTTGGCTCGTCTTGCATCCATCTGCCATTGTAGCTGTTTATAAAAATCATCTTTAACTGAGTCATCTTTATCGTTGGTTGGTGCATAGCATTGTATAATGTGTAATTTTATTTTGTTTTTGGTTGTTCTAAATGTTGCTCTCACCAGTCTTGGTCCCACTGCCTCCCATTCTATTAGTGTCTTCTGTGCATTTTTTGATAGCATTATAGCTACCCCTTCGCTATGTTGTGCTCCTGGTTCCTGGTGTCCTGATGATAAAATCATCTCCCCTGTATTCAATTTTATTCTCTCTGCTCCCAGCCATCTTGTTTCACACATTCCCAGAATATCTATCTTATAGTTGGTCATTTCTGCTGCCACTTGTGCCGCTTTTCCCTGTTCGTTAAGGGTACGAACATTCCAGGTGCCAATTCTGGATGATTTCCTGGTAGACAAAGGGTGAGTCGGCAACCCGGACTCCTTATGGCTTTCTCCGGATTGCGTCATACGTCTCTTAGACAGAGAGCCCTTCTCTTTCCTGGTTGACGGATTAACTTTATCTTTCTTTGACTTGTTCATGTTTGTGAAGTTTTTTCGGTTTACTTTTTTACAGTATGGGATAGCCAGTCCCATGCCTAACCCTCCTTTCTCGCCTCTTACGAACATGCCTGGTAGGGTACAGCGCCGCTATTCTTTACTCCCCTTTCGGGCCCCGGCAGCGCACGGGCGAAACCAGATCTATTATACCTATATTTCATAGATTATACAAAATCATTTGACAAAGTAAAGCACCAAGAAATAATCAAAATTTTAGAAAGCATAAACGTTGAGAGCAAAGCTGTTGGAATAATAAAGAAAATGTACTGGCAACAAATATGGCCATAAGAACTGGAAACCAATTGGGGAATGTTTCAACAAATAAAACAGGGTGTTAGACAAGGTTGTGTGCTGTCACCAGATCTATTTAATATGTATAGTGAGATTATTTTAAGACCAATATGGGGCATGCCTGGAATAACAATTGGAGGCCATAATATAAACATAAAATAAATAATATAATGTATGCCGATGATACAGTCTTTATCGCTAAGAGTGAAAATGAGTTACCTAAAAATGTTAGACATTATAGTGAAGGAAAGCAAAAATTAAGGACTCAGCCTTAATAGCAAAAAGACAGAAGTAATGGTAACAACAAAGAAAAAGACGTCACTGCAATGCACATTTAAAGACAAGTGGAACAATATTAAAACAGGTAAATGAATTTAAATATATGAGAACATTTTAACCTCAGATGTTAGTTGTACAACAGAGGGGAGGTGCAGAATGTCTCTGGCAAAAGCAGCTTTCCAAAAAATGAGGAAGATACGGTGCAATCCATTTTTGACAATAGAAACAAGAAAAAGAGTTCTTAAATGTTATGTAGAGCCTGCCTTAACATATGGATGTGAATCATGGACAATATGGCAACAGACAAGAAAATTACTGAAGGCTGTAGAAATGTGGTTTTACAGAAGAATATTGAGAATACCATGGAAAACTAAGAAGAGTAATGAAAACGTTCTGAAAGAGGCCAAAGCAAAAAAGAGAGCTAATTTCCAATATTAGGAAGAAAAAATCATCATTTTTTGGCCTTGCAATGGGAAGGAAACAGCTGGAATATATTGTAACAACTGGGAAAATCGAGTGACGAAGAGATAGAGGGAAGAAAAGATACCAGACAGCTTAAGAGAATGGCTTGGCATAAAGTCAGCAACAGAAATGATAAATAACTGTCGAGATCGAAAGTTGTGGAGAGACATGATCACCTACGCCAGCAAGCTTGGTACTGGATGATGATAATGATGATGATAAAGTAAAGTAAAGTACCCTCGTCACGCCAAGTGGCGTATAGGGAATATGGTGTTAGTGACCTTAAATTTTACAGACCTTCGGCACATGATTTTTGGGGTAATGTGGTCGGTATTACGCCCGTGCTGCTTTACTTTCCCAGAAAAAAAATCCGGTACCCATTTAAGGCTGGGTGAACCGGGAAGCCGTCGGTTGGGATCGAACCCTACCCCTTGTCCTTTGTAGTCCAGTTCACTAACCACTGAGCTGATGATGATGATGTTTGGTATAAAAAGATGCTCATATCACATCACGTGGGCCGACAATAGTTTACTGAACAATGTAGATTATATCACATCACGTGGGCCGACAATAGTTTACTGAACAATGTAGATTATATCACATCACGTGGGCCGACAATAGTTTACTGAACAATGTAGATTATATCACATCACGTGGGCCGACAATAGTTTACTGAACAATGTAGATTATATCACATCACGTGGGCCGACAATAGTTTACTGAACAATGTAGATTATATCACATCACGTGGGCCGACAATAGTTTACTGAACAATGTAGATTATATCACATCACGTGGGCCGACAATAGTTTACTGAACAATGTAGATTATATCACATCACGTGGGCCGACAATAGTTTACTGACAAATGTAGATTCTTTTTCGGACTTAGCGTTTATATCGAGAATAGCTTCCGTCAGAGACATTTGACTGAATTATGCAGCGCCCCTAGGAAATATTTTTTTTTTCTTTACTTTCGCCGTGTATTCTCTTCTTCTATGTTAAACGTCGACTTTTGTTTCGTCCATTACCACGTAAAGCTGTCACCATACCACTTTTTTCTTGTTTTTTTTTTAGTATTGCTATTATCATCAGCTTTACAGCAGCTTCGCATCTCTACGCATCTTGGTGCATCTTGGTGCCTTTACCTCTTCTTCTATGAATCTGTCTGCTTCTTGCTTCAGTTGGGAGCATTAGAGTGTGTTTCCAAAGATTACGGTCTGCAACTATGTCTTTCCAGGCTGCAGGGTTTATGAGTCGTCACGTTTGCACGCGTTTATAAATTGTAGCTGTCGATGCCCCCTAGTCCTTTCGCCATCTGCTAGTTGTCCATAAAGTATATCTTTTGGTATGCGACTATTTTTTAAAATACGATGTAAGTGGGAAAGCCAGCGTAACGTCCCTTGTTTGAGCAGCGTGTAGATGTTCCAGATGCCTGTGCGAATATATATATATATATATATATATATATATATATATATATATATATATATATATATATATATATATATATATATATTGTAATAGTAATAGAAAACTCGTTATGTTAAGCTTCACAGCAGGAAGTAATCTGAAGGAGTCCACCTGCGATCAAGTGGTTCGGCCCTTTTACTTCTTGACACTCTAAGGAAGATGTGCTCGTCTGTTTTATGACTCCCAGGCGTCGACCTCCTGCTGCATGTGACTCTAAAGCTTACAATATATTCGGCACAATAACTACACTTACTCTACGCTACACTTCTGGTCGAATCTACGGTCTATACCCGGTCGTGTACTGACTTGTCTTAGCTTTAACCCAGTTCATTGATGCCCTCTTCGTGCTGGCAGCAGTCTAAAATGGATTGTATTTGCAGTCCTTTTAATATAGGCTCAGTGGTTAGTGAACTGGACTACAAAGGACATGAGGTCGGGTTCGATCCTCACCGACGGCTTCCGTGTTCACCCAGCCTTAAATGGGTACCGGATTTTTTTTCTGGGAAAGTAAAGCGGTACAGGCGTAATACCGACCACATTACCAAAAAATCATGTGCCGAAGGTCTGTTAAAATTATAGTCACTAACACCATATTCCCTATACGCCACTTGGCGTGACGGGGGCTCTTTACTTTACCTTTTTTTTTTTTTTACTTTATATAGACTCACGCACATGCTGCTTTGTCATTGGGTCATTCTGGTGAGGGAAGCTATTGTCCTCACATACAAACAGTTGAGAGAAGCTATAGTTTCACACATATGAACTGGTGACAGAAGCTATAGTTTCACACATACGAACTGGTGACAGAAGCTATAGTTTCACACATATGAACTGGTGACAGAAGCTATAGTTTCACACACACACGAACTGGTGACAGAAGCTATAGTTTTACACATACGAACTGGTGACAGAAGCTATAGTTTCACACATACAAAGAGTTGAGAGAAGCTATAGTTTCACACATACAAACAATTGAGAGAAGCTATAGTTTCATACATACGAACTGATGACAGAAGCTATAGTTTCACACATACGAACTGGTGATATAAGCTGTAGTTTCACACATACAAACAGTTGAGAGAAGCTATAGTTTCACACATACGAACTGGTGACAGAAGCTATAGTTTTACACACACGAACTGATGACTTAACCTATAGTTTCACACATACGAACTGGTGACAGAACCTATAGTTTCACACATACGAACTGGTGACAGAAGCTATAGTTTTACACATACGAACTGGTGACAGAAGCTATAGTTTCACACATACAAAGAGTTGAGAGAAGCTATAGTTTCACACATACAAACAATTGAGAGAAGCTATAGTTTCATACATACGAACTGATGACAGAAGCTTTAGTTTCACACATACGAACTGGTGATATAAGCTGTAGTTTCACACATACAAATAGTTGAGAGAAGCTATAGTTTCACACATACGAACTGGTGACAGAAGCTATAGTTTCACACACACGAACTGATGACAGAAGCTATAGTTTCACACATACGAACTGGTGATATAAGCTGTAGCTTCACACATACAAACAGTTGAGAGAAGCTATAGTTTCACACATACGAACTGGTGACAGGAGCTATAGTTTCACACACACGAACTGATGACAGAAGCTATAGTTTCACACATACGAACTGGTGATATAAGCTGTAGTTTCACACATACAAATAGTTGAGAGAAGCTATAGTTTCACACATACGAACTGGTGACAGAACCTATAGTTTCACACATACGAACTTTTGGGAGCAAGTAGTGGGGTATAACGCACACTCCTACAAGGTACGGTAAAAGCTTTACAAAAAATAAACACAACAAAATACTGGCGTTTCGGCCTACATGCGGCCTTCTTCAGAAACGAGACCAACAACAACAACGATGAAGCACAGATAAATATTACTACATCTAGGATGAGTGGGACAGGAAAGTTAGGAGAAGTGGACAGTGGGATAAGAGATGAAAGGATGAAACGAGAGAGAAAGAGAGAGAGAGAAAGAGAGAGGTGTGCTACATGTTAGATGATAAAACTTACGTGTCCCACTCATCCTAGATGTAGTAGTATTTATCTGTGCTTCATCATATGTTGCCGTTCTTCTGGTTTTCTGAAGAAGGCCGCATATGAACCGAATTGTCAGTATTTTTGTGTTCATTTTTGTGAAGCTGTCATCATACCTTATAGGAGTGTATGTTATATCCCACATCTGGCTTCTTGCTACCAGCTTTACCGCAGCACTGCAATTATTTGTTCACCTTTCCATACAAATTGGTGACAGAAGCTATAACATAACACATACAAAGTGGTGACAGAAGCTGCAACATAACACATACAAAGTGGTGACAGAAGCTATAACATAACACATACACACTGGTGACAGAAGCTATAACATAACACATACAAACTGGTGACAGAAGCTATAACATAACACATGCAAACTGTGGACAGAAGCTATAACATAACACATGCAAACTGGTGACAGAAGCTATAACATAACACATACAAACTGGTGACAGAAGCTACAACATAACACATACAAACTGGTCACAGAAGCTATAACATAACACATACAAACTGGTAACAGAAGATACAACATAACACATATAAACTGGTGACACTATCACACATACAAACTGGTGACACTATAATATCACACATACAAACTGGTGACACAAGCTATAATATCACACACACAAACTGGTGACACTATAATATCACACATACAAACTGGTGACACAAGCTATAATATTACACATATAAACTGGTGACACAAGCTATAATATCACACATACAAACAGAGACACACAGATTGTTGATAAATGAATATAAAATGCTACGACACATTCTACTTGTAAAACAGCGATGGTGAATGTGTATCAACCAATCAAAACAAATCTTGTGACATGCGATTCATTGTTTTCATGTGTGTGTGTAAATAAAGCATACATAGGCTGTGATATCAAATCCCTGAGTTGTAAAGTGCTTTACTAAAGTAAACAATTCTGCTGTTATTAAAATCTCCAAGCATCAGACATGTTTGGCTTAACCGTGAAATGTTTAACGTACTGGTCTTTTCGCGTATAGAAAATAACACCTAAACACCGTAGGTTGTGTCCACCATGTACATCTTTATGTCTCACTCCGCACTTCAAGTACTACTTTCAATTGAAATGTTAGTTATTTTTAATGTTTACAAATACCTGTCAACTAAATAGCCATCAGTATCTTTGTTTCAGCTGGCAACAGAGGAAATGTTTTTAAAAGCTGGTTTGTTTCTTTGTTCCATTGTTGGTTCAACAAAACACTTTCATCTCCACGAGAAGCATCATCATCAAGTACTGGGTCTGCATGGCGTAGGTGATCATGTCTCTCCACAACTTTCGATCTCGGCAGCTATTTATCATTTCTGTTGTTGACCTTCTGCCAAGCCATTCTCTTAATCTGTCTGTTATTTTTTTCTCTTTGCTTCCCTCTATCTCTTCGTCCCTCAATTTTTCCAGTTGTTACAATATATTCCAGTTGTTCTATTCTCATTACATGGCCAAAAAATGATGATTGTTTCTTCCTAATATTGGAGATTAGCTTTCTTTTTGCTTTGACCTATCTTAGAACATCTTCATTACTCTTCTTAGCTGTCCTTGGTACTCTCTCAGCATTCTTCTGTAAAACCGCATTTCTACAGACTCCAGTGATTTTCTTGTCTGTTGTCCTATTGTCCATGATTCGCATCCATATGTTAATACTGGCTCTACGTAACATTTAAGAACTATTTTTCACCGAGAATCGCCGAGAAGCATAGGTCTTCAACAAACACTTTCATCTCCCTGAGAAGCATAGGTCTTCAATAAACACTTTGAGCTCTACGTGGAGCATAGGTCTTCAATAAACACTTTGAGCTCTACGTGGAGCATAGGTCTTCAATAAACACTTTGAGCTCTACGTGGAGCATAGGTCTTCAATAAACACTTTCAGCTCTACGTGGAGCATATGTCTTCAACAAACACTTTCATCTCCTTGAGAAGCATAGGTCTTCAATAAACACATTCAGCTCTACGTGGAGCATAGGTCTTCAACAAACACTTTCATCTCCCTGAGAAGCATAGGTCTTCAACAAACACTTGCATCTCCCTGAGAAGCATAGGTCTTCAATAAACACTTTCAGCTCTACGTGGAGCATAGGTCTTCAATAAACACTTTCAGCTCTACGTGGAGCATAGGTCTTCAACAAACACTTTCATCTCCTTGAGAAGCATAGGTCTTCAATAAACACTTTCAGCTCTACGTGGAGCATAGGTCTTCAACAAACACTCTCATCTCCCTGAGAAGCATAGGTCTTCAACAAACACTCTCATCTCCCTGAGAAGCATAGGTCTTCAATAAACACTCAAGCCGTTCTGTTTCTTGCAATTCTTTTAAGATCATCCCATGTCTTCCCCATCATCTTCATCTCTGCTTCCACCTGTCATCCAAGAATATACTGGCCTTTCCCTTTGTCTCTTCCCCTGGGGATTCCCAAAAGGGCCTGTTGTTTAATACTCTCGTTTGGCTCCCGCAATGTGTGGCTTATCCAGAGCCATCGTCTTTGTCTTATCCCTTTATCCACTGGTATTTGTTTGATAATTTCCAATAGTTCTACGTTAGTGGTTTTGGATCTAACGGAGTCTGACATTTATCCAATGTTATCTCAGCTTGTCATACATTTTTTTTTGTTTGCTTTAACCCTTCAAAGCCATAGTTTAGTTCAGTTCAGTTCAGTTTAGTTCAGTTTAGTTTAGCCGACGGATCATCCTCACTGCACACCGGACATGTCCATAAGTGCTCCCTCCCAGGATGTCCCTCAGTGTGTGGAGACTGATGACTCCAATTCTCTGTTGATTTCTTATTCGTCTGTATTTCCCGCGTGCCGCCCATTTCTGGCATTCCCTGATGTTCGTGCAGTCTGAACATGGTTGTAGATTCATGATCTCTGACTGAATCATCAACGCGCCCTACATCCCTGAGGGCATTTAGAATGCCAGTCCTGTCCATTGCACGTCCACCACCCACAGCAGCCGTTCCGGCTAGGCTGTCAGCTCGTTCGTTCCCTCTCATGCCGAAGTGTCCAGGGACGAAGATGAAACAGATCCCAATCAGACCTGAGATCTTTAGTGACTCCAACCACTGCCTTCATTTCCAGCATCCTTCGTTGACCGCCTTTACAAATCACATGACAAAACAATTATATATGTTGTTTCTTATGTATTATATTAAAAAAAGAAAAAAAAGTAAAGAGGGCCCGCGTATAGGGAATATGGTGTTAGTGACCATAAATTTTATAGACCTTCAGCACAGGACTTTTGTGGTATTGTGGTCGGTATTACGCCCGTGCCACTTTACTTTCCCAAAAAAAAATTCGGAACCCATTTAAGGCTGGATGAACTGGAAGTCGTCGGTTGGGATTGAACCCTACCTCTTGTCCTTTGTAGTCCAGTTTATGTATTATATTGCGGGGATTATTCATAGCTTTTATTCTCAGTTTTTCATTTCTGATCTTATCTTACAAGCTGTTTTCTGCCAGTCGTCTCTCTCTGCGATCAAGACTCAATCAGAGTAGGATTCTAGACTCTCTCTCATGAAGTCAGCTGTCTGTTTAAGCGAATCGATTGCTCCATATAGTTTTTCTTCTAGGGAGGTGGGTGTGGACCACATTGCTCTTCTCAGGTCTGTGTACTGGGGGCAATCCTGTAGAACATGTTTGTACTCATATTGTCCAGTGTACAGTGGCATAGGCTGGTTGTACCTATTTTGAATTTGGTGAGCATGTGATTTCTCATTCTATTGTGTCCAGTGCGTAGGCGAAGTATGATGACTTGATCCATCCTTGATCCCTCCTTGATAGCTGGTGGTATCCGTCCCTCTCGTTATGCTTTGGGTGTTCTCGTTTCAATTTTTCATGGAACTGATCTTTGAGGATGGATTTGGCTTCATCATAACTGAGCGGATGGTTCTCTTGTGGTAATCTCCCTCCCTCTTTAGTTAATTTGTCTGCGCGTTCGTCCCCGTGTATATTACAGTGTGATGGTATCCACAGAATGACTACCCTCTGGAAGTTATTGCATAGTTGGTCCAGGGTTGTTCTTAAGTCATCTATTTCATTGTTCTTGGGACTTTTTTAGAGCTGATAATACTGACAGTGCATCAGTCAGAATCACCAATTTATTGTGCGTGTTATTTTTGTGTTGAGTAGCCAGTGTTGCAGCATCTCTGAGGGACTCAGTTTCTGCTTTAAAGTTGTTTGAGAATTTTCCAGTAGCTATTGACTTGGTGATCTCGTCCTGATTATTCAGCGTCAAGAAAACACCTCCCCCTCCATTTCTGGTGGCATTTGTAGCAGAGCCATCTGCGTATATGTGGGATCAAGGGTCCTGTGGGTGGGTATCGTGTATGTGTTTTTCTGCTACGTGTTTTCTTTCTGTGTCTGATTGGGTGCCTTTTTTCATGATTCCTGTTATATTTTCCTTAAATTCTGGTATTTTATGTTTTCCATGAGAAGACATATCAGATGGGCCCAAGGGTTTCAATATTGTTTGGGATAGTACTGGGTCTCCAGTAGTTATTTCATTGGCAATTGCAGCGAAGTTGCTCCTCTTTAGTCGTACAATTCCAGAACCAGTTATTCTTTGGTGCATGGGGTGGCTAAGGAACCTTCTATATTTCTCCACTTGTTGCAATACTTTAGTGACCCATCTGTCATCTAAGGAAACCTTCTATATTTCTCCGCTTGTTGCAATACTTTAGTGACCCATCTGTCATCTAAGGAACCTTCTATATTTCTCCGCTTGTTGCAATACTTTAGTGACCCATCTGTCATCTAAGGAACCTTCTATATTTCTCCGCTTGTTGCAATACTTTAGTGACCCATCTGTCATCTAAGGAACCTTCTATATTTCTCCACTTGTTGCAATACTTTAGTGACCCATCTGTCATCTAAGGAACCTTCTATATTTCTCCACTTGTTGCAATACTTTAGTGACCCATCTGTCATCTAAGGAACCTTCTATATTTCTCCGCTTGTTGCAATACTTTAGTGACCCATCTGTCATCTAAGGAACCTTCTATATTTCTCCGCTTGTTGCAATACTTTAGTGACGCATCTGTCATCTAAGGAACCTTCTATATTTCTCCACTTGTTGCAATACTTTAGTGACCCATCTGTCATCTAAGGAACCTTCTATATTTCTCCGCTTGTTGCAATACTTTAGTGACCCGTCTGTCATCTAAGGGTTGTAAACCTGTTGCTGTTTCTAGAGTCTTGATAGGTGTAGATTTCATAGCACCACTGATGATACGGGCAGCTTGGTTCTGTGTTCCGTTAATTTTGCTACGGTGCGATTTGGAAGCCATAGCCCAGGCTGTGACTCCATACTCTAGAACTGGTCTGACTCTTCCTACGTATAGTCTTTTCAAAATATTGCTGTCTGCCCCCCCCCCCCCCCCCCGCCCAGTCCGTTCCTGCCAATTTCTTCATAATATTCGTTCATTTTCTGGCTTTTTTCCTTGCTCTGTCTATCTGATTTTTCTAAGTCATTCTGCGATTCATGGAGTCGTCTAACACATTTCATATCGGTAGTGGTTTTTTGCCCTTATTATTGTTCTTGCATCAAAAAAGTCCATATCTGGCATTAGTAGCACAACGTTGGGATGAAGATTGTATTGTAGCGTGGATGACTGACATTAGTAGCACAACGTTGGGATGAAGATTGTATTGTAGCGTGGATGACTGGCATTAGGGAATAATAGAACAAAGAAGTATGTGTTAGCACTCGGAAAAATTGACAGACAAACAACAATAGAAAAAAAACGAAGAACAATATATAGTCCGAAGTGGGATCGAACCCGTACTCAGTGGCACCGCGCCTTGCCACGAGAAGCCGAACGCTTGGCACACTACCACGCAGCCAACTAAAAAATTGGCTATTGCATTGTTGCCTCGGAAGTTCCCCATATAATAATATTTATGTATTATTATTATGACTGGCATTAGTAGCACAACGTTGGGATGAAGATTGTATTGTAGCGTGGATGACTGACATTAGTAGCACAACGTTGGGATGAAGATTGTATTGTAGCGTGGATGACTGACATTAGTAGCACAACGTGGGATGAAGATTGTATTGTAGCGTGGATGACTGACATTAGTAGCACAACGATGGGATGAAGATTGTATTGTAGCGTGGATGACTGACATTAGTAGCACAACGATGGGATGAAGATTGTATTGTAGCGTGGATGACTGACATTAGTAGCACAACGTTGGGATGAAGATTGTATTGTAGCGTGGATGACTGACATTAGTAGCACAACGTTGGGATGAAGATTGTATTGTAGCGTGGATGACTGACATTAGTAGCACAACGATGGGATGAAGATTGTATTGTAGAGTGCCCGTTTTGCCTCTAGAGTTATTTCAGTAATGACGGGAAACAAGCATCGACTGTTAATACTTTCCTTTTTCTTTTCCTAAGAAAAGTTTACCAGAACCTTGTCATCACAAAAATCCATGAAACCACACAGTGGCAGGCCTCTGAAATTCTGCTCTACCTACATTTGTTCCAACATATATTTATAAAGTTATTTGATTATATCCCACAGAAAATGATACCAAAATAAGGCTTCCTTCCTTCCTCCCTCCTTCCTTCCCTCCTTCCTTCCCTCCTTCCTTCATTTCTTCCTCTTTCTTTCTCACCTTCTTTCTTTCAACTGTTAAATCCATTTTAAACGTTAAACGTATTTATACAGTTTCCGTAACATCGAGAAAAGGAGTGCCCAGGAGATGAAAAAATGAGCAGGGAAAGAAACCACTTAAGACGGCCAGTTCTAGACAGCCCACCGGCGTGCCGCAACCACAAACTGAAATACTTCTCTCTTTTGTTGCGCTACTTAAAACGTCACGGGAGTGCCGACACATTCTTCCAATATTTCTGAGGTCACATTCATAGGACAATCACATATAAACTACACACAACAGCCCACTATTGAAATAAATACAACAGCCCACTATTGAAATATATACAACAGCCCACTATTGAAATATATACAACAGCCCACTATTGAAATAAATACAACAGCCCACTATTGAAATATATACAACAGCCCACTATTGAAATATATACAACAACCCACCATTGAAATATATACAACAGCCCACTATTGAAATATATATAACAGCCCACTATTGAAATACATACAATACAACAACCCATTATTGAAATATATACAACGAACAAATGATGCCATTCATCATCATCATCATCAAGTACCGGGCCTACTGGCATAGATGATCATGTCTCGCCACAACTTTCGATCTCGGCAGCTATTTATCATTTCTGTTGTTGACCTTCTGCCAAGCCATTCTCTTAAGCTGTCTGTTATTTTTTTCTCTTTGCTTCCCTCTATCTCTTCGTCCCTCAATTTTTTCCAGTTGTTACAATATATTCCAGTTGTTCTCTTCTCATTACATGGCCCAAAAAATGATGATTGTTTCTTCCTAATGTTGGAAATTATCTCTCTTTTTGCTTTGACCTCTCTCAGAACATCTTCATTACTCTTCTTAGCTATCCATGGTACTTTCAATATTCTTCTGTAAAACCACATTTCTACAGACTCCAGTGATTTTCTTGTCTGTTGTCCTTTTGTCCATGATTCACATCCATATGTTAAGACTGGCTCTACATAACATTTAAGAACTCTTTTTCTTGTTTCTATTGTCAAAAACGGACTGCATAGTATCTTCCTCATTTTTTTGGAAAGCTGCTTTTGCCTGAGCCATTCTACATCTCACCTCTTTTGTACATCTTCCGTCTGAGGTTAACAAAGTTCCCAAATATTTAAATTCATTTACCATGTTTTAATATTGTACCACTTGTCTTTATTTTGCACTGAGGCGATGTCTTTTCTTTGCTGTTACAATTACCTCTGTCTTTTTGCTATTAAGGCTGAGTCCTTTATTTTTGCTTTCCTTCACTATAATGTCCAAGATTTCTTGTAACTTATTTTCACTCTTAACGATTAAGACTGTATTATCAGCATACCTTAGATTATTTATATTATGACCTCCAATTGTTATTCCAGCATGTCTCATGATGCCATAAAGAAAGACATTAAACATAACTATAGAACATCAAGTTATAACAAAGTAACAAGCTTGAATTATCTGGGAACAACATTCTCTGTAGAATCGATAACGTAATAGACATCCGATATAATGAAGCAAATCAAATAGTGGGGCGGCTGTCCTCTATACTTCAACACAAAGCAATACCTATTACCACCAAGAAACATCTTATACAGAGTATATACATTCCTACATTGTGCTACCGATGTCAAACATGGTCACTTATGTCTAACCAAATAAGAAAAATTGTCACCACAGAGATGTCTGGTAAAAGCGCTTGGAGTGACCAGACAAGACATTATTAGAGAATGAGTGGGAACTGAACCAACCCTAAACTACATACAGAAACAACAAATTAACTGGTTTGCGCATCTAGAAAGAATGTCAAGTGATTCATTACCATACAAAGCGTATATTGAAGGAGGAGAAGAGAGATGAGGAAGAGACATACCCAGAGTAAGATGGACAGACAACATCAATGAAACGCTACAACAACATCAATTGACAATAATTGAACCCGCCAAAAGGGTGAGAACCAGAACTTCTTCTCTCGACATCCGAACTGGAACAAAAGGAAGTGAAGTAGGAACTAGTGAGCTATATACAGCCAAACATGATTGATCTATATACAACCCTTCATTGATCTATATTATAATTCATCAAAGAGCGATATACAATAGCACTTGATATACATACGACACACCATTGTTCTATATACAACATAACATTGAGGTCTATACAGCCTACCATTGATCGACATACGTCACATCATTGATCTGTGAACACCTACCATAGTTCTATATACAATCTATCATTGAACTATTTACAACCAACCATTGATCTATTTCTTCTTCTTTCCTTCCTCATCGGCCTTTCAGCGTCGAGGGGAGATATATTTTGCGGTCTTTTGCTCTTCTGTTCGCCTCTGCTGCTGTTATGTTTCCTAATGCTTCTAATATTCCATCGATCCATCTTTTCTTGGTCGACCCTTGGGTCTGGTGTTCTCACAACGTTTGTTGAAGGCTCGTTGTGTTGTGTTTTGATCTTTCTGCCTTGTTACGTGGCCAAACCATTTTATCTGTTGTTTCCTTATATATTATATGGCGGGGGCTATTCCTAGATTTTTTCTCAGTTCTTCATTTCTGATCTTATCTCTCAGACTGTTTCCTATCATTCGTCTAACACATTTAATTGATCTACATACAATCCATTATTGATCTATATACAACTCAACATTGAGATATACGCAACAACTCAACAGTGAGATATATACAACAACCCAGCATTGAGATATATGCAACAACGCAACCTTGAGATAGATACAACCAAACATTGAGATGTATACAACAACCCGACATCAAGATGCCTACAACAACCAAACATTGAGATGTATACAACAACCAAACATTGAGCTTTATACAACAACCCAACATTGAGTTATATACAACAACACAACATTGAGCTATATACAAAAACCCAACACTGAGCTATATACAACAACCCAACATTGAGCTATATACAAAACCCAACACTGAACTATATACAACAACCCAACATTGAGCTATATACAACAACCCAACATTGAGCTAACAACAACCAAACATTGAGCTATATAAAACAATCCAACATTGAGCTATATACAAAACCCAGCACTGAGCTATATATAACAACCCAACATTGAGCTAACAACAACCCAACATTGAGCTATATACAACAACCCAACATTGAGCTATATACAACAACCCAACATTGAGCTATATACAACAACCCAACACGGAGCTAACAACAACCCAACATTGAGCTAACAACAACCCAACATAAAGCTATATACAACAACCCAACACGGAGCTAACAACAACCCAACACTGAGCTAACAACAACCTAACATTAAGCTATATACAACAACCCAACATTGAGCTATATACAACAACCCAACATTGAGCTATATACAACAACCCAACATTAAGCTATATACAACAACCCAACACGGAGCTAACAACAACCCAACATTGAGCTATATACAACAACCCAACATTGAGCTAACAACAACCCAACATTAAGCTAACAACAACCCAACATTGAGCTAACAACAACCCAACATTGAGCTATATACAACATCCCAACATTGAGCTATATACAACAACCAACATTGAGCTATATACAACAACCCAACATTGAGCTATATACAACAACCCAACATTGAGCTATATACAACAACCCAACATTGAGCTATATACAACAACCCAACATTGAGCTAACAACAACCCAACATTGAGCTAACAACAACCCAACATTGAGCTATATACAACAACCCAACACGGAGCTAACAACACCCAACATTGAGCTATATACAACAACCCAACATTGAGCTAACAACAACCCAACATTGAGCTAACAACAACCCAACATTGAGCTATATACAACAACCCAACACGGAGCTAACAACCCTATTCCTAGCTGCGCTAACTGGCCCTGCACCACATCTGCCGGGTAACGATTTCAGTGTAAACCCTCCGCCAGGAGAATAGTTCAAGATTTGAAGTGATTGTGCTCTTTTAAAACACAATAATTTATTACAGAACGCAAAAATGTATCATATTTGACATTTTGCTGTACACAAAATTTACTAAACTCACGCCGGCACATTGTCTGGAGTAAAAAGTAAAAATTGACTGGGAAAATAATTCATGCCCTCGGAATTTAGGCTAAACAGTTGCACGCGTCTGCGTCAGGGGATGCCGGGTTGACGTTCACTTTGAAACAAAATGTCTCAACGATCTTCTGTAGCAGATACTCTGAAACGTACACACTAATTGCTATTATTTTAAACAGTAAAATAATAAATTAATTGTAAAATAAATTAGGACCATATGTCAATATAGAATATGTTGTTTATCAAGATTTTTTTGCTTTATTTTAACTGCAGATTTTCTTCACGTTTTTAGCTAATATTTATGAAATGATAAATGGTTTTGCTCATTTGTAATACTAGTAAATAATAACAGTAATAGCAAAAGTAAATAATAGCAGTAATTAATATACTAATGATTATAATGAAAAAAAAATATTAAAAAATGGAATTAAAAATGCCAAAGAAAGTATACAAATGCGACTATACAAAGTGAAATAAGTAAGGAAAAGAACATGAAATGTGAAATCGCTTCAATTAAATGAAATGCATTTCTTGAAAATAAAATACTGGACTAGAAGTTTTTATAAAAGACAAACCGATAAATATGATTGATTAAACCATAATAGGTTTATGCTAAGAAGAATTAACTATACTAGAGGTAAGAAAACTCGACGGCTGAACTATTATAAACGGGAAAACATTACGAAATACATTGGGGAAACTCAACTGAATTAGTAAAAGATATGAGAAAAGTGAATAATCGATTGCTCATTGTTAGTCATAGCATGCCAAGCAAACTCATAGGTACTCTCTGTCACTTTCAGTAGAGTAGATGAGGAAGTGTGCGCACTAATATTTCAATATCTGAACTATTATGAAATAATAAAAATATCTCGACAACTGAACTATTTGTAAATATGTAATAAAACGGAACAACTAGCCTATTATGAGATATAATAAAACTCAACAGCTCTTCTACAACGGGCTAGCTACGTTCTAAAACCGACGGTAGGTTGTGAACAAACTTGGTTGGCATATGCAGAAAAACCTGGCAGGCTTGGCTACGTTGTTCTGGAGTGGCTTTGTCACTAGACCTAACTTGTGTGTATGTTTTAAGTCCTGTTATTATTCAATAATACATTCGTTCATGAAATAAATATAATGCATTTCAATTCGTCCTTTTTGTGTAATATATTTCGTAATTTTAAGTTTCATTCCATTGCAACACACAGTCCCGCAGAGATGGTGAAACCAGGACCTAGTCAACCTCTACTATGGCAGAAGTTCATCGTTTTTCAATTCAAATCTTGTCCCCTCCAGCTTACCCCAAACCTTGTCAGTTTCAATACTTCGTGTATCACACGTTTAACATGATTGCTTTAAAATTACTCACCCTCACTGACTCTCTTGTTGCAGGTTGAAGATTTAGGACGAGATGTTAAAATTTTTCAAAAAACACCCTCCTAAGGAGGGGGAGGAAAGAGAACGTATAAAAAGGAGCTGTTTAAGTTTCAGAAGGTTAGTTCTCTTCTCATGCTTGTTTGACGTTTTATTTACCACATAATAAACATAATTTAATGGAACTATTTCTGAGCTGAGCTAATCATCAGCAGTACCTCGATTGTTGTACTTAATTGCTGCAGAAAACAAAGCTGTGTGTAGTACTGACTGAGGACACATCTCAATTGTGACAGACATTGATATTTCTCCTAATGTGTATAATCAATGACTCACTGCCAGAGAGTTGAGTCAGCCACCTATTATAATAAATAATGTAGTTGTAATGAAAGAAAGAGTCACAGAATCTAGTTTACAAAGCCGGTACAATCATATTTGGCAGTTGTTTAATGTTTCATCACAAGGTTACAATTTTCTGGAATGCATGTAAGTTTTGTCAAATCAGTATTCATCTTTATTTTACTCAATAACAAACAATTCATTACATGCCAGTTGCCAGTTGTGAAACATTTGGTGAAATTCTCCTTTGGAAACACACTTAGTATTAGTGGTATTAGTTTCTAATTCAGTTGCTGTCAAATCATGTCAAATGTTTAGGTGATATAAGGTACATGATATATAATATATATAATAAATATTTATATTATTGTATAAAATCCAAATGTAGTAAGTAAACATGTTAACATGGCATTTCTAAACTGATTCAAACACAGGCGTTTAAACTCTAGATCTATTATTTAGTCAGTTATTTTCATGGAGCATCATTTGTGATGTAATTAAATATGTGATATATTTTGATGCACTTGCAAAAATAAGCATTGTCCTCTACTAATATTGTAACAGTAATCAACAAATGCTCACTGACTCCATTTCAGCAATATATGGTCACATTCACACACAGTCTCAACAAAGTATAGTAACATGAAATGAGAACTTTCAGTTTTGGATTTTGTTCTTGCTGCAGCAGTGATATTCATTCTCACCTGAGTTATATACTTGTATATTCTTTAACATATTTATTGTAATTTAAACAATTTATTATTACACCAATTTATTGTAATAGCTTTTTTAACATCCATTCTAAAAGTCATTGTAGTTGACTGAGTTTAAGAGCTTAGTTACTTTGTATCATGTTGTGGTGACTAATGTGATGTTGTAGGTGTAAGAAAAGGCAAAAGAAGACTGGCTCAACCAAAGATGTCTAGAAGTCGAAACTATGGAAAGTAAACAAAATTTAAGAGGAATGCACACAGAAATAAAAAGATTGACGAATAAAGACAGAAAAGCTGCAGGAAGCGGATGTATTGCAAACAAAGAGGGAATAATGCTAACAGACAACAAAGATATAATCGATAGATGGCAGGAATACATAACAATTATTTCATGACAAAAGGGATAAAAAAAACCATTTATAAAATGTACATCCAGCTATAAATTCCTGAAATCTGAAGTAGAAAAAGCTATAAAAACAATGAAAAAGGGAAAAGCAGCAGGACCTGACAATATACAGATAGAGATGATACAGGCACTAGAAGATTTGGCATTGAAGTGATCACAGACATATGCAGTGACATATACCATACAGGATACATACCAAATGAACTAAAAACATTAACCTTCATTGCATTACCTAAAAAGAATGGTGCAGTTGAATGCAGTAATTTTAGAACAATAAGCCTAATGAGCCAGGTAACCAAAATTTTACTAAAAGTTATACAAGGAAGGATTCAGAATAAAATTAATACTGAATTAGATGAGCAGCAATTTGGATTTAGGAAAAACAGTGGGACAAAAGAAGCCATATTCAGCATGAGGACATTGATTGAAAAGTACATAGAAGTAAACAAACCAATATATGCCTTTTTCATAGACTACATCAAAGCTTTTGATAGAATACACCATAACCAACTTATAGACTGCCTAAAAGATATAAATCTAGATGACACAGACATACGACTGATATGTAATTTGTACTGGGAGCAAACAGCAATAATAAAATATAACAAAGAGAACTCTACAACCATTGATATAAAAAGAGGAGTTAGACAGGCATGCATCATATCACCAAGATTGTTCAATCTATACACTGAGCAAATCTTTAAAAACATCTCAGAGATACCAGGCCTAAACATTAATGGAAAGATAATCAATAACCTAAGATATGCTGATGATACTGTACTACTAGCAGAAAATCCTAAAGATCTACAATTACTTAATGTAATAAACATGACAAGCAAAAATATGGACTAGATATGAATATCAAAAAGACTAAAACTATGATCATAAACAAAGAAAATTCTCAAGACCTACAATTAAATATCAAAGTGGAAGGAATACACCTAGAGACAGTTCAGAACTACAACTACCTGGGACATACTATAACCAGTGATGGAAAATGTACAACTGAAATAAATATAAGAAAATTGGTATGGCAAAAAGTAATTTCAATACCATGAATTTCAATATTCCTGTATGGTGCAGAAACATGGACATTAGACCAGAAAACAGAACAGAAAATTGAAGCCTTTGAAATGTGGATATATAAAAGAATAGGTAGAATTAGATGGAAAGAAAAGAAAACAAATGAGGAGGTTTTAAAACAACTAAAAAGTTAAAAGAGAACTACTAAACACAATTAGAACAAGACAAATGATATTTTTGGGTCATGTTAAAAGACACAACAGCCTAATAAAAGTAATATTGGAAGGGAAAATACAAGGTAAAAGTGGCAGAGGCAGACCAAGACTATCATGGACGAGTAACATCAAAGATGGACAAGTCAGCCTATGACAATCTGCACCATCAAAGCAAGAGACAGAGTGAAATGGCGCTTCATGGTAGCCAAACTTCGATGCGGAGACGGCACTCGATGATGATGATGTAGGTGTAAGATGATTCAGATGAAATAGCATGATTTATCCTTATGGGAATTAAACAAACAAACTGTGCGAGTAACATATTGTAGACACTGTAAATGTCAATAGCTGGAGGTGTGTACATTGCATGTATTTTCTTCTCTCAGTGTGTTGACCATGGATTCCCATCAAAGCCTAGTGCCCTGGCCTATGATCCAAAGCTTCAGCTCTTAGCTATTGGAACCAAATCTGGATCTTTGAGGATGTATCCTTATTAAGAATTCTACCTTGAATGTGTGTGAACATTTTTGTGTGTACTAGATGGGAGGTTGCAAACAGTTGTAGATGTTAACGGTATCTGTGACTTACTCCCTTTAATTTGTCAGTTGGTTGTCAACATCTATGGTGGATTGGTGGTTTTACAAATGCACTAACTCAGACTGAAGCTATCAGTCCTCTGTTTATGTTTGTCCCCAGTTAATGTGAGTTGGTCTCTATAGAATACATGAACTCATTCTATAGCAGTTTGTCCCCAGTTTATGTGAGTTGGTCTCTATAGAATACACGAACTCATTCTATAGCAGTTTGTCCCCAGTTTATGTGAGTTGGTCTCTATAGAATACACAAACTCATTCTATAGCAGTTTGTCCCCAGTTTATGTGAGTTGGTCTCTATAGAATACACTAACTCATTCTATAGCAGTTTGTCCTTGCTTATGTGAGTTGGTGTCTATGTTGCAGCTTGCTGTAAACTTTGACACAATGCATACACGCACATTAAATAATTTTACAGCAGGTTAGAAGTATAACATTTGCTTCTGGACGAAAAGTTTCCACATTCAAAATCTGGCATATGTGATAATAATTTTTCTCTTCATATCTGTGGTTTCTTTTTGGCTTTACCCTCCCCTGGTCTCTGGGTAGTGTATCCAAAGTCTAGCCCTCTCTGGGTAGTGTGATCCAAAGTCTAGCCCTCTCTGGGCAGTGTGATCCAAAGTCTAGCCCTCTCTGGGCAGTGTGATCCAAAGTCTAGCCCTCTCTGGGCAGTGTGATCCAAAGTCTAGCACTCTCTACGTAGTGTGATCCAAAGTCTAGCCCTCTCTGGGTAGTGTGATCCAAAGTCTAGCCCTCTCTGGGTAGCGTGAGCCAAAGTCTAGCCCTCTCTGGGCAGTGTGATCCAAAGTCTAGCCCTCTCTGGGCAGTGTGATCTAAAGTCTAGCCCTCTCTGGGCAGTGATCCAAAGTCTAGCCCTCTCTGGGTAGTGTATCCAAAGTAGCCCTCTCTGGGTAGTGTATCCAAAGTCTAGCCCTCTCTGGGTAGTGTGATCTAAAGTCTAGCCCTTTCTGGGTAGCGTGATCCAAAGTCTAGCCCTCTCTAGGTAGTGTGATCCAAAGTCTAGCCCTCTCTAGGTAGTGTGATCTAAAGTCTAGCTCTCTCTGGGTATTGTATCTAAAGTCTAGCCCTCTCTGGGTAGTGTGATCCAAAGTCTAGCCCTCTCTGGGTAGTGTGATCCAAAGTCTAGCTCTCTCTGGGTATTGTATCCAAAGTCTACCCCTCTCTGGGTAGTGTGATCCAAAGTCTAGCCCTCTCTGGGTAGTGTATCCAAAGTCTAGCCCTCTCTGGGCAGTGTGATCCAAAGTCTACCCCTCTCTGGGCAGTGTGATCCAGAGTCTAGCCTTCTCTGAAAACGGCAAAAAACAGAAGGCCATTATGCACTTTCTATCTATATTGACCTTTTGAGCCATAGCCGACCCATTGGGCATAGACCCAGATATTCTTTCTCTTATCTAAATTTTTACATATGTGTGTGAAAGCTGGAAAACAACAAGAGACATAGAAACAAAGTTGAACGCATTCGAAAATAAATGTCTAAGGAAAATACTTTTTATGGCGTGGAACAAATTCAAAACAAACAAGGAAATTAGAGAAATCGCCAATCAACCACTAATATCTTGGTCATATGGTCATATGTTGGACAAGTGATGAGAAGAGATAACCGAATAGCAAAGCAAGCCCTCATATGGGAAACAACAGGTAAGAGAAAAAGAGGAAGACCCAGAGAGACACTGAGAAGAACATTGATGAGAGAGGCAAGAGCAGCAGGATTCGGCTCCCTCAATGAGATAGAGCTGCTTGCACAGAACAGAGACAAATGGCGAAACTTGATAAAATATCTTTAAAAGAATTGAAAACTGCTAGAACAAAATTCAGATAAGAGGAGTATCTTGGTCTACGCCCTATGGGTCAGCTACGGCTCGAAAGGTCAATAGATAGATAGATAGTTTTCAATCCTTCTAAAGATCTTTTATCAATCTCGCCATTTGTCTCTGTTCTGTGCAAGCAACTCAGACAGCAGTGTCTCTCTGGGTTGGCCTCTTTTCCTCTTACCTGTTGTTTCCCACATGAGGGCTTGTTTTATTATTCAGTATCAGGCTTTGCTGTGTTATGCAGTATCAGGTCTACGTTTCATTAACAAAAGCGTTTTTACAATAGCGGCTTGTTATACCTCTGATCAACGGTTCTATACCAAGCCGGAGAAAAACAAATCTTACATTTTGGATCCAATTGGAATGTACTTTGCACATGTTAAATAACAACCAGTTGGAAATTTAAAAAAATAGGCCAAAAATTACTGCTACCCCGGACAAATTCATTGGCAAAAAAAACTTAAAAACTCTTTGAGAAGAAAAATAAAAGTATCTCAGAGGTCAGAGAATATCTGCCTCCATGTCAAGAGACACCTCAGCATATGGTTAAGATATTGAAATCTCTCATCTGTAAACAAATCACAACATTCTTATAAACACAGATGAGTAATAACTGGATGAAAGAAAAATGGAATTAAAGTTTTGAGCTTTATGCACTGGGCGACCAGTAGTCAAAGGGTCAAAGTTGAGAAAATATAAGAAACAGTCGTTATAATATAATTATTCTATAGTGTTGTTTAGATTTCCATGAAAATATAGATGTCCTGATTCTGATAATGACATACTTGTTGAAGTCAAAGTGGTCTAGAGTTAAGATGATTGCCTCTGGATAAGAATGTTCTAATTTCAAATCCTGCCAGTATTGGGAGAGTGGGGAGAGAGAAAGAGAACCAAATGAAAATGTTAGACTATATGATAACAATATTAATACCTCTGAAGCTGAAGGATATTTGCCCATGTGGAGAGGGACATTTGCTGAGACACTCTCAGCTGAATGTTGAGGATGTCAGTGTGTACTGGGAATAAGTCAGTGTGTACTGGGAATAAGTCAGTGTGTACTGGACTCTGAGATAGCTCACATGCCTACAGGAGCTTTGCCAAGAGTTAAGAGCTGGTGAATGTAAACAAATATACCTGATAACTACTGGAACAAAGTGATAACTACTGGAAAAAGTGATAACTACTGGAACAAAGTGATAGCTGCTGGAACAAAGTGATATCTACTGGAACACAGTGATAGCTACTGGAACAAGGTGATAGCTGCTGGAACAAAGTGATTACTAGAACACGTGATTATCTATCTATCTTTCGTTCGCCTGAAGTATTGTCTATATCTGCAATGTCGTTTCCTGTATAAATTTTACTGTCTTTTGTAATTCTTGCAGTGGCCCATATAGTTTTGTCTGTAGTGTTGTATCTATGGGCCAATGGATTTTCCTCAGTCTACTATATTCAGTGCAGTCTTGAAGTATGTGTTCAGCAGTCTGGGGTGCCTGTCCACATGTACAAGTAGTTGATGTGCCGATCTTGAATTTTGTATACATGTGACTATGGAGTCGATTGTGTCCTGTTCTTAGGCGTATAATGATAACTTGTTCATATCTATTCATATTATGAAAGGCATCCTGATTTGGGCTTGTGGTCCTCTGATTGATTTGATTATCTGTTTCTTATGATGGTATGTAACTGGTGTATCTAGTTGTGTGCCTGTTGAACCTTCCTTTGCCAACTGATCTGCTTTCTCATTTCCTGGTATTCCACAGTGAGACGGGATCCACTGCAGGGCAACCCTGTGGTGCTTGCAGAGTTCAGTCAATAAGGTCTGCAGATGTGGTAATTTTCTGGATTGTAGTGCCTGGAGTACTGATCTTGCATCTGTCAAAAACACTACAGGCTGTGGGCTAAGATTACTGTTCAGCAGTTTTTCTATTGCCAACTTTATTGCTTGTATTTCCGCATCATAATTGTGACAATATTTCCCTGTTGCTATTTTATTCATATCCCTAGTGTTATTTGGGTACTCTATATATGCACCTGCTCCCCCATTCTTTACTGCATTCTGTGCTGATCCATCTGTGTACACACAAATCCATAGGTCTTGTGGGTATTCTTCATCCAGGAAACTGAGAGCTATTGTTTTTCGCTGTAGACTATTTTGTTCCTCTTTGTCAACTATTCCTTTCACTGCTGTCCGTATTTGAACTGATAATCCTGATTCATCTGTCCAGGGAGTCATAAGTCCTCATCAAGGCCAGCTCCTTGTCGTGGGGATGGGGCTTAACAGTCACCAGGGACTGAAAACTAAGACTGGCCAGGCCTTCCTACAACCGAGCAAGACCAAAGTCTGCTCTAGCAAGTTCAAGTGCTGAAGTCGGAGGCAACCAGCCAAAAGGCGCACAACAATCAGGATGCCACGCACTCAACGCATATGGAAGTACACGTGATTATGATGTGGTGTGATATTTTTTTAACATAACCTTTCCTTAAGTTTCTTGTTAGCTATGGCACTCCAGGGTTTGAGGTCACTGCCGTTCATGAAGGTGATGTCTCCGTCTCGAGTATATTCTTTATCCCAGAAGAGGTAAGGAAACAGTTTTCAGATTTTTTTGCCGGTGAGAGAGAGAAGAGGTCATGCTAATATTTAAATTCACAAATATCTTAATTGTGCAGTTGTTCGTCAAACCTTTCACAATTTGTGTGCTTGTGCTACAGACAGAATGTATTTGTAATATCACCATCATGTCAATGTTTGATATTTTCTTCTTGTATTCCAGGGCCGTCTTATCACAGCTTGCAGTGATAATTCCCTACATCTCTGGGAGATTAACCACAAAGATGGACTTTGTGTGTTGGAAGAGAAAGTCCTTCATACTTCAGAACCAATGTAAGTATCATAGTAGACTTCTCTGGTCAAAGTTGCTGAGTTTCTGTGATTACAAGAACTGATGGACTGAAACACTTGTCCAATAGGAGGAATGACTACATTGACTCGGGGGGGGGGGGGGGGGGGGGGGGGGCGCTGGTTTGTCTCAAGACAGAGAGGTTGAGAGTTCAAATCCCGGCTACACTGGTTGGGATTTATATTTATGATTTCTCTCTGTGGCAACCACCCATGGTCTCAGCTTCGAGGCCCGGCTTGAAATATCAATTACTCATAGGTGGAAAATGGGTACCTCCGAAGATGGAGTTCATAAGTGATACATGAGCATCCGCTTAGCCTAATTCACATTTAATCTCTCACAGTTGTTTGTCATTGATACTTTAGTTGAGTAAATAATTTGCCACTTTTCATAGAGATAAAATACATTTGCTGCTTTCATGAACTCTTTCTGTACGTTTCGCTGCACTGTGCGCCATGCCGATGTCTTGTATCATCTTGATATTGGTGAAATCGAATACCTTGTTCAATTATCTAAACATTAATATATAATTTGTTATATGTTAGACAAATATATATATATATTTCCTGTGTGTTACCAGGGTCTCATTATGAGTAAAGAATAGTGACACTGTGACCTTCCAAGCATGTCGTAAGAGGCGACTAAGGAGGTTGATCAATGGCTTGACAAGCTGTCATTGTAAAAAGTATTGTTATGGAAACAGCGCCATATATTTTAGAAGCAGTGATCTCTGCAATATGTGCCATTTTGGCATGCAAGGTTTCTGTTTTTGAGATTTTGGTTCTGCCCTATGTGCCGTCTTCGGCTCGAAAGGACAATAGAATAGACAAATATATAAATATGTAGATTGATTCTTAAAACTATGAACAATTTTGTCTCTGAAATCTCTTCTGTTGCATCGATAAAAAGTTTCCGTACAGAAAGAGTTAAACATTGGAAGTGGTTAGATGAATCTGTATCATAAATAAAAAAAAAACATTTGTGGCTAAAAATTGAATATTGCATATCCTTTAACACGAAACTCTTAAATGTAGCAATATTATTCTTTCTGTCCCATATTAACATTGAAACTATATTTGTTTATACAACAACAATTTTCTGTGAGTAAAAGTAATTTACTTTTATATTTACATAATTCTTGACATAATTCATAATTTTAAATTTACATAATTCTTTTTAATTCCCCCTTTGTGCTAAATAATTGTATTTTATAAGTGTGTGTGAGTGCGTGTATATGATTATTTCTTTTTCGCTGTCGCTATTTGATGAAATTTAGCTTTCCAGGTATTTAAAGTGATCTGCTTCTAGTCCCATTCCTCTGAATGTAACTTTCAATGTACCTTTGTTGGCACCTGTCCTTATAATTTTAGTTTTGTCTACATTTATTTTCCATTTTGACACTTCTGGCCAAATTGTGCTGGAGGGTTTAGCCCTATCCCCCTTATAGTCCTGATTTTACATTGTTATGTATCTATAATGCATTTGTATGCCATTACCTGATATAAATTAGTGCATATTGTACTGTTAATTTCCAGTGTAGATATAAAGCTCAGCCGTAAATGACCTACATACCATTTTTCTCCTTTAACTTCCAGTTTCTTCTGTTAAGAATGACATCACAATGTTTTGTGAACTTTCCAGCTCAGAATTTGCTAATTGAATTGTTGCAGAAAAGTGAAGAATATGTCAACTTGTGCCTTGAGCACAGACAGTTGTACTTTGTACGTGGGAACAGAAGGCGGCAATGTTCATTTGGTTGATGTCAAAACGTTGACAGAGACGAGCGTCATTAACATGGACCTGATCATCCAGAAGTAAGTTGTATGTTTGAAATGATGGCGGCTTCAGTCCTACTTTATTGGATATCTCTTTTCTATTAAATCTTTCTGGTGCACAAATGTTACACTATGTGGTTACACTACTTGGATAAAAAGAGATGAACTGGGATAAGAAAAGGGTAAGTTTGAATACAAGGGAATGAACTTGGATAATAAAGGAGGAAGTTCGAATATAAAGGGATGCGCTTGGATAAGAGAGGGTTAAGTTTTGAATATAAAGGGATTAGCTTGGATAAGAAGGTTAAGTAAGAAAGTAATGAACTTGGAGGGATAAGTAAGTCTTAAGAGAGGGATAAGTTTGAATAGAAAGTAAGGAGCTTGGATATGAGAGATTTAAGTTACATTAAAAAGTAATGAGCTTGGATAAGAGGGTTAATTCAGTATAGAAAGTAATGTGCTAGGATAAGAGGGTTAATTCAGTATAGAAAGTAATGTGCTAGGATAAGAGAGGGTTAATTCAGTATAGAAAGTAATGTGCTAGGATAAGAGAGGGTTAATTCATTATAGAAAGTAATTTGTTAGGATAAGAGAGGGCAAATTCAGTACAGAAAGTAATGAGCTTGCATAAGAGAGGAATATGTTTGAATAGAAAGTAAGGAGCTTGGATATAGAGGGATAAGTTTGGATAGAAGGATAACAAATGGTGAAACTAATCAATGTTTTGTTTTCATGCTTTGATTTCTTTGTTTAATTTTAATACTTTGTGTGTTATACCTGATGAAGGCTTTTGCTGAAACGCCGTAGTTTATTTGGCTTTCTATTAGTTTAGCTGCTTCATACTGTTTTATGCTTACATGACATGTACTTGATTGTTTAATGATAACATTTATTAAGTAACTTTTAATTTTCTGACACCTTATTTCAGTCTCCCTTTCAAGTCTTTCATCATCTGTTAGGTTGGATGAATAATCTGCTTATTTTAATAGGTTCTGTCAAGTAAGTTGTCATGGGCCACTGATAATAAATTATCTGGTAACATTTTGAGGCTCACTTATAATGAATTATCTGGTAAAATTTTGAGGCTCACTTATAATGAATTATCTGGTAAAATTTTGAGGCTGACTTATAATTTACCTCACCTTCCAGTGTACCAGAGGATTTCAAAGTCAGCCCAGGTGCAGTGGAGGCAATTGCCAGCAGTCCGGTCAACAATGACAAGGTTTGATTATACCTGTTTATGGTTCATCAAGATGTGTTAGGTGTGACAAAGGCAAAGACTCATTCCATAATAATATTGCCATGGCAAAGAGAGTAAACATCATCCTCTGCAACTGTTTGCAACAACAAAAAACAGTCCATACATAAACACTCATGAAGTGTCATCATCATTATGTGTTTTAACCAGTTGGCATAGGCAATCAGGTCCTTCCATACTTTTCTATCCTCAATCTATCTATTGTCCTTTTGAGCCGAAGATGGTACATAAGGCAGAAATTCTAGACTCTTGTGTCTGATCTTTCAACTGTCAGACCTTGTGCATTAGACTTGCATTGTGTCTCGCCACATGGCTCTGTTCTGAGCGAGTTGCTGAGCCTGCTGTTGTTGCCTCTTTAGTTTTCTCTTTTTGATGCTTTATCTTTTCTCTTATTTCTGCACTAGTCTTGAACTCTATCCACAATGCATCGTATCAATTCTGTTGTTGACTGTTTTCCATGCCACGGCACCAAGCTGTCTAGTATCTTCTGTCATCCATGATCTTTGTTTCCCTGTATTTTGCCAGTTGTAACCAAGTATTCCAACTTTCATCTTCTCATGGTGTGCCCAAAAAATGTTTCTGTTTGGTGTTTTTTTTAGGATTTCTTTTTTTATGTTGACCTTTGAGAATTTCCTCGTCGGTGAACTCTCAACATTTTTCAGAGAAATCTCATCACTATGGCCTCTAATGGTCTTTTCATTTATTTGTTTACTGTCCATGTTTAGCTTCCATAGGTCAGAATTAGTTCTATATAGCACCACTCTTGATCAAGTCTAGCTGTATAAATGTACAGGAAACTGACATACTTCACTAGAACTTTTGAGAACTGACTGCCATTAATTAAAGTTTTGCAGCGTGTATGTTATAATTTATAATTACAACATGAATTACTAAAATAGATATTCAGCATAGGAAATATGGACTGCAAGCAAGATCAGTGCTCCTAATAGCTATTATGGATACACTTTTTGTTGCTGCGACTGTTGTAGGTTCCAGATTAGATCATTCTTCTTACAAGTTTGACTTGTAGCTACTGTTTTATGTGCTAGATTTATCATTCTTGTTATAACTTTCTAGTTGCTATATACTGTTTTGTGTGCTAAATTTTATCATTCTAGTTATAACTTTCTAGTTGCTATATACTGTTTTGTGTGCTACATTTTATCATTCTAGTTATAACTTTCTAGTTGCTATATACTGTTTTGTGTGCTAGATTTTATTATTCTTGTTACATTTTTTCAGGTGCTGATTGGCTTCAACAGAGGATTGATTACTCTCTGGGATGCTAAGGAAAGTGTTGCTGAGAGTGCCTTCAATTCCTCATTGGTGAGAACAAGCATTTATCCCCGAGCTAGTCATTGTTCATAAACATTCTTTGTTTCCCTCCTTGTGATGTTCACTTTGTTTTCTTCCATCTGATGTACACTCTGTTTTCCTCCTTGTGATGTACACTTTGTTTTCCCCCTTTTGATGTACACATTTCCTCCATGTGATGTGCACGCTATTTTTCCATTTTGATGTACATCTTTTCCTCCATGTGATGTACACGCTATTTTCTCATTTTGATGTACACTGTTTTCCCCCTTGTGATGTACACTCTGTTTTCCCCCTTGTGATGTACACTCTGTTTTCCCTCTTGTGATGTACACTCTGTTTTCCCTCTTGTGATGTACACTCTGTTTCCCCCTTGTGATGTACACTCTGTTTTCCCTCTTGTGATGTACACTCTGTTTTCCCTCTTGTGATGTACACTCTGTTTTCCCCCTTGTGATGTACACTCTGTTTTCCCTCTTGTGATGTACACTCTATTTTCCCCCTTGTGATGTACACTCTGTTTTCCCTCTTGTGATGTACACTCTGTTTCCCCCTTGTGATGTACACTCTGTTTTCCCTCTTGTGATGTACACTCTATTTTCCCCCTTGTGATGTACACTCTGTTTTCCCCCTTGTGATGTACACTCTGTTTTCCCCCTTGTGATGTACACTCTGTTTTCCCCCTTGTGATGTACACTCTATTTTCCCCCTTGTGATGTACACTCTATTTTCCCCCTTGTGATGTACACTTTTCCCCTCATCTTGTTCTTGGGGGTTAGTTTAAAAAGTGTTTTGTTTCATTGACACACATTGTGACATTGAACAAAAACATCCTAGCATCTGACCATGTCTATGGCCATCACCTACTAGCGCTACAAGTCTGGATTTGACTATTCTCAGCCAGTCCTTACATTTAACTCTCCGATGACATACATATTCCAAACTATATTTAAGCAGATCAGTTTCTTCCCAGAAGGTAGAGCACGGCTGCTTGCTTTAATTTCAAAGTAGTATTTTAGTTATAGTCATACAAATGTTGCTGCATGTCCTGAGGAAGCTACACTTCCCTCATTCTTGAGATTATTTTACTGGAGTGATTCACAATTGTTGCACTGAATAAAAATGTTATGCTCTAGAATAGTTCATATCTTATGTTATTCATCTTTTAATCCAATAACATTTATGAGAACAAATATTTCACAATTTGATAAATTTAGCCCTTTGTGATGTAAAACAATAATTTTTTTTGTCCACAAATGTAAAGATTTAGGTATAGTAGTGTCACTTATGATCAATTTTAGTTTATTATAGCAGAATTATACCGAAGTCATATTTCAGAACTGAGAAAGTTTACCAAGACTACTACAACAAACAGCTGTGAGAGGCTAATTGAGAAAACAATCACACAAATCATCATTGAGGTACTTCAACACAAGAATAACAATAACTGCAGAGAGTGACCAGCTTGTCAGTTCTAATTAAGCAACAAATTCTAAGACTTGGAACTTCTACTGCATTGTAAAAGGGTATAAAGAACAAGAAATAATATGTTTATAAAACATGGTAACACAGTATCTTCAACACTTAACAAGTAGAAATATTTGGTTCTAACCAAGATCAAATGTTCAACAAATTGATTTATGACTGATGAATTCATTTGGTTTGTTTATCACTATAACTTCTGTGTTTGGTGACTACTTGTCTACCCTTCAGAGAATGATGTAAAGCAATGTATCATCACTTACAGGCAGAAAGCTATTTTTTGTGCCTCTTGCCTTATGACATCCAACTTCAGTAAGGCTTTTTTTGGTCCCTTGGCCAGATTGGTCTATCTGTTTCTGGACCCATGACAAAGAGGTATAGTAGGGTTTTGGTCAGCTCTGCTTCACTGATCTTAATGCAGTTAATCAGCTACAAGATGTTGACCTCTTTTAGCCCAGGTGTTGGATGTCTTGGGTCTAATTAATTTATTGTTTGTTTGTGTTCCCTCAATGAATGAAGGAATCTGCTACAGGTCCTCTTCATCATCTCTCCTTAAGAGAGTGTTAAGTTGGCAAGGGTGCATGTGTTGTTGTTTAATTTGCACCTTTTGGTGCAGTATTCTGTCTTCAGCATGGTGTATTTTAGCATTAAGTTGTCTTCCATCTCGATCACTACTTACTTGACCTGATTAGAATGGTTAGCCTGTTTCTGGTGGCACTAGCAAAAGGTGGAGTAGGATGTGGATAGTTCTGACTCACTGATCCTGGTGAAAGCAGTCAGCTATGAGTTGCTGACCACTTTCAGCCCAGTTACTGACATGCTAGTTAATTTATTCTATCTATCTATCTATTGTCCTCTCGAGCCGAAGATGACACATAGGGCAGAACCACAATCTCAAAACAGAAACCCTGTGTACCAAAATGGCACATATTGCAGAGATCACTGCTTCTAAAATCTATGGCTCTGTTTCCATAACAATACTTTTTACAATGACGGCTTGTCAGGCTATCGATCAACCTCCTTAGTTGCCTCTTACGACAGGCCTGGAAGGTCACAGTGTCACTATTCTTTACTTCCCTCATAATGAGGCCCCGGCAACACACGGGCCAGTTAATTTATTACAAAATGTTTTATCAGTATGGGTCATATGTTGAACATATGTTTTGTTTGAAAATATATAAGTAAAACCTTGAGTTATTTGCTGGTCATCATCATTGCACTCCGAACATGTCCATATGTGCTCAGATCCCCTCCTCAGCAAGTCTCAAAGTGTCCAGCGACTGATGACTCCAGTTCTGTGTTGGTTGATAAGTCTTCTTACACGCCCACTAAGTTTCTTGTTTCTGACTGCCCATCTTAACTCCCATCTCTTTCATCTGAAGGAGTGACGTGGACTCACGATTGTCAAAGTCCTGTGTCCTTTCCACATCTGAGAGGGCATTGATGATGCCCACCTGATCCATTGGTATGGACCACATCCTCAACAATAGCACAGCTAGCCAACCTGTCCACTTTTTCATTTCCCCATACTCCTGCATGTCTGGGGATGTAGACAAAGGTGACTGTACATATTTTTGACTTCTGCAATGACTCTACCCATTGCATGCATACAGAGCCTGTCTCCACTTTTCTTATCATGCTCATCGAATCACTCTGTATACAGGTGTGGGTGTAGTCTTGTGACTCTAACCAGGTGAATGCCTTAGTCACTGCCATCACCTCCATCGTCATGCTACTCGTGGTCATAACGTGTGCACCACTGTCTTCCTTGACTATCCTGCATGCTGTAAGTGCCCATGCACTCCTTTGGTGTTGTATTATGTCATATTATGGTAAAACATAAACCTGTATAGTGATATTGCAAAAACATTGCAAAGCACTATGATCATAATCTTATTCCTTCATTGTTAATGGTAGGACATATTATTTGCTATTAATTACATATACAAAAGTCTATAGATTGGGACCTCCAATAAAGTGAATGTTGTAACCTCCAATAAAGTGAATGTTGTAACCTCCAATAAAGTGAATGTGCTCTGTTTGATAGCAACTGGAGTCCCTCATCTGGAGCAGAAATGGTGAGGAGTTTGTAAGTGCTCACAACGATGGCAGCTATATTGTCTGGAGTGCAGCTGATTGCTCTGCTCCTAAGGAACCATCCATCT
The DNA here is from genome assembly GCA_032433765.1 of Megaustenia siamemsis. NCBI lineage: Eukaryota > Metazoa > Mollusca > Gastropoda > Stylommatophora > Ariophantidae > Megaustenia > Megaustenia siamemsis. Next base: position 4,167,489 of record JAVIAB010000117.1, on the reverse strand, counting down.
CACCTTATGGTATGTTGTGGATTATTTTAAAAATGAGCTGATTGTTTGAATGCAATAACAGATCACTAAGATAATGACACACGGAGAAGATGCAGACAAACAAGGATTGGGGACCTTGTTGGTGGCCTGTACCTGAATCCAGGGTATAGAAAAGAACGGAGGATAATTGCAAATGTAGTTTGTGTGGTTATACAATTAGACCCTGATTTTATTGCCACCACAATATGCTTCACCCTCATTTATTTACTATTAAACATTGTAAATCTGAAATAAACTGGCAATTTTGATATGTGACATACTTGTCACAGCAGAAACTTCAGGAGAATCTTGTAGATGTGGTCATACTTCACAAATAGGGTACACCTCACATAATATGAGGTAGATAAAAGGAGAATTGTACAATATTAAGTGCAGCACAGGACTAGTAGTGGATAAATGAGCGCATTAATGCATAAGCAAGAACAATGATGAAAATATGAAAGTGGAGAATTGATTACATTTGCTATCGTTTTTAAAAATGGGAAAGATTTGCTGGTATATACATCCCCACAGGAAAGAGGGAAACAATGGTCTGCCTATGTTTGTAATGTACACCCTGATATTTAAACAAAAAAAAAAAAAAAAAAAAAAAAAAAAAAAAAAAAAGACTTTCTAGGGGCCCATCAAAACAACTTGTAGTGAATAGCCTGATTGACATTCTGCCCAAAACTTAACAACCAATGAATTTTAATAAACATTTAAGAGTATTATTTAGGTAAATAGTGTAAAATGCTACAGAAATAATATGGACTTGTGTAGATATGTTCAAAATAAGATTCAGCTAATGGATACAGTCAATCAACAAATTAAAATATAATGAGAAATACAAAATATTATAGATACAGGAGGTGCATTAAGAATTGTACAGCACGCGACATGAAAATGTCTGACTTGTAAATAACTTGGAGGGGTCAATCCTGTAAAAATAGGTAGAAACTGAAAATAAATGAAACATGTTACAGAGGGTGATCCGACAAACATTACAGGTGAAGTTATAAACAAATTGGAAGATGTTGGTCCACAGGATATTTTATGGATAAAATGGAAAGACTCACATGATGCCCCGTAGTTATGCTCCAATCTGTTTTACTTTTCTTTCTTCCTGGACATAACTCTCAGAGCTGTTTTGGTCTGTTCCATAACTCTCAGAGCTGTTTTGGCCTGTTCCATAACTCTCAGAGCTGTTTTGGCCTGTTCCATAACTCTCAGAGCTGTTTTGGCCTGTTCCATAACTCTCAGAGCTGTTTTTGCCTGTTCCATAACTCTCAGAGCTGTTTTGACCTGTTCCATAACTCTCAGAACTGTTTTGGCAGAACTAATACCCCAAGTCAGCTTCATCACCACTTTTTATCACTGCCCATCATCATCTGATGAAGTCAAGACCTGTTCATTCTCTGATGTTGTCTTCTCATTTCTTTGGTATTTTTTATTAAACCTTTAGTACAATAATTCTTTATTGAGTTATTAGTGGGTCATCATCATTGCACTCTAAACATGTCCATAAGTGCTCATATCCCCTCCTCAGCAAGTCTCGAAGTGTCCAGCAACTGACGACTCCAGTTCTGTGTTGGTTGATTAGTCTACATGCCCACTAAGTTTCTCGTTTCTGACTCTACCCATCTTAACTCCCATCTCTTTCATCCGAAGGAGTAATGTGGACTCATGGTTGTCGAGGTCCTTTGGCCTTCCTACTTCCCGGAAGGTATTGATGATGTCTACCCGATCCATTGGTTGACCGTCCTCAACAATAGCACAGCTAGCCAACCTGTCTGCTCTTTCCTTTCATTATTGATATGGTCGATGCTGTGGATGGTCTAGACTCATGTGCACTCACTGTCACACAGTCCAGAACCAATAATAATAATAATTCTTTATTGTGAAATGATTATTGACATTATTGTGAAATGATTATTGACATTATTGTGAAATGATTATTGACATTAATGTGAAATGTTTATTGACATTATTGTGAAATGATTATTGGCATTATTGTGAAATGATTATTGACATTATTGCGAAATGTTCATTGTCAGGTCCGTTTCCCTGCAAAGCCATCAACAAATTACAGTGGAAAATGACAAAAAAGTGAGTTTGTGATGTATTCCCTTGTGTTTGTTAGATAATGCTTTAATTTTACAATGTATACACAATTGAAAGTCACACTTTATGTAATGTAGAATAAATACTGAGTATTTAATTTGTTCAGAGTACACCATTTACTTGATTACTGTGTGTTGTATGTGGAATGAGACAGTCTAGGTGACAGAACATTTATTGCAAGTTGGACTAGGTAATGAATTTTTATTATGATTGTTTTCATCTCCTAACGGTCATGTGCACAGAATGAATGAAGAAAAACTTCCCCATCAGGCATTCATTATAACCAGTAATGGTTATATTGAAGAAACAATCACCACCAGCATGCAGCATACAATTAAACAAGACAAATCTGAAACAAGTGCAACGTTTCAAATACTTGGGCACAATAATAACATCAGATGGGAGATGCACCACAGAAATAAAAAGCAGAATAGCTCAGGCCAAAATAGCATTTCAGAAAATGAAAAATATCTTATGCAACAAATCTATGTCAATGAAAATGAGAAAGAGAGTTCATCGGTGCTATATAGAACCAATTCTGACCTATGGATGTGAATCATGGACAGTAGACAAACAAATGAAAAGACGATTAGGGGCCACAGAAATGGGATTTCTCAGAAGGATGTTGAAAGTTCCCTGGGCAGCTAAAAAGACCAATGAGGAAGTTCTCAAAAGAGGCCAACACAAAAAGGGAGCTCTTAAAAAACATCAGAAAGAAGCAATCAACATTTTTCGGGCACATCATGAGAAGAGGAAAGTTGGAATACTTGGTTACAACTGGCAAAATAAAAGGAAAGAGAGATCGCGGACGACAAAGAGAGAAAATACTGGATAGCTTGGTGTCATGGCATGGAAAACAGTCAACAACAGAACTGGTACGATGCACTGTAGATAGAAGATTGTGGAGGGACATGATCGCCTATGCCAACCGGTATGGCACATGATGATGATCAGGCATTCATGTAGAAACTGGTAAAATAAAACAAGGCAGACCAAGAGAATTGGTTTGCAGAACAATTTCTAGGGACGGCTCAACCATGTGACTATGACTTCTGCCCTAAGTGCCGCCATTGAGCCAAGAGGAGTGAATAGCACACTGTTTAGCTTTTCATTCATTTGCTTTAACTTGTAGCACACTGTTTAGCTTTTCATTCATTTGCTTTAACTTGTAGCACACTGTTTAGCTTTTCATTCATTTGCTTTAACTTGTAGCACACTGTTTAGCTTTTCATTCATTTGCTTTAACTTGTAGCACACTGTTTAGCTTTTCATTCATTTGCTTTAACTTGTGTTCTGCTTGACTCCAAAGTGGTCAAATGACAGCTTCACTGATTTCTGTATTTCTACTGGTCACTAGGTGACCTCATTATGTCTTCTGTCTATGTGTGTGTTCTACCTACACATGTCCTTGGTGCTAGACTATCATTTCATTTTTTTTTGCCTTGGACATTAGACTGTCACTTCATTCTTTGATCTGGACACTAGACTGCCATTTCATTCTTTGATCTGGGCACTGGATTGTCATTTCATTCTTTGATCTGGACACTAGACTGCCATTTCATTCTTTGATCTGGACACTAGACTGTCATTTCATTCTTTGATCTGGACATTAACTGTCACTTCATTCTTTGATCTGGACATTAGACTGTCACTTCATTCTTTGATCTAGACACTGGACTGCCATTTCATTCTTTGATCTGGACACTAGACTGCCATTTTATTCTTTGATCTGGACACTGGATTGTCATTTCATTCTTTGATCTGGGCACTTGACTGTCATTTCATTCTTTGCCTTGGACACTAGACTGTCATTTTGCTCTTTGCCTTGAACTCCTGTATGTACAAGATGCTAATTCCACATGTCCTTGAAGAGTTACAATTGTCTAGCTGTCGTGCCCCATTGTATACCTTTATAAAACATTGTTTGAGTATATGCCACTGCCATGGAGATTTATAACAGTTTGGAGTTATTGCAACTTGTATATCTAGAAAATGTCTAAACAGAATTGCATAACTTATCGTTCTTGATCTAGTGAGCCAATGATAGTCTTTTCTGGTGGGATGCCCCGAGCAAGCTATGGAGACCGCCACACAGTGAGCATCATGCAGGGAGACAGTCATGTGGTGGCTGACCTGACCTCCAGAGTTGTGGACTTTTTGGTTATATCTAAGGCTGATGAGAAAGATGCAGTTGAAACTGGTAATTGGTTTTTTTTTTTACTCTGGTGTGTTGCCGCATACTTCTTTTTCTCTGGTTAGTGAGATCTGATGTCTAGCCCTCTCTGTGTCGTGAGATCTGACGTCTAGCCCTCTCTGGGTAGTGAGATCTGATGTCTAGCCCTCTTGTGATGACAGCAAAAAAAAAATAGTACTTGTGTGCACATGCACATATTAAAAGAACCCTTAGCAGTTAAAATAAAAATTAAAAAATGTCAATGATATACATTCACATAGGGAAATGTCAATATGAATATACTTTTGCATAAAAGATGTCAGTGATATACATTCGCATAGATACATGTCAATGGGATGAAGTTTTGTGTGAATTTAATATGTGATTTGTTTGAGATTGTTGGGAAACTTGTCATTGGTTCATTTTTAAAATCACCACAAAATGAGGTGATTTGAGAGGAACATGATAAGATGAAACAAATACTATTTTCTATTAGTCAATGAAATGGCACTTTGCTGCATGGTGTTGCCCTACAGATACACAACCACTGCCTCTACTTGTCTGTGCAGACACAATTTTGTGAAATTTTAATCAAAGGTTCACATGAAATCACGGAGCTTTATGAAGTAATGAAATGTGTGGCGGTGAGTGATTGTCGTAAAAATTCACTTGAAATCATGGAGCTTTTATTGTAACTCAGATTTCCCACTCACAAATGCTTCTTCACTTCATCTGCATTTAATTTTAAATTCTGACGGTCCAAGGATACGAGCCTTGGTTGCCACCTAATGTTACAAAATACAATGTTAGGGTAAATGAAGAGAACATTGAATGGATAGTTGATATATCAACAGTGAATTCATGAACAAGACTTGAACGTCTTTATAATTCACTGTGCTACTGATGATTAGAAAATATGTGCAAATATTGTTGTGTTGCCCTTGACAGTGTTTCCTTGTGCTTTCTTTCTCTTTCTGTTGTTCACCCATCGTCTGCCTCTGGATGATGATACGTGGGAGTAGATGCCATGTGTTGTTGTTTACAGCAAACTCATATTTTTATCTTGTGAGCTGACACCAGCACATCATTTTTGAGTGCCTGCTTGCCTCCTCACTTTTATCCCTACTTGCTTGGCCAGGCAGGTTTGTCTCTTTCTAGAGGCACCATGTGGAGATGAAGTACAATCTAGATTGCCTGTTCCTGACGAAAGTGGTCAGCTATGAGTTAAGACAACATCTTTGGCGCTGTAGAATTCTCTTGGCCTCCATTTCTCTCTACAAAATGTAAATAGCCACATATTTTATACACAAGTCTGAATGTGTTGACACTCAATAGGTAACAACTGCAAGTCACATAATTTGGGCCAAACCAACAAAATAAGTCTAAAAAAAAAAAGAAAAAAAAGTGCCCCGTCATGCCAAGTGGCGTAGAGGGGATATGGTGTTAGTGTAGTGACCATAATTTGTATAGATCTTCGGCTCGTGATTTTTGGTGTAATGTGGTCAGTGTTAAGCCAGTGTCGCTTTACTTTCTCTGAAAAAATCCGGTACTCATTTAAGGCTGGGTGAAACCAGAAGCCTTCTATCAGGATCGAACCCGAGCTCTTGTCCTTTGTAAATAAGTCAGGAGCTAAAGTGTTAAACCCTAGATTACTAAACATAACTGTGGGTCACATTTTCACGATAATGTAGGTAAAATTACTACCCGCAGCAAACTGTCTAATTTCAAGAATTTGTAATTTGAGGGTGATAATTTTTACTACAGTATTGTAATGTAAGGTTAATATGGAACTTTTCATGTCGTTATTGATGGGTGTGGTTATTTCAAAATGTTGCAAACTGTTATTTTCAGAAAGAGACGATCCTCATGCTCTCATCATCCTGGCAGAGGAGGAGTTGGTAGTTCTTGACCTAGAAACAGAATCTTGGCCTACCTTCCGTCTGCCTTACCTAAACAGTGTACATTCCTCAGCCATTACTTGCGCACAACATGTGTCCAATGTGCCAGAACAGCTCTGGCAGAAAATTGTAGGTGCTGGCAAAAGTCAGAATAAGAATTTATCGAAGAGGGTGAGTATATTGATGTTGGTTGGTCAGCCTGTTGTTGTCTCATTATGTGAACAACTCTGTGATATTTTGGTCTTATTTTGCATGATAATCCGTTTTTCCCCTGGCAGCTGTGTGCAGATGGGTCGTTCGCTGCACAAGTAGATGTCTTCAGAGGTACTCATTTTTTCATCTATGAGTAATTGATGTTTCAAGCCAGGCCTCAATGCTAAGACCAAGGGTGGTTGCCGCAGAGAGAAACCAGAAATAAAAATCCCAACAGGTGCAGCTGAGATTTGAGCTCACAATCTCTGTGTCTTGAGACCGACATCTTGCCTTGAGACCATCAATCTCCCAACTTTAATGTGTCTTGAGACCGACATCTTGCCTTGAGACCATCAATCTCCCAACTTTAATGTCTAGAAGCCATTGTAACTACAGCTCTAAATGTCATACTCCTAGTCTGTAAGTTATTGAAACTACTGTCCGTTGACACTTCATCTCAGTTTGGCTACTTTTGTGTGAGTTGTTTGAAATATTCTATGACATTTATTTGCGACACAAATTAATTTGATTAATTATCACTTCCCAGGATTGGCCTATAAATGGTGGAAAAAATTTGGCAGCAGCTCCTGTGACTAAAGATCTACTTTTAACTGGGTAGGTATCATTAAAGTTCTTTACTTCCAGTAGAGAATCAGTGTTGTCTTTATCAGTGTGCAAAGTTTCCGATATTTTCTTTATAAACAAACATTGTTGCATTGACATTCATATCAGCTGGGGTTGCTTGTTACCTATGGCATTTCACTAGCATGCCTGAGTTAACGTTTTGTTAGTCCAGTAATTGATCTTTATTAAGGTAACGTTCAGTGTGAAAGCCTGGTAGCTAATCCATCAAAGAGATGGGAAACATAACACAAAGCTGGCTAGGAAAAGCTCATCAACCCTAGATTATGTTGTCAGTCTGTGACTGATGTGTTTATGATACCGTAGTAAAAATTACTACCACTTAAATGTAACATTAACAGCTCTCAAACAAAGAACTTTTCTTTGAACTTTTTTGACACACAGCTGTGTGTTTACACTGGGACAGACACGGGGAACTCAGATTTCCTTTCTGAGGTTGATTTATAGCCTGACCTCAGGACCTAAAAATAAAATTTAACCTAAAAAAAAATAACCAATTTGTTGCAATTTGGCGAATTTTTTTCAAATTATAGAATCATATCTCACAAAATGGGGGAAAAAAATCCATCATCAGCAGAAACAAACACTCAGGGGTCACAGGAAGCAGTAATTGGGAAGGTACACGGAGGGATGGTAATGTTTGAACAACACAAACTATCACATTTTGAAGTATTTGTGTTTTGATGTAGTAATTTTTAATACGTCAACAACATCATCATCATCGAGTACCGTCTCCGCAACGAAGGTTGGCTACCATGGATCGCCATTCCACTCTATTTCTTGCTTTTTTGGTGCAGGTTGTCATAGATTGACTTGTCCATCTTTTGGTGTTACTTTCTCCATGGCTTTCTTTGGAGTGTTACGTGATGAGGCTTCAATCTCTTTCACGGTCGTCTGTCATATTCATCTTTCATGTTCTGAATATGTCTCATGTGTACCACACACTTTGCTGTTTTCGCTTTCTGGGCTATTGATCATTTCTGATTCTTCCGCCCCATCCATCGTCACAGACTTTTCACATTCGGGTTGAACATGCGCTGGCGCCATTTTTGTCGTACCATGTGCTTGCCTATCGAACCGTGAACACATGACACAAAGAAGAATAAATCATATTCCACTTAAATATCGGTAAAGTTCACAGTTCATCCACACGTCAGAAGTAAAACATACGCCAAACAGGGAATAGCAACACATAATTTTACAACTAGACTGTCGTGTAAATCATTTAAATATATCAGCAAGAGCCGATTTATAAAAAGCAACTACACGTAGCCGCCATGACACAGGAAGTCAACATACATTTCTTATATGTAAAATTTTCTTTTAATGGTTTAATTGTAAAAAATGAAGTTATTTTAAAAGTTTTATTTCCATTCTGGTTCAATTATTTGTGTCGTGGACCTTTATTCTTTTTTAATTTGAAAAATGCCACTATAGCTCGTTTCAAAACATATGCCCAACTTCAAAACGCTATTACTCTCTAACCGTTTGTTAAATACTTTTGAAATTTTACAAATGTTATTAGAATGCAAAAGACCCTTTAAATGTATATTTAACAAATATCTTGCAGCTGCAGTTTTCTTAAAGCGGCGATATTTCTTTGATGTTTGTCAAAATTGTAAATTGTGAAGCCCTAAAGAATAGAAATTACCATAGTTGCTGGTCTACGATTAATTTTCACTAGGTAAAGGCGTGGCCGTAATGGGGAAATAACTGGATAAAACAAAACACCAGGATAATTATTGTCTGCTCAGTTCGAGGACGGACGATAATATCAAGCTGTATGTCCAATTTTCATAGTTGTGTGGTCCTAAAAAGGACCGTTTGTTGAAATAATTTAAGGTAATATAGGGGCCAACATTGTGGGGGCTATATACTTTCATTCTGAATCAGACGAGTCTAAAAGATTAATAACTGTTTGGGGTTGAAAATTCCACAAACCATCATTTTTCCAATATTCCTCTTCCTGTTTTAAGACGTGGTCTTCACATTTAGCCCAATAATCTTTGTCTATATTTAATAAAGCGAGATTAGCAAGAGTCTTTACATCGCATATTTTGAATGTTGTATTTTCATCTGCCACTTGTCCTTTTAATTTTGCCCAGATTAGTTCTATTGGATTTAAATAAGCATGGTAAGGTGGCAGCCTCAAACTTATATGACCGTGCTCTTGGATAATCTTATCTATTTGAAAAATCTTTGTCCTCTGTTTTTGCTTTACTAGAGATAGTAATTCAGGTTTTAAGTACGTGTTATTAAATTGTATGTGCTCCTTTTTGAGCCATATCTTAATAGCATCTTTTGTACTGGATGACGTCGGGACTTTATCTTCAAGTGCAACAATGTTGTGGTACGCTGCATTGTCCATTATTAGGCAAGATGGTCGATCTAGTGATGGGAGAACAGAATTTTCAATCCAATGTCTAAATATGTGACCATTCATCTCAGAGTGATAATCCCGATTGTCTATGGATTTTGAAAGAAAAATGAGCTCTGCATTCTGTATTAGTCCATGTTGTCGACTACCTGCATGAGCAATTATCAAGCGCTGTCCTTTGCTGCTAGGTATTAATCTCTTAATCTTTCCATCTGATGACTGCCATTCCCTTTGGTTAGTGTGGCGAGCATTGATCCATGTTTCATCCAAGTACACAATATCATAACCTTGTTTGCGCACCTCTTTTACTTCACGTAAGTACTTGCTTCTCATGACTACTATATGTGGTTTCTCACAGATGATGTTTCGTCCATTGGAATACTTTCTGAATGTAAAGCCTGCAGCTCTCACATTCCTCCATAATGTAGACTTTGATATTTCAATACTGTTGTTCTTTTTCAGCGATACTTTTAATTTTCTTATTGTAACAGTTTCATTCATGCCCAACATTTTGCGAATTTCACTTCTAATAAGTTCACTGTCGAAATTATCCAACAATTTTGCTCTTCCTTGTGATTTTGTATATTTGGAACATTGACGGTCACGTGCTTGAATCCAGCGATTAAATGACCGTTTAGATAAATCCAAAACGTGTCTTGTCCTATTCTCAGGGTTTTCTAAAGAATGAAATAATCTTCCTCGTTTAGCCTCTTTGCAAAAATAGTCATACATTTTTATTGCGATGTTTTGTAAACTGCAGAATTTCATTTTAAGACTCATGATAAATGTTAGCGTTCCACGTCTACACCTGAACGGAAATGAAACACACAATGCCTCGTGTTTTCTACAAGTGTCTAATTGTGTCAGACAGCTCACGTTTAAAGCGCGCAAAATCGTAAATTTGACCGTGTATAGATTTGTAATCGCTATTTTTAACTTAAATACTGTAAACACTAAGTTTTGACTACATCAATGGGTCGTTATAAATTTATATAAATCAAATAAGCAATAATAATAACCAAATGTTTGTTTTTAATTAAATTAATTCCCTGTTGGGTTCTAATCATTATAACTTTACATGCAAATTTTGAAAAAATTACAAAAAGCGGTTTAAAAGATATTGATTTTAAAAGTTGGGCACGACTTATGAAACAAGCTATAATCCTAAAGTTAGTTTACTTGTTATTTGTAAAAAGATTATGCCCCCATAGTAGATTCATTACTATTACTTCTTAGTAATTGTCAGTAATTATCTATGTACTATCACAACTTGTTGCTGTGTTCTGTCAGACATGAGGATGGCACTGTAAGGTTTTGGGATGCCTCAACCTCCTGCTTAAACCTGTTGTATAAGCTGAGTACTTGTCCTGTGTTTGGTATTCCTGACCATGCGGTTGAGACACCAAGTGCTGAGGAGGAGGAGTGGCCCCCATTTAGAAAGGTGAGGCTTTTTATTTTGTTGGTGACATAGACATTGCTCAATCCAAGTTAGTAGTGAAACCATGTTGGTTTAGTGTAGTTCTTATGGCTACTCATCAGATGAATCTTTAATGCAAATTTACAGTTACAAAAGGCCTGGCCACTTTTGCTAATTTGGTAGTTAAAAGTAGTCCCCAAACCTATGCCTTGAGGTGTGAAGTGGCTTAACTTCCAAGAAACTGTACATAGCACCATAATGGAAGACAGTGAGTGGAATAGTGCTTGCCTGTTTCAAATTATCAGCATTTTAACCCAAAATTATAATCCCTATCTGTGACTAATGTGTTTACGACACAGTAGTAAAAATTACTACCACTTAAATGTAACATTAGGTACTCAAAAAATAACCTCCCTGAACTTTTGAGACAGCTGTGTGTTCACACTAGGCAAGGCACAGGGACTCGGATTTCCTGATTCCGGTTGATTTATGATGTGAGTTTACCTTTTTGGACCGTATGTGTTACAATGTCTATCAGTACGGTCACCATAAAGGTTGATTTATGATGTGAGTTTGACTTTATGGACCTGATGTGTTACAATATCTATCAGTACGATCACCGTAAATTCATCAGTATGGTAGGCTACCCTCATAGCATTATTCACTGTGTTTCTTGAGTTATGAAGTGCTGTTTTGATGTCAGCAACGACCAAGGAAATTTCCCTGGTCACAAGAACAAAAAATAGGGGAGGGGGTGTGTGTGTATGTGTAAATGACCAGTTTTTTCGAAAACGGATGATTTTTTTCCCACATTAAACAAGATCAAATCTCATTTGAGGATGGGATTTCTACAGTAGAAACAAATCCAATCAGGAGTCGTCGGAAGTAGTGATTAGGAAGGTGCACCAGGGGTGGGGGGATTGTAAAAAAAAAAAGTAAAGTACCCCAGTCATGCCAAGTGGCGTATAGGGAAATATGGTGTTAGTGACCCTATATTTTACAGATCTTCAGCACATGATTTTTGGGGTAATGTGGTCAGTATTACGCCCGTGCTGCTTTACTTTCCCAGAAAAAATCCGGTACCCATTTAAGGCTGGGTGAACCTGGAAGCCGTCGGTTGGGATTGAACCCTACCCCTTGTCCGTTGTAGTCCAGTTCACTAACCACTGAGCTATCACGGCTGGTGGGGGGATTGGCCGCAGCAAAATCTCAAAATTTTGGAGAATATGAGTCTTGATGCTGTAATATTTACTGTGGTATTGTTATTAAGGGGTGGTGGGATTCCTTGGATGATGAAATAAATGAGTGTATTTTAAAAAAAAAAATGGTAGGAGGATATTTCTCTTCATTGTTTTTACCTTCCATAGCTCAAGTAGTGCTGAAATAATATTGCATGGAATTGTGGGAGCAAGGAGGAGGTAAGGCGGGAAGATAACATTTAATAGTGGACAGATTTTGAACTCCCAGGATGCTGTGTGAGAGAGAAATCTATTACTGGTTATAGAAGTCTGTACATCAATGACCACAATAGGGAATGAGCATACAAAACCAGTCAGAAGTTTCTGGTCATTTATATGGTATTGCTATGTCTTGCATTTACCTTTCATCATCATATGCCGTAACGGTTGGTGTAGGTAATCATGTCCTTCCACAATCTTCTATCCACAGTGCATCGTATAAATTCTGTTGTTGACTGTTTTTCATGCCATGACACCAAGCTATATAATATTTTCTCTCTTTGTCGTCCGCGATCTCTCTTTCCCTGTATTTTGCCAGTTGTAACCAAGTATTCCAACATTCCTCTTCTCATGATGTGCCCAAAAAAATGTTGTTTCTTTCTGATGTTTATTAAGAGCTCCCTTTTTGTGTTGGCCTCTTTAAGAATTTCCTTGTTGATCTTTTTAGCTGTCCAGAGAACTTTCAACATTCTTCTAAGAAATTCAATCTCTGTGTCCTCTAATCGCTTTTTATTTGTTTGTTTACTGTCCATGATTCACTTCCATAGGTCAGAATTGGCTCTATATAGCGCCGATGAACTCTCTTTCTCATTTCTTCCTGGTGTGGGGTTTCAGGTGCCTTGGTTAATCCTAATAAAGCATCAGTTTCATGGTTCTCCCTTAACAATCATATCGTTAATACGACCACACCGGTAGTACGAATGGGAGCTGATGAGGTGACCAGGGACAAGTTGATGACATACCTCGGAGTTAAGTTTGATCGCAGCCTGTGTTTTCGGGACCACGTTGACCATGTGATAACAAAATCCCGCAAAGGATTAGCCGCCTTGAAGGTCATGGCAGCTGCCAACATCGAGCAGAGGCTACTTACTCTTCTGTTCCAGGGATTAGTCCTCGCACCAATCGAGTATGCCCTGGCCATTCTTACTGTCAGTACGACTCAAATTGATAGGCTGGAGAAAATACAAAATGAAGCCATGCGCATTATCCTGGGATGTACGAGGGACACTCCCTGTGTGGCAATGAGGTATCTTCTTGACTTTCCAACCATGGATGACAGAATCAAGATCTGGAGAGCACGAGCATACCTGAAGATTAGTACAGATACAGAGCATCCATTGCACCACGTGCTCAACACAGAGAAAGGTACCAGGCTAAAAAGAGGCAAATCATGGGTGGGCCGAGCAGAAGATGTCATCAAACAGGTATGTGGGCTTACCAATCTCAGCGTTGGTGAGGAGTGGATACCGGTGCCTACGTCATTCAAGGGGACTTTCTCATGTATTGTCACACTCGACAGGAAAAGTAGGGAACAGAACCCAGTCGTGGTTAATGCTGAGGTCAACGGTCTCATCTGCGATAACACCGATGAGAAAGATGCAGCCATCTATACAGACGGATATGTAAGACGACACGAAAAAAGTGCATGGGCATTTACAGCACGTTCGGCAGGCAGAATAGCCAAGGAAGACAGTGGTGCATACGCCATGACCACGAGTAGCATGACAATGGAGGTGATGGCAGTGACCAAGGCATTCAAATGGTTAGAGTCACAAGACTACATCCACGCATGTATACTGAGTGATTCGATGAGCATGATAAAAAAAGTGGAGGCGGGCTTTGTACGCATGCAATGGGTAGAGTCGTTGCAGAAATCCAAAATACGTAAGGTCACCTTTGTCTATGTCCCTGGACATGCGGGAGTACGGGGAAATGAGAGAGCGGACAGGTTGGCTAGCTGCGCTGTCGTTGAGGACGGGCAACTGATGGATCGGGCGGACGTCATCAATGCACTCCGAGATGTGGGAAGAGCACAGGACTTCGACAAACATAGATCAACGTCGCTTCTTCGGATGATGGAAATGGGAGTTAAGATAGGCACAGCCAGAAATGAGAAACTTGGTGGCCGTGTAAGAAGACTTATCAACCAACATAGAACTGGAGTCGTCAGTCGCTGGACACTGAGGGAATTGCTGAGGAGGGGATCTGAGCACCTATGGACTATGTTCGGAGTGCAATGATGATGACCCGCAAATAACTCAATAACTCTCTTTCTCACTTCTGTTGACAGATTTGTTGCGTAAGACATTTTTTATTTTCTGAAATGCTTTTGTTACCTCTACTTTACCTTTCCTCTCCCCCCTCCCCCCCCCCCCCCCCCTTAATTTGCAAGAACACCTACCCAATAAGTTCTGAGATAAAGTAAGCACTCTGCCATTCCCACACAAGAAATAAGTTTTTAGTAAATGTTGTTAAACTCATTAATTTGTTTTCTTGTTAAAGTTTTTAATTGTGTAGTAATTTGATAACTTTTGCACTCAGAAATGGTCATTGTCTTTAATCTGTGATTTTCAGTTGAGAGAAAATCTACATTCAGTTTATTTCACTTTCAGTTGAGAGAATATCTACATTCACTTTCTGTTCAGAGAAAATCTACATTAAGTTTATTTGTATTTTCAGGTTGGGACATTTGATCCATACACTGATGACCCACGGCTGGCCATACAGAAGCTGGCCCTGTGTGCTCTTAGTGAGACGCTGGTGGCTGCAGGTTCCGCAGGCCAGGTCCTGATCTTTAACATGGAGAGGCAGGAGCGGGAACAGGACCTAAAGGTTGGCTAGTCTCTCATTGACATTTCTTGAGCATGAATGTGTGTCATTGACATTTCTTGAGCGTGAATGTGTGTCATTGACATTTCTTGAGTGTGAATGTGTGTCATTGACATTTCTTGAGCGTGAATGTGTGTCATTGACATTTCTTGAGCGTGAATGTGTGTCATTGACATTTCTTGAGCGTGAATGTGTGTCATTGACATTTCTTGAGCGTGAATGTGTGTCATTGACATTTCTTGAGCGTGAATGTGTGTCATTGACATTTCTAGAGTGTTTTTGTCTCATTGACATTTCCCTGTGTGAATGTATATTATTGACATCTGTAGTGTGAATATACATCAACATTTCTAGCATGAATGTGTACTATTGACATGACTATGTGAATGTATATTGTAATGTGATGAATATATTCGATAACACATCTAGATTGTACCAATAAACATTAAATAACCTTTATTTAGATATTGAAACCATAAACCTATGGGCAAGAGACATGTTCTATCCACATTGACCTACCCAAACTATCTGTAGTCATTATATTAAAGTGAAAATTACCTATCATGCTGGATGGGTATCCCCTATTAAAAGAGGAGTAAGACTGCTCATCCCTCTACTGGTCTACAGGACAACCTTGGACAAAATTGGGTACCCATTTAGCCTCCAATCAGGCTTCCATGAAGCAGTGGGAGTAAGAGGTGGATGTTGTGGGAGCAGCTAAGTAGTTCTGGTTATATAGTCTACACCCTGTGATGGCAAGTAGATCTCAACTGCAAAGATAATGGCTGTGATCTCCATTACCATCCTGTACAGTTTTTGAACCTTCCAGGAAATTAGTTGATAAGGTTGAAGAAGTTTGGTGTAGTGCCCTAATGACCCTCAGCAATACGGAAGGAGCACCCTTCATACTGGGTGGTCAGACTGTGTTAAAGTCTATATATACTCCATGATCATTTTTCTGAGTGATATATACTGTCCTGTTTTCCCTGAAAAATTCTCCAGTACCAATTTTCAGAGACTTGGTGAAGCCAAATGTTGCGTTGATCTAAGATAATTTTGACACATAAAATAGAAGCTGAACCATGTGGTTGGAAGATGGGTGTGATAGAAGCTGAACCGTGTGGTTGGAAGATGGGTGTGATAGAAGCTGAACCGTGTGGTTGGAAGATGGGTGTGATAGAAACTGAACCGTGTGGTTGGAAGATGGGTGTGATAGAAGCTGAACCGTGTGGTTGGAAGATGGGTGTGATAGAAGCTGAACCGTGTGGTTGGAAGATGGGTGTGATAGAAGCTGAACCGTGTGGTTGGAAGATGGGTGTGATAGAAGCTGAACCGTGTGGTTGGAAGATGGGTGTGCTAACTACTTTGCTACTGTAGCAGGCTGTTGTAAAAGTACCACTGATTTATTCTCTAAATATCACGCATTAGATCACAGTTGGGGGCCTTGGTGGTCTACAGGTATGCAAATCATTTCAGGAAAAGAGGTATGTTTACAGCACTCAGAAAAAGTCACAAATAATCTACAGGAAAAAAAAACAAAGAACAATAGATGGTCTGAAGCATCTGATCTAGAAGTAAGGCACCGGACAAGGGAAAAACAGGAGGTCCCTTGTGCAATCTGCGCATGTTAACGAACCCGTGACAGTTGGAAATAGAAAAGAGTAGGCCCAAAAAGGCTGCTGCAGGGGCAAAATTAATGGGGAAAATGTACTATCTATCTATTGAGCTTTCGAGCCGTAGCCGGCCCATTGGGCGTAGACCAAGATACTCCCTCTCTTATCTGAATTTTTGTTCTAGCAGTTTTCAATTCTTGTAAAGATATTTTATCAAATCTCGCCATTTGTCTCTGTTCTGTGCAAGCAGCTATATCTCATTGAGGGAGCCGATTCCTGCTGCTCTTGCCTCTCTGATCAATGTTCTTCTCAGTGTCTTTCTGGGTATTCCTCTTTTCCTCTTACCTGTTGTTTCCCACATGAGGGCTTGCTTTGCTATTTGGTTATTATCTCTTCTCATCACATGTCCAATATATGACCATCGTCTTTTCTTGATTACTGAAGATATTAGTGGTTGATTGGCGATTTCTCTAATTTCCTCGTTTGTTTTGAATTCGTTCCACGCTATACCAAGTATTTTCCTTAGACATTTATTTTCGAATGCGTTCAACTTTGTTTCTATATCTCTTGTTGTTTTCCAGCTTTCACACGCATACGTAAGGGTTGATAGTACATTTGATTTGAATAGTCTATGTTTTGTGTTTGTGCTGATGAGTTTTGATTTCCACAACTTTTCAAGGCTTCTGAAAGACATTGCTGCTTTAGTTATTCTGATTCTAATTTCTTTACTTGTATCCCCTTCTCAATCAATGTGACTTCCAAGATAGATAAAGTGATCGATCTCTTCCACTGGTTTGTTTTCATGTATATTTTGTCGTCTGTTGGAATTTAGCTTTTCACGACTTTAGTCTTTTCATGATTGATCTCAAGCCCAATTTTGCTGGCTATTGATGATAGTTCATTTGTGTTTTCCTGCATCACTTTTATCTGACTGCTGATGAGAACTATGTCATCAGCAAAGTCGAGGTCCTCCAAATGGTCTCCTTGTATCCATTCGATGCCTTTATTACCAGTGCAGCATTTCTTCATTATGAAGTCCATAACAACTCCAAATAACAAGGGTGACAAAATACATCCTTGTTTAACCCCAGTTTCTATTGGGAAACATTCGCTCAGTCCTTCCTCTGTTCGAACTGCACATATGTAACCATCATACATTTCTTTAATAATATTTATGATTTTTTATGGTAAGCCATATTGCTTCAGAATTTTCCACAAAGAATCTCGATGAATACTGTCAAATGCTTGTTTGAAGTCGATGAAGTTAAGTACAAAAGGTTTTTGCTTTTCAATGTGTTCCTCCAATATAAGTCATAGAGTGAAAATGTGGTCAAGGCAGCTTCTCCCTTTTCTAAACCCATCCTGTTCTTCACGCATTACTGTATCTATTGAATCCTTTATTCTATTTAGGATGCTTTTGCAGAATAACTTTGAGGCAACTGACAAAAGTGTAACGCCTCTCCAGTTGTTACAATCTCTAAGATTATTTTTTTTTACAGTCAGGAGTTTTAAAGTTTTGAGTACATTGGGGAAAATGTACTCAAAACTTTAAAACTCTAGACTGTTAAAATATGAGAGTACCTCTGAAATTGGAGAATATCTGCCTGTATGGGGGGAGGGGACACCTGAGCACATGGCTGCCAGTGTGAAAAATAGGAAAAGTGATAATCACGCAAAATTCAGTCCCTCTGGGCTTTGCTAGAGATATAAAGCTGGCGAACTCAAACAAACAAACCGAACACACAATAGACAACTTGGATTGAATATAATTAACAAATGAGACTATTGATAAGATGTTGATGCTATGTTGATTTATTTTGAATTTCTCAGGAAGTCAAAGTTAACATCATGAGTGAACACGAGGGCTTTGTATGGAAGGGACACAAGCCATTGACCTGCAAGAGTGATGGCTTGAAGTATGCTGCAGGTTTCCAGCCAACCTGCATCATGCAGCTCGACCCCCCAGCAGCCTGCACTGCTTTGGCTCTCCACTCCGAGTGGCAGCTGTAAGTTCAACAATCATAGCTTTTCTCTCCTTTATTCATTTATGCAGTAGTTGATAGTTGAACCATGAGATTCATCATTATAAACTCTCTTCTGTTTTTTTTTTTTTGGGGGGGTGGACGACTTGAGCACTCATTTGTTGTCATATGGTGCAGTTTTGATTATTTATAACAATTTATCAATCAACTTACACAATAATGCAGCTTCTAGCTTAACCCTAGATTACAACACCTTCGTAAAATTTACACAAAATGCAGCTTCTAGCTTAACCCTAGATTATAACACCTTCGTAAAATGTACACAATAATGCAGCTTCTAGCTTAACCCTAAATTACAACACCTTCGTAAAATTTACACAAAATGCAGCTTCTAGCTCAACCCTAGATTACAACACCTTCGTAAAATTTACAAACTCAGAATACAAATTCTTGGAATTCAACAGTTTGCCTTGGGCAATTGTTTCCCCCCTTCCCTATACCTTCCCACCCACGTGCTACCGGGGCCTCATTATGAGGGTAGTAAAGAATAGTGAGTGACACTGTGACCTTCCAGGCATGTCGTAAGAGCTGACTAAGGAGGTTGATCAATGGCTTGACAAGCTGTCATTGTAAAAAGTATTGTTATGGAAACCGCCGTAGATTTTAGAAGCAGTGATCTCTGCAATATGTGCCATTTTGACACGCAAGTTTTCTCTTTTTGAGATTGTGGTTCTGCCCTAAGTGCCGTCTTCGGCTCAAAAGGACAATAGATAGATAGATACCTTCCTAATTATTATTTCTAGTGACCCCTGAGCCTATGCATTTCATAAAAATTACTAAAGGTTTCATAACAACGCGGCTGTTTTTTTTTATACATTTCATCAAATTTCAAGAAATTTTTTTTTTTTTATGGTAGGGGAAATCTCTTCGGCTGTCGGCGAGACATCAAACAAACCTTTATAACATGGGATAGGGAGTAAACGATGTTAAGAACAAACCGAACATATGGGCTGGAATGTTTGGTCTACGTTTGAATAGACAACGTAACATAGCCATGATGTCATGGTTGAATTGCAGGCCATTAGTTGAACCTAAGTCGGGAAATGATTGCTGCATCCAATCTCATGTCTCTCCTAGTGTAAACACACAGCTATGTAGCAAAAGTTTAAAGAAAATACTTTTTTGGAACTCCAAATGTAACATATAAGTGTTCGTAGTTTGCGACGGTGTTGTTATAATGTGGCTCACAAATATGTGTCATAATCAAGGATTAATAATATCTTTGCCTAATGTTGGTAGGAAATTATCTTTATAATTGTAACAAGACTCAGCCTTAAATGAAAAAGAAAAAAACATCTCCTTAACAACACAAGTCAGACTTTACAACCAGTAGTTACATCTGTATTTATGTATGCCTGTGAAACATGGACACTTACTACTGATCTCCAAAGAATACACACTTTGGAGATGAAATGGTATAGAAAGATGTTACACATTTCATGCATGAGAACATTACCAATGTAGAATACAGGCCTTGGAGATAAAATGGTATAGAAAAATATTACACATATCATACATGAGAACCAATGAAGAAGTGTGCAAAAGAATCCAACAATCCACTGGACCAATAAAAGACATATTTGCACTAGTAAAAGAGTGGAAACTGACCTGGTATGGACACAGTACACAGACCTTGCCAAAACCATTCTGCAATAGTACAGTACATGGCAAAAGAAGATAGAAGGACAAAAGAAAAGGTGGGTTGATAACATCCAGAGAATGGACAGGAGTGTTTATTTGTGTATCACAGAGAGCTGCTCTAAATCATGAAGATTGGAAGCAAATTGTGAAAATGTCATTTATGGTGTCCTGACGACCAACAAGTTTACAGGATAATTGATTGATGATGTTGTTATATACTTAGGGTGGCTGCTGGCACTGGTCAAGGTTTTGCTCTTCTGGATTATGCACAGAAGAAAGAAGTGGCAACTAGGTGTACTCTTAACCCTAACGGTGAGTACGCTTCACTTTTGCTGTAGTCGTCTGCTGAGACAGTCCTTGTATGTGACTTCCAATAGTTTGTGTCATTACTCATGTGCTATGTAAGGAAAGCCTTAATTAGACCTGTGGCACTTGTAGTTGTAACTGGAGCTGAGACTCAAGTATCGCTTTACTTTTTGCTAGAGAATTCAAACAGTTTTTGTGTGTTTCAAGCCTCTTTAAGTGTGTTTCAAGCCTCTTTAAGTGTGCTATTTATTACTGATCTGAGGAGCCAACCTCACTACCAAGAGGTCAGACATGTCAGTCCAACCTAACACGTGTCACAGTGACAGTTCCTGTTACTGGTTATCACCACTCCTCCTTCACCCTGTCCTACTTGCACTTAGCTTGACTCATTCATTGGGTCTCCTAACAATACTCTATATACCATAAATTTACATAGCAACAAATCAAGTTTTCATAACTGCACTTGCACAGATATTTACTTCATATGGCAAGAAATTTGTGTACATATTACATTACATAATATGATAGCCTTAAGTTCTCATTTGTGGGTTTACATTGAATATAATGAACATTACAAGCTAAACTTCCATCATGGCAACACTTAGTAGTCCTAAGGTAGCTGGGCCATGTAAGAAGAATGGTAAATATTCGTATTCCCAAATAAATACTGTATGGCGAACTTAATGACAGAAAGAGACCAAAGGGCAGACCAGTGCTGAGATGTAAGGATGTTTTTAGGACTTCCTTGAGTGAATTCTCTATCAGTGAAAGAAACTACGTTTCATTAACAACATAGTTATGAGAGGCAAGAGCAGCAGGAGTCGGCTCCCTCAATGAGATAGAACTGCTTGCACAGAACAGAGACAGATGGCGAGATTTGATAAAATATCTTTAAAAGAAAACTGCTAGAACAAAAAAAAAATCCATATAGGAGAAGGTGTATCTTGGTCTACGCCCTATGGGCCGGTTACGGCTCGAAAGGTCAATAGATAGATAGAAAGAAACTGGGAAAATATGGCTGCAGATCGTAGCACATGGAGAACAAAAATAAAAAATGGCATAGCAACTTTCGAGACAGTGCTGTCAAATTCAGAAGAAAAATGGTGTAGGAGATGAGGCCAGGCACCACGAATACATCTTGTTCATTCTGTGGCAGGATCTGTCTGTCCAATGTTGGCAGATTCAGCAACAAGAGAAGCTGTTCAGCAAGGCAGTATCCGGCAAAGACACTACAATTTAACCAAACTACTAACTTATCATGATTGCTTGCTACCAACCATCTGTTAAGATTCCAAAGAACATATATTCTGAACATTATCAACGTATTTTAAATTAATTTCTCTTGATCATTAATTAGTAGATGTGCACTTGTTTTGACACTTTAATGTAAAAGGTATAGAATAGCACAATATTAACATCAACTATGGAAATAGGAAGTTGACTGCACTGCATCCATTAGTGAATTATCAATTAGTGGGAAAAAAAAGGCTTGGCTCGGCTCAGAAATCGATAGCCATTAATGTAGGATTTGCTTGCTTGATAAGTTTCATGTGCAGAGTTTATTTGATGTTGAGTATTTCGTGAAGTTTCAGTTTTGTGTTTGTGCAGACCTCACTGGGACTTCAGATACAGCCATGTCTCGGAGAAAGTCTTTGAAGAAATCTCTTCGTGAGTCATTCCGACGATTACGCAGGCGACGATCTGAGAAGAAACAAAAGGATGAGAGAAAGAAAGATGAAAGAACGTGAGTTCTATATAAATAGGATTGATTAAGTTATTGTTCTTTGACATGTTTTTTTAAAATGGTACCCTTATTTTAACAGTTTTAATATACAACAATGACAAGATAAATTTATTTGATACTGAAAAAAAAAAAAAGCTGTATATTTACATCTACTATATATACATGTAAAAGTTGGATGTCTGAAGCATAACACAAGTAAACATAATTCAGACTGAAGATAGGAAATGCCACTGTCTAAAGTGAGTTTGGAAATATAAATTCAAGAATCATAAATCTGAATTTGTATTTGACTAGGAATGAGGGACTCATCCGTAATAGCGAAAAGACAGAAGTAATGGTAGCAACAAAGAAAAATACATCACTGCAATGCACAATAAAGACAAGTGGAACAATATTAAAACATGTAAATGAATTTAAATATCTGGGAACAATGTTAACCTCAGATGGTAGATGTACAACAGAGGTGAGATGCAGAATGGCTCAGGCAAAAGCAGCTTTCCAAAAGATGAGGCAGATACTATGCAATCCATTTTTGACAATCGAAACAAGAAAAAAAGTTCTTAAATGTTATGTAGAGCCAGTCTTAACATATGGATGCGAATCATGGACAATAGGACAACAGGCAAGAAAATCACTGGAGGTTGTAGAAATGTGGCTTTACAGAAAAATGTTAAGAATACCATGGACAGTAAGAAAAGTAATGAAAACGTTCTGAAAGAGGCCAAAGCAAAAAGAGAGCAAATATCCAATATTAGGAAGAAACAATCATAATTTTTTTGGCCATGTAATGAATGAGAAGGGAACAGCTGGAATATATTTTAATAACTGGGAAAATTGAGGGATGAAAAGATAGAGGAAAGAAAATAGAAAAGATACCAGACAGCTTAAGAGAATGGCTTAGCAGAAGGTCAACAACAGAAATGATAAGTAACTGTCGAGATCGAAAGTTGTGGAGAGGCATGATCACCTACGCTAGCTGGCACGGTACTTGATGACGATGATGATAGAATTGAGGGCATTGTTTTTGTGTCTGGGCATGATTTATACCAGGTTGGGCACCTTATCGAAGTTATTAAACATTTAAGCTGTGTGATTACCTTTACCCTCCTCACCATCATCCTCCTGTTCCATACCGGTTGGCGTAGGCGATCATGTCCTTCCACAATGTTCTATCTACAGTGCATCGTATCAGTTCTGTTGTTGACTGTTGTTGATTGTTTTCCATGCCATGACACCTAGCTATCCAGTATTTTCTCTCTTTGTCGTTCGCGATCTCTCTTTCCGTTTATTTTGCCAACACCTTCAGTGTAAAAGAGAGATTGTCACAAAAGACTGTAGTCATTTGTTAGACGTCTGTTAGTTACATATAACCAGTCATCAGTAAAATGTTGACTTTGCTGTTGCCAGCGACACTCAACACATCGAGGAAACACCAGCCGGGGCTGCTGGTGCAGAAACAGCAGCAGCTACAGGCGGTGTGGATTGTAGGCCAGAGGAGAGGCAAGTAGAGGCTCGAAGTGCAGATGATTCTATGGCTTCCATGGTGCGGTCACTCTACTTTGCAGACACCTTCATCATTAATGGTAGGGATATATTACTCTCAAATTTGCTTGTTAATCTGCAGTTTCTATCTTCTCTGCTGCTTCATTTGTGTATCAAGTTTTTTTCTTTCTCTTTTTGTGTACCACTTGATCATCTTTTTCTGTCTAGTTTGGCCATCTATTTGTGTACTATTTGGTCTTCATTTTGTGCACTATTTGGTCTTCATTTTGTGCACTATTTGGTCTTCATTTTGTGTACTATTTGGTCTTCATTTTGTGTACTATTTGGTCTTCATTTTGTGTACTATTTGGTCTTCATTTTGTGTACTATTTGGTCTTCATTTTGTGTACTATTTGGTCTTCATTTTGTGTACTATATGGCCTTCATTTTGTGTACTATATGGTCTTCATTTTGTGTACTATATGGCCTTCATTTTGTGTACTATATGGTCTTCATTTTGTGTACTATATGGCCTTCATTTTGTGTACTATATGGTCTTCATTTTGTGTACTATATGGCCTTCATTTTGTGTACTATTTGGTCTTCATTTTGTGTACTATATGGCCTTCATTTTGTGTACTATATGGTCTTCATTTTGTGTACTATATGGTCTTCATTTTGTGTAAAATTCAATCGTTTTTTGTGTGTACTTTGATCATCTTTTTTTGTACATTCTGATTATCTTTTGTGTACACGTTGATCATCTTTGTGTGTACAATTTGATAATCCTTTTGTGTTCTATTCAATAATCTTTTTGTTTACATTTCAATAATATTTTAGTGTACAATTTAATCATCTTTTTGTGTACTACTTGGTCATATTTTTGTGTATGATTTGGTCATCTTTCCCAAACCTTTATAGCCCTGTAATTAGTCAACTTGACCTATATTTTGTTATAATTAATTTGCTGTCCTGAGAACACTCAGTTATTGGCAGTGGATGGTGTTCATAAAGTTTGTTTTACTTTGATTTCAATCACCAACTTCCGGTTGATGCGGCAGGCCAAGATGGCTGCTTAGTCGAATCGGCTTCATGCCTAGTTGCATTTTTGTAGCAGCATGGTTTCAAATGGTTCTTTCTGGTTTGGATTTTCATTTGTGGAGACAGACAGCCTTAGTCCAGTCACATTCACCTGACCACAAAATCAACATGGTTTTGGTGCCCGTTATGGTTATGGAAGGCCCCGGTGTCACTGCAAACAAATTAAAATCCATAAATTGCTCAACCGCCCATGCCAGTGGAATCATCCAAATTACTATCTCATCTCCCAAAGAAAGAAAGGTAGCTGTAGTCCCCACATAGCAGTCTCAGCACATGCCAAAAGACAAGGCGAAACCGCCACAGAAAGTGAACACAGCCATCTGTTCTCCATCATACGATATTATCATTCATCGTAAACAATCAGAATATCGAAACACGATCAAAGCAGATGAAACGCACAGCTCACAGTGTGCACAGAGCACTTAACTCAGTAGCTCCTGCAACAAGCCGGACTTAGAATATGAGGAAACTGCAACAAGGAACACTTTTCAGACATAGCCTTTAATGTTTCCTGCCGCCTATCCGCCATATTGACCGGAAGTTCACATCCTGAAAATGATAATCATCATTTTTAAAAAAAAATGAATAGCGCTTGATGATGTTAGGGCATCATTTTGACTCCAAATCCGAACATATGAAACACAGTTAAGTCGTCGGATTGGCGCCCGTGTGCTGAGATAGAGCTGCAGATGGCGGGCTGTAGAGTTTAGTGGATTGGGATGTATGAACTGTCTGTTTTCGACTGCAAATTTGCCATCAGTTGTACTGAAGTGGAGGCCTGACTTCATTTGTTGGGACAGCGATTAAAGTTGTGGCATGCGCACAGATCATGAAGTCCATGCAGATTTGACATGGGCACATGGAAATTATGCTGCCTGTGACAGCCATTATGATGACCCGGAAGTGTCCATTATGAGCTGTGTGCCATTTGTTTAGATTTAGATCTCAAAAACAGAAATCTTGCGTGCCAAAGTGGCACATATTGCAGAGATCACTAATTCTAAAATCTATGGTTCTGTTTCCATAACGATGCTTTTTACAATGACAGCTTGTCAAGCCATCGATCAATCTCCTTAGTCGCCTCTTGCGACATGCCTGGAAGGTCACTATTCTTTACATCCCCCACATAATGAGGCCCCGGTAACACACAGGAGTGTGTAATTTATAAAAATTACTACCAGTGGGGGTGGGGGGGGCTGTAAAATTTAAAGAATTGTATTTTGAGGTGGTAATCGATGGTATCATAATCTAGGGTTGATGTTTTTCTTTCATTAGCTGTTTTTCTTTCATTAGCTGTTTTTTGTACAGTGTATTTTCTGTAATATAATAATCTTGTTCTTGATAGAAAAATGTCTCATAGTTGTTTACATCTGAATATTTTTGGTGCTATTTTGTTATCTGTTTTGTTATTTTAGGTGGCTCCCACAACCCGTCCTTGTGGATTGGAACAAATGGTGGGCACATTTTTGTGTACAGCCTGACTGTCCCAGCCTCCGATAAGCGAACTCAGGACTACGTCCAGTGTCTCCTGGCTAAAGAGATCAAGCTGAAGCATCGAGCACCTGTTCTGAGCATAGCTGTCGTTGATGGTAAAAACATTGTCTTGCCTGATGCCTTTGAGGTGATCAACGAGAGAGCCAAAGCTCCCGACATGGACGGCCAGCACTCAATCATCATCTGTTCTGAGGAGCAGCTGAAGGTGAGTATCTGCTGAGATGTAAGCAAATAAATATTTGTTTGTGAGGAATCTGAAACAAGAACAAACAAGATGAAACAGAACAACACCGATATTAGAACAACACTGATGTTAGAACAACACCGATGTTAGATCAACACCGATATTAGAACAACACCGATATTAGAACAACACTGATATTAGAACAACACTGATGTTAGAGCACTGATAAGTCCATAGATAAAAGAAAATGATGGAAATAATAGTCTTTTTCTTCTTTTTTTTTTCCTTCCTCATTTGTCTTTCAGCTTTGAGGTGGAGGTGTAATTTGCGGTCTCTGTTGGCCTCTGATGCTGTTATGTTTACTAGTGTTTTCTAACATTCCATCAATCTGTCTTTTTGTGGTTGGCCCTTGAGTCTGGTGTTCTCACATTTATTAAAGGCTTATTGTATTGCATTTTGATCTTTAGATGTAGGTGTTTGTGACCACATTAAAAGTATGTTTGAGTTTGTGATCACATTTAATATATGTTTGTGCTGAAAGTTCATGGTTCCTGTTCCTGTTGCGGCCATCCCTTCTCCTGCATGCCATCATATATGGTGTTATCTGTCAGGTTTTTTTTTTTTTTTTTTTTTTTTTTTTTTTTTTTTAGTTCTTTTGTTTCATTTATCAGGGCTTGCTTTGGGTGTACCTTTTTAACATTAAGACACGGTCAGTTTCATAACATCTCCACAGATGACACTTTCTGGAGTGTCTTGGCTGTATTATGTTACATGGATGTTTCTTGATTTTACATGAAATGTAGCCTGTTTGATAAGTGGTTAATATCCTTTGTGTGCACAGCTGAAGTTAACATTGATTACAGTGACAGTAAATGTGGCAACTATTAACAAGCTTATATTGTTGCATACAGACCTTCTCTCTACCAGCACTGAAGCCTCGATGGAAGAACAAGATAACAGCTATTGATGGGGCAAGGCTAAGAAAAATCAGTTTTGTTGCTTTCAGACGAGAAGGTAAAGATATTTGAACTTATTAAACAGTAACTTGTGCTGTGGTGGTTGTGTTTGTGTGTGTGTGTGTTGTGGAAAAGAAAGGCATGGAAATCCAGGGGACAGAGGAGAAAGCTAAATAATAACATATAAGTTATCAGATTATCATCTTAACATGATGGCAAATGAGATAAGCATCTGAGATATTTAAATTCAAAGGAAGTTGTATTTCGGTGGATGCATGGTAATTATAGAACCAATCAGTTTTTTTTAAAATCCAAATGTTGTTCATTCATTTGTCACAATTAATTTCATTATGGTTTGGCAGCAAGCTATGTGATGTGTTTTCTTTCTTTCTTTCTTTCTTTCTTTCTTTCTTTCTTTCTTTCTTTCTTTCTTTCTTTCTTTCTTGTTATACTATATTAATTTTTTTAATACAATGTTTATAATACAACATCCTTCCTGCTCTACACAAATGAAGTGCATTTATATGTAATATGTTAGGGAATGTGGCAGCTGCTTCTCAGTTACAGAATTGCTCCTCTTTGTTTTTTCCCTGGGGATTCCAAAAAAGGGCCTTTTGTGTAATACTCTCAGTTGGCTTACGCAGTGTGTCCCCTATCCATCGTCTTCATGTATCTCTTTATCCACTGGTATTTGACTGGTACATAGCCATAATTCTATGTTAGTGATTTTGTCCTGCCATTTCCATCCTTTTATTCTGCGTAAGCATCCATTAATGAAAGACTGCATCTTCATGATTGTCATTTTAGTTGTTCTCCATGTTTCACAGCCATATAATAAGACTGACTTAACATTGGAGTTGAAAATTTTATTTTAATATTTAACCTAATTTCTTTGGACTTCCATATGTTTTCCCAGTGCAACAAATGCTCCTCTTGCTTTTGATATTCTTATTTTGGTATCATTTTCTGTTCCTCCCACTTTGTCTATATTCATCATCATCATGTACTGTACCAGTTGGCGTTGGCGATCATGTCCTTCCACAATCTCCTATCCGCAGTGCATCGTATCAGTTCTGTTGTT
Organism: Megaustenia siamemsis; assembly: GCA_032433765.1. Lineage (NCBI taxonomy): Eukaryota > Metazoa > Mollusca > Gastropoda > Stylommatophora > Ariophantidae > Megaustenia > Megaustenia siamemsis. The sequence goes on along the minus strand of JAVIAB010000117.1, from coordinate 4,138,940 downwards.
GACTATTTTCCATGCCATGACACCAAGCTATCCAGTATTTTCTCTCTTTGTCGTCTGCGATCTCTCTTTACTTTTATTTTGCCAGTTGTAACCAAGTATTCCAACTTTCCTCTTCTCGTGATGTGCCCAAAAAATGTTGATTGCTTCTTTCTGATGTTTTTTAAGAGCTCCCTTTTTGTGTTGGCCTCTTTGAGAACTTTCTCATTGGTCTTTTTAGCTGTCCAGGGAACTTTCAACATTCTTATGAGAATTCTCATCTCTGTGGCCTCTAATTGTCTTTTCATTTGTTTGTCTATTGTCCATGATTCGCTTCCATAGGTCAGAATTGCTTCTATATAGCACCAATGAACTCTCTTTCTCATTTCTATTGACATAGATTTGTTGCACAAGATATTTTTCATTTTCTGAAATGCTATTTTGGCCTGAACTATTCTGCTTTTTATTTTTTGTTGCATCTTCCATCTGATGTTATCACTGTACCCAAGTATTTCAAACGTTGCACTTGTTTCAGATTTGTCTTGTTTATTTTTATTTTTATTTGTCTATATTACTGCCCAGATATATGTAAGATTACATATCTAGGACCTGACAGCATACAGATAGAGATGATACAGGCACTAGAAGATTTTGGCATTGAAGTGATTACAGACATATGCAACGACATATACCATACAGGATACATATCAAATGAACTAAAAACATCAACTTTCACTGCATTGCCTAAAAAGAATGGTGCAGTTGAATGCAGTGACTTTAGAACAATAAGCCTAATGAGTCGTGTTACAAAAATCTTGCTAAAAGTTATAGAAGGAAGGATTCAGAATAAAATCAATACTGAATTAGATGAGTAGCAATTTGGATTTAGGAAAAATAGTGGGACACAAGAAGCCATATTCTGCATGAGAACTTTAATTGAAAGTAAACAGACCAATATATGCCTGCTTCATAGAGAGTACACCACAACTTATAGAATGCCTAAAAGAGATACATCTAGATGACATGGACATACGACTAATATGTAATCTATACTGGGAGCAAACAGCAATAATAAAAATATAACAAAGAGAACTCTACATTGATATAAAAAGAGGAGTAAGACAGGGATGCATCCTATCACCAAGCTTGTTCAATCTATACACTGAGCAAATCTTTAAAAACATCACAGAGATGCCAGGCCTAAACATCAATGGAAAGGTAATCAATAACCTAAGATATGCTGATGATACTGTACTACTAGCAGAAAATCCTAAAGATCTACAACAATTACTTAATGAAATAAACACGACAAGCAAAAAATATGGACTTGATATGAATATAAAAAAGACTAAAACTATGGTCATAAACAAAGAAAATACTCAAAACCCACAAGTGGATATAAAAATTGAAGGAATAGACCTGGAGACAGTTCAGAACTACAACTACCATGGACATACTATAACCAGTGATGGAAAATGTACAACTGAAATAAACAAAAGAATAGGAATGGCAAAAGGTAATTTTGATGTCATGAAGAACATAGTAACATCAAAACAAATAACAACAGAGAATTGAAGCCTTTGAAATGTGGATATATAGAAGAATAGGTAGAATTGGATGGAAGGAAAAGAAAACAAACGATGAAGTCTTAAAACAACTAAAAATGAAAAGAGAACTACTAAGCACATTTCAAACAAGACAAATGCGATTTTTGGGCCATGTTAAAAGACACAACAGCCTACTAAAAGTAATCCTGGAGGGGAAAATACAAGGTAAAAGAGGCAGACCAAGACTAACATGGACAAGTAACATCAAAAGATGGACAGAACAGAATGACGCTCTATGGAAGCCAACCTTCGTTGCGGAGACGGCACTCGAAAGACGGCACTCGATGGTGATGATGATATGTAAGATTGTATGTCTAGTAGAGGTATTTCTCCTGTTTTTATTTGGTTATTGCCAACTGCATTAATTCTCATAATTTTAGTCTTATCTCTATTTATTTTCAATCCCATCTGTTGTGATCTCTCATCAAGTATACTCATTTTATCTTGCACCTGTTGATGGTTGTATGATAGGAGAGCTATATCATCAGCAAAGTCTAAATCATCAAGTTGATTGGTCAGTGACCACTGGATTCCATTTCTATTGTTTTGAATTATTTTCATAATCCAATCTATGGCCAGTAGAAAGAGAAATGGAGACAGAATGCATCCCTGCCTTACTCCTGTTCTTATTTCAAATGCTTCTGTAAGCTGTCCTTCATGCACCACACTACATTTCATTGCTTTAAACATTGTTCTTATCAGTTTAATAAACTTTGTGGGAATTCCATAATGATTCAGCAACTTCCAAATCATTCCTCTGTCTACTAAACTATCAAATGCCTTTTCGTAATCTATGAATCGAATATAAAGTGGGGACTGTAGTTCTAAACTTTGTTCAACTATTATACGTAGAGTAGTTATTTGATCAGCGCATGATCTGTTCTTCCTAAAAACCTGCTTGTTCATCTCTCAAATGTTTCTCTATGGCTTCTTTTATTCTCTCCAGAATGATTCTGCTTAATATTTTTACTGGTACTGATAGTAACATAATTCCCCTATAATTTGTGCACTCCTGTAAACTTCCTTTCTCTGGTAGTTTGATTATATAACGCTCTTTCCAGTCTTTAGGTATTTGTTCCCTCTCCCAAATTTTATCCAGTAGATTATGTAACATCTTGGTAGAGGTGTTAATATCTACTTTGATGGCTTCTGAAGGAATTTCATCTGGTCCTGTGGCTTTACCATTTTTTAATAGTTTGATGGCTTTCATTATCTCTTCTTTGCTTGGTTTTTCCACAGTTAACATTAACTCTTCTTCTGCTGGTAGTATATCTGGAGGGTTATTTGAGCCGGGTCTGTTCAAAAGTTCTTCAAATTGCTCTTTCCATCTCTCCATTTGTTCCCTTATACTACTAAGCAGATTTCCTTTCTTATCTTTGATAAAGGCGTTGATCTGTTTGTATTTTCCACTTAATTTCTTTGTGCTGTTGTACATTTCTTTCATATTCACTTTATTTGCTGCTTCCTCTACCTTTTTAGCTAATTCATCTATATATTTCCTCTTATCCCTTTTAATATATCTTCTTACTTCTTTGTTCACCTCTGTGTAAGCTTCCTGTGCCTTGGCTTTATTATTTCTTGTTTTGCCTTTATTTATGTCTGCTTTCTTATATTTTCTTTCTTTAATTTTATCCAGGGTCTCAGCTGTCATCCAAGCCTTATTCTGGTATTCTCTTTTCACAGTTTTCCTTTGCATGTCTCTTTCCTTATATCCTTTACCTCCATTTTTTTTTTTTCTTTAAGAAACCCTACATTGAAATACTTTCTACCATTATTCGTTGTATTATATCTTTCTAGTTTAAGTTTGGCTAGCAGAAGATGATGATCTAAAGCCACATCTGCTCCTCTGTATACTTTTACATCATGTAAGGATGACTTAAACTTATTATGGACTTCCGTCTCCAAGATGGCGGATCTAGTCCACGTCCTCTCGATCGCTGCAGAAAGTGCATCCAGGGTCTGATTAATTTCGGTTCTCCATTGCACTTGTCTGCATTAAAGTCAAAATGATGATATACTTAATACATCTGTGTCGCTAAAGCGAGGTCGTGGGCCGACAACAGTCCGTTTTTGACAATTCAAGTGTTGTGAATGAGACCTTCCACCATCTAGACTTGATCTACGCTTTACGTCACATTGGTGCTGTTCATGACCATTGTTGGAATTCCTCGACGCAAGTTATTTCCATGTTACTCATTAATGTTAACTACTTCGTCAGCCTCAGTTTTGTCTCTTTGGGGAATTTGTTTCATGTTTTGTTCGTCGTAGGCTGCTTACACTAGAGTAATCAGAAATCTAAAGGGAGCGAGATTGTGTTCGGCATTGTTGTGTGCTACGTCATCGTAATGGCTCCCTAGACCGGATGAGCGCTAATCTTACATGGTCTGCTGTTTGATGTGCGACGGGGATAATTTGACAACTAACTGTGTGTCTATATGTTCTATAAGTGCTACGACGATCAGCATTTTCAAGAGGACATGACTTACTGGTATATGGGGATAGGCGGCGGGAACAATTGAAGGCTATGCATGAAAAGTGTTCCTTGAAGCAATTTCCTCATATTCCAAGTCGTATGTCTGTGTTAGTCACCTCTAGTGACTCGGGCAGATGGTGCTCGTAAACCTGGGAGAGCCGACCATCTAAGGGCAGAATCCCCTACAGAAAAGATCATCTGCTGCCTTGCAGGAAGATTGGGGACAATCAAAGGCTAAGGAAAGCAAACCTGAACAAAATGCTGGCTGAAATCGGATGCACTGGGCCACTGGTGCAGAACACAGTGCAACGTTTTAACAGGTATTCAAGCGGAGTGGATCTAACAGGCTTAAACAGACAGCTGTCTTCGTGTGAGAGTCTGGAGTCCTACTCTGATTGAGTCCTGATCGCAGAGAGAGAGAGAAACTTATTATTAATGTATATGTGGTCGATTTGATTCTCTGGTCTATGATCTGGTGACACCCATGTAGCTTTATGTATTCTTTTATGTTGAAATATTGATCCTCCAAGGCTCATTTAATTAAGAGCACAGAAGTTCATGAATGTCTCTCCATTCATTTATATCTCCAAGTCCATGTTTTCCCATAATCTTTTCGAAACCTCTGTTGTCAGATCCTTTTTTTGCATTTAGATCTCCCATCAAGATTATAATATCCTTGGCTCATCTTCCATCCATCTGATATTGTAACTGTTTATAAAATTCAACTTTAACTAAATCATCCTTATCGTTGGTTGGTGCATAGCATTGGATAATGTGTATTTTTATTTTGTTTTTTGTTGTTTTAAATGTTGCTCTCATTAGTCTTGGCCCTACTGCTTCTCATTCTAACCAGTGTCTTCTGTGCATTCCTTGATAACATTATAGCTACCCCTTCTACTATGTTGTGCTCCAGGTTCCTGGTGTCCTGATGATAAAATCATCTCTCCTGTATTTAGTTTTATCCTTTCCGTTCATAGCCATCTTGTTTCGCATATTCCCAGAATAGCTATTTTGTAATTTCTCATTTCTGCTGCTACCTGTGTGAGTTTTTCTTGTTCATTTAGGGTACGTAGATTCCAGGTGCCAATTCTGGTGGATTTCCTGGTAGACAAAGGGTGAGTCAGCAACCCAGACTCCTTACGGCTTTCTCCGGATTACGTCATACATCTCTTAGACAGAGAGCCCTTATCTTTCCTGGATGGCGGATTTATTTTTATTCTTTTCTTTGACTTTTTGTGAAGTTTTTTCGGCTTATTTTTTTACAGTACAGGATAGCCAGTCCCATGCCTAACCCTCCTTAGTCACCTCTTACGAACATGCATGTTAGGGAACAGTGCCACTATTCTTTACTCCCCTTTCAGGCCCCAGCAGCGCATGGATGTTCCCACTATAATAATATTCATTTATTATTATTTGTCTCTAGTGATGTACATGACATGTTGGCTTCAAAAACAGCATCTTCCAAACTAAAGTTTGGGAATCGACTGTGAACAAGAAAATTTTAGATCATTAAGTGGTTCCTTTTTGGATAAGTTAACATCTTGGATGCAGCAGAAGAAAGATGCAATACAGAAGAAAGTGAAGAATAAACACAAATCAATTCCAGAAAATGAAGAACAAACTCAAGTCAATTCTAGAAAATGAAGAACAAACTCAAGTCAATTCTAGAAAATGAAGAACAAACTCAAGTCAATTCTAGAAAATGAAGAACAAACTCAAGTCAATTCTAGAAAATGAAGAACAAACTCAAGTCAATTCCAGAAAATGAAGAACAGACTCAAGTCAATTCTAGAAAATGAAGAACAAACTCAAGTCAATTCTAGAAAATGAAGAACAAACTCAAGTCAATTCTAGAAAATGAAGAACAAACTCCAGTCAATTCTAGAAAATGAAATACAGTTTTGACAAAACAGCATCTGTGTCAGTAATAATGAAAATGATCAAGACTATTTAGAAATAATCTTGATCTCACGAACAATAAGAAGCTAAATGCCAAGAAGATGTAGTTTCTCAGAAGAATATTCATATTTCCTTGAATGTCCTAGCTGGCCAACACACAGCGAGTATACCTTACATACATCAAGTTCAACAAAAATAAATACACGCAGGCAATGACACAGTAGGTGCTACCATTTACAAAGTAACAATCTTCACTTTCTAGTCAAGCATACTGAGCACCTATGGGTTTGTCCAAAGTATATATATATATATATATCTATCTATGTCACTTCTTTCACATAAATATTATGTGAGGACAAGCGCAATGTAGAAACTATCAACCTAAGTAAACTGTCAAACGTGTAGTAAGCTATAATTATTCATAACAGTTTTTCAGTTTCATGGCTTGTCTGTAATGAAATTGAATTATTTTCCCTGGAGAACAGGTGACAACTACAGCGAATTTGACATAGCCTGCTTGACAAACACAGGGGACTTGCGGGTATATTCTGTGTCTAGCCTGAGAAGACAGCTCTCGTCACAGTCTCTCCGCAAGGAAGATATCAAGTAATTATTTTATCATATCTCAATAATTGATGTATCTTTTATTGCTTGGATCAGTGAGTTCCTTTGTGTGTGCACAGAGTAGAGTAATGTCTTTTCTTACAGCTTTCATCATCATATGCCATAATGGGACATAGGCGATCGTGTCCCACAATCATCTATCTTCATTGCATCATATCAATTCTGTTGTTGACTGTCTACCTTTCCATGACACCAAGCTATCCAGTATCTTCTCTTTTTTTATCATCATCAATCTCTCTTTCCCTCTATTTTGCCAGTTGTAACCAAGTATTGCAACTTTACTCTTCTCATGATGTGTCCAAAAAATGTTGATTGTTTCTTTCTGATGTCTTTTAAGTGCTCCTTTTTCGTGTTGGCCTCTTTGAGAACTTCCTCGTTGGTCTTTTTGTCCAGGGAACTCTCAACATTCTTCTGAGAAATCCCATCTCTATGACCTTTATTTGTCTTTTCATTTGTTTGTGTACTACCCATGATTCGCTTCCATATGTCAGAATTGGCTCTATGTAGCACAGATGAACTCTCGCTCTCTCACTTCTATTGTTATCACTTCTTGAGTTACTAAGTTTAGTGCTGTGTGCACACCGTGAGCTGTGTGTTTCATCCTGATTGTGTTTTTGATATTCCAATTGCTTACGATGAGTGATGATATAGAAGAGGCACAATTCAGTTGTGTTCGCTTCCGGTGCCTCTTGGATTTATGTCTTTTGGTGTGTGCTGTAGCTGCTATGATGGGGACTGCAGCTGCCTTTCTTTGTTTGGATCCTTCAATGAGATGAGATGTTAATTCGGATGATTCCACTGGCGCGGGCGGTTGAGCAATTATGGATTTTAATTCGTTTGTAGTGATGCCGATGCCTTCGACTAACCATAACCATCTTTTTATACCATACATCTGTAACAGTGCTTGTCCTTTATTGTTTTATTTTGTTGCTTCATTTTCTCTATTTCCTGCCTTGCTGAGGTTGTTGCTGGGTTGCCACAAGTTTGATTCTCATTTCCCTAGAGAGCCCCTTAACCGTTGAACAATTCTAGACTTACAAGTAATCATGTGAAATAAATAATTACTGGGGAACAAGTAATCATGTGAAATAAATAATTACTGGGGAACAAGTAATCATGTGAAATAAATAATTACTGGGGAACAAGTAATCATGTGAAATAAGTAATTACTGGGGAACAACAAGTAATCATGTGAAATAAATAATTACTGGGGAACAAGTAATCATGTGAAATAAGTAATTACTGGGGAACAACAAATAATCATGTGAAATAAATAATTACTGGGGAACAACAAGTAGTAATCATGTGAAATAAATAATTACTGGGGAACAACAAGTAATCATGTGAAATAAATAATTACTGGGGAACAACAAGTAATCATGTGAAATAAATAATTACTGGGGAACAACAAGTAATCATGTGAAATAAATAATTACTGGGGAACAACAAGTAATCATCTGAAATAAATAATTACTGGGGAACAACAAGTAATCATGTGAAATAAATAATTACTGGGGAACAACAAGTAATCATCTGAAATAAATAATTACTGGGGAACTGGTAATCATGTCAGCATTGGTGAATCTTCAGTTTATGTGTCTCACCCACATGGAGAAACAACTATTGTGCTCTACTGTCATGTAACATTGAATTTAATATTTATATTTGTATCAGTTCCTCTTTTATTTGTTGATTTTGTTTTATATTGATGGTAGAAGGTTGTTTTTGCAAAAACATGTTTAAAAAATTGTTTCTGGTGTCTTCTTTCAACTTTAAAAGTCAAATGAGAAAACAGTAGGAAAAAGAAAGAGATGCTGACCTTGATAAGAAAGGCAAACACAGCATGCATCACCTTCATTACAGAAACTCAGCTGCACATCCAGAAAACTACTTAGGCTCACCCTGCGTTATCTTTGACAGCACAGGATGATGATGATTATGATGCATTATTAATTTTTATCTTTTGCCCTTTCTTTACGCCCCATTTGTCACCTCAAATTTGAGTAAAGCATGGAGCTCATTTCTTATCTGTTCCTCTTTAGGTGTTTACATAGATGATGATAAAGTGTAAGTAGTGATTGTGTTTGACAATGTTGCCAGAAGAAATTGTTTGTGTGAAAGTGCTATTGATGTAGTATGTTTGTTTCTATGGCAGTGGGATTTCATCATTTGTGTTCACCAAAGATGGACAAGGATTCTACCTTCAGTCTCCGTCAGAGTTCTGCCGCGTGACCCTGTCAACCACAACCAGCAGTGCAACACCCAGATGTCATCTTGAGCTTGCCGAAGGTCTCAGGCCCACACCTGAGCCCAGACATGAAGCTGTGGCAGCTCTAGGTGGCAATGTAGTGAGACAACCCACTGTAGAAGTGACACCTGCTTCAGAGGAGCCATCACAGGATACACATGGGTAAGTGTGTGTGGCTCTTGCATCACAGGCATTTCATGGGTAAGTGTGTGTGGCTCTTGCATCACAGGCATTTCATGGGTAAGTGTGTGTGGCTCTTGCATCACAGGCATTTCATGGGTAAGTGTGTGTGGCTCTTGCATCACAGACATTTCATGGGTAAGTGTGTGTGGCTCTTGCATCACAGACATTTCATGGGTAAGTGTGTGTGGCTCTTGCATCACAGGCATTTCATGGGTAAGTGTGTGTGGCTCTTGCATCAGACATTTCATTTAAATTTAAACTGCCCTGTGAAAGAAATCATTCTATTCATCATTTATTCTTCTTTTCTTCTTCATTTGCATTTCAACGTCAAGGGGAGATATAATTCACAGTCTTTTGTTCTTCTGTTGGCATCTGCAGCTGTTATATTTCCTAGTATTTCTAATATTCCATCAATTCACCTTTTTTTAGGTTGACCCTTGGGTCTGGTGTTCTCTTAACATTTATTAAAGGCTCATTGTGTTGTATTTGGTGTTTCTGTCTTAGCATGTGGCCAAACCATTTTATCTGTTTTTTTTCTTTCTGTATTCTATGGTGGGAATTATTCCTAGCTTTTTTTCTCAGTTCTTCATTTCTGATCTTATCTCTCAGGCTGTTTCCTGTCATTCATCTAACACATTTCATCTCTGTAGAGGTTATTTTTCTTATTGTTCATGCATCAAGGGTCCAGGTCTAGCATTTTGGTAGCACAATGTTTGGATGAAGATTGTATTGTAGAGTGCCCGTTTTGCCTCTAAAGTTATTTCCTTTTTGGACAATAGTGGTGATAGTTGCCCAATGATTTGACAAGATTTGCTGCATCTTGAGTCAACATTCATGATTCAGAATCACAGGATATGTAACAAGCACAGGTGTATAGATACCTGTATTTATTTCTTGACCACCTTTGGGATCTCTTACTGTCATTTTTAATGTCTCATGGATATACATAACCACTGCTACTAATAGCATGTTTCATGTTGGTGGTCGTGTGTGTGTCTATGATCCTTCATTGACAGTTCTCAATGTTTCAAATAATTGGTAAGATTTTCAAATAATTGGTAAGATTTTCAAATAATTGGTAAGATTTTCAAATAATTGGTAACATTTTCAAATAATTGGTAACATTTTCAAATAATTGGTAAGATTTTCAAATAATTGGTAAGATTTTCAAATAATTGGTAAGATTTTCAAATAATTGGTAAAATTTTCAAATAATTGGTAAAATTTTCAAATAATTGGTAAAATTTTCAAATAATTGGTAAAATTTTCAAATAATTGGTAAAATTTTCAAATAATTGGTAAGATTTTCAAATAATTTATTTTAAATTTAAAACATAATAGCCAGATAATCCTAGAAGGTGCAGGTCCAGAGATGTTTAATCATGTCTGTGTGTGAAATATGAGACAAAAGTTGTGAATTTTTAGGTCAATTGTTATTGTTTAGAGGAGTTATCAAAACAGCCAATGTTTTTTTTTAAAGAAAAAATAATATCTAGGTCAACATGATTATGATGTAATGTAAACAATGGCATCATGTTATTTGTGCAGTAGATCATGCTTTATAATTTATTTCAAAATCACATGTTGTGATTATTTATATCACTTCCAAATTTCACATGATTGCTAAAAACAAATATGTGCAATAAATCAAAATAACCGTATTACTTTGCTATTTATTATTGAAGCTGTCTATCCATTGACTTATATATTCACAAATCCATTCAAGATGCCATTAGCTGCCATTCATATGATGTTGTGGTTTTCAAAAAAAGGAAAAATGAACCTGGCTAGGGCAGGGTAGATCAATTACTTTTGGTTTAGCAGAAACATTTACTAAAATGCCTATAAATGTGTCATACAGAAGGGTCAGTCATAGTAACCTTCATAAAAAAATACCTGGAGTTTTGTTACTAACTGCCTTCATATATAATATCTATTACTTGGAGTTTTGTTACTAACTGCCTTCATATATAATATCTATTACTTGGAGTTTTGTTACTAACTGCCTTCATATATAATATCTACTACTTGGAGTTTTGCTATTAACTGCCTTCATATATAATATCTACTACTTGGAATTTTGCTACTAACTGCCTTCATATATAATATCTACTACTTGGAGTTTTGTTATTAACTGCCTTCATATATAATATCTACTACTTGGAGTTTTGTTACTAACTGCCTTCATATATAATATCTATTACTTGGAGTTTTGTTACTAACTGCCTTCATATATAATATCTACTACTTGGAGTTTTGTTATTAACTGCCTTCATATATAATATCTACTACTTGGAGTTTTGTTACTAACTGCCTTCATATATAATATCTACTACTTGGAGTTTTGTTACTAACTGCCGTATGATGTATATGTTAGGGATGTTCTTACTGTTTCAAGCTCCTAGGAGAGATAATTATTTTCTCAAAACCAATTCTGTAGTTTTACTCTGTACAATCAAGATGTCCACTTCACATGCAACAGGCACACATAAATTATAACTCTCCCCATACTTTTGCTTCAAGTACTAATATGTCATCTTCACGTCACATGTCCTTAGCAGTCCGTTGCATTCACCACATCCTGTCTGAAAAAAAATCTCTCAGAGAAGCCAGATCTCCTATAGAACGTCGCTTTCATCACTGCCCATGTGAAAGAATCCCTGTCTCCATCCAGATGTCCTAAGAACATTGCATTCACCATAGCCCATCTGAAAGAATCTCTGTCTCTAGCCAGATCTCCCACTTCTTTGGTTGTCATGTTCAAAGTCTCCTTGATGTCTTGAAACCACTTTCCGCTCTTGATGCACAGGAGCCATGCCATCCATTATTGTTCTTTACAGCTCGTTGTGTCTTTTGACGTCGCCATATTATTTTAACTTCGTCTGTTGAATGGTGTTTATAAACCAATTCTTTTTAATGTTTAAATCTTTTGTATGTCTTCATTGCTCTTTTTCAGTTTCCAGGTATCTTAAAGATTTTTTTGTAGCATTCTGTTTCAAATGAATCAATTTTCTTCCTTGCTGTTTGTGAGATTGTCCATGATTAACAACATTATGTTACTATTGGAAAGATACAAGTCCTCAGTAATTTTCATTTTACTACCTTGCTGGTATTGTGCCACGTGGTCTTTTAATTTTTGTGTTACTATTGCTATCTTCTTTTGATCTCTCTCTCTGACAATCTCCATTGTTAGTTCCGACAGATCCCAGATAGTTTGTTACAATTTCACGTTCTTCATTGTTGATGATGATTTTGGGTTGGAATTTTGTTTTGTCACAGGACATCTTAGTTTTCTGTTTAGATAGAGCTTTTGCTCTTCCATGTGCTTTTTAAAACACTAAATTGTCTCTTTTAATCTTTTTGCACTGTTTGAGAGAAGGACTGTGTCGTCAGCATATCTGAGTACTGGAATTATGTTAGCATTTATTGTAGGTGGTCACTATGTGCTTTCAGATGTTGTTCTTGGTAAACAAAGCTGTGTCTGCCATCTTGGATGTTAGCGTAAATATCTCTGTGTTTCATAAACATTGCCTATAACTTATATTTTGTCACTTACGATGTTGACAGTGAGGCTGATGCAACTATAGCAAGCGTAGATGATTCACGAATGGACTCGTCAGTGATGTCTGCAGATATTACTGTCGACAGTGTCAGGGACGTCATGTGAGTTACTTACTGGACAACAACCTATTAAAAACAAAAAAAAATTTTAAAACTCCAATTGAAATTATTTTATTTTTATATTTTTCAATTTCAGAGTGGAAATTTAAATGCAGAAATATTTGGCAATTATTTTTGCCAAGGAATTCTTATGGTCATCTTTATTATGTTTATAATTTGGGTGTTTTGAAATTTTTTTTTGTTTTTAAATCATTGGTCAGAAAAAAATGTGAATTTTGTCAATTCTCTTATGCCAATCTTTGAATAACTCATGTAATGTCCCTGCTGTTAGAACACAGATGATTGTTTCTTGAATTGTTCAAATGATTTTGTCACTAGAACTGAGGCTGACGGTAACAGCATTGTGACATCAGTTCGAACTGTAACTAGAACAACAACAAGCACGGTAGCTGAGGCTGTCGGATCAGCTAGCCACGATGCCCAGCAAGCAATCACAGGTAATATATAGTTTGAATATGATTTCTTATCTCTGCAATGTGATAAACATTATTTCTGATCTCTGCAATGCCATAAAAAAATATTCTTGATCTCTGCAAAGTGATAAACATTATTTCTGATCTCTGTAATGTGATAAACATTTTTTATATCAGACATGAAGAACAGAAGAAATAACAGGTTATGGTTATGGAAGGCCCCGGTATCACTGCAAACGAATTAAAATCCATAATTGCTCAACTGCCCGTGCCAGTGGAATCATCCGAATTACTATTTCATCTCCCAAACAAAGAAAGGTAGCTGTAGTCTCCATCATAGCAGTCTCAGCACACGCCAAAAGACATGAGGCGAAACCACACAGAAAGTGAACACAGCCATCTGTTCTCCATCATATGATATCATCATTCATCGTAAACAATCAGAATATCGAAACACAATCAAAGCAGATGAAACGCACAGCTCACAGTGTGCACAGAGCACTTAACTCAGTAGCTCATGCAACAAGCTGGACTTGGAATATGAGGAAACTGCAAAAAGGAACACTTTTCAGACATAGCCTTTAATGTTTCCTGCCGCCTATCCACCATGTTGACCGGAAGTTCACGTCCTTCTGAAAATGATAATCGTCATTTAAAAAAAAAATTAATAGCGCTTGATGATGCTAGGACATCATCCTGACTCCAAATCTGAACATATGAAACACAGTTAGTCATTTGACTATCCCCGTCTCACATCAAACAACAGACTGTAAGATCTCCCTGTAATGTGAATTTGTGAAATTATGAATCCCTCCTGACTAACTTGCTGTTGTCCACACACTCTGGGAGTGACCCTGGTGCTGCAAAGTCATATACGAAACTCCATTCTGCCTTTCGCTATTAGCGCACAGCCATTTTAGGGATATACAATCAGCCATTGTGATGACATAGCACACACAACAATGGCTGCGCCCATAAAATTCCAATTACTCTAATAAATGCAGCCAACAACGCACGAAAAGATGATGCACAATCTCTAAAGTGAAAACTGCGATTGACTTGGCAGAGCAGTCCATATTAATAAGTAGCTTTTCTGCAACAAGGGTTTCTTTGCTGGTACAAGCGAAATAGAACAGTCCCACAATGACTATCTTCATTGCTAGCTCATTGGTTGCTGTCTCGCTTTATTCCTTTGCTTCTTCAATAAATCACTATCCAGCTATTATACAAACTCATATATGTAGTTGTCTATAGCCACAGCCTCTATTTCATGACAAAATATCGTAGATTCATGTGTTGCCTGCAGCGAGAGAGTGTGTGGACAATAGCAAGTGGGGGGAAAAAAATGAGGGAACAAATACTTCCTCATCTTAATCACTTCATGGTTTCTCCCATTATTACACTGACTATGGAGTGCAGACCTTCAGAGTAAAGACGTTTACATATTCCTTACATACCTTTTGCTTATAATATATAGGTTGCATAGGAAGGTCACAAATAGACATTGTGTCTGTGTGGAATCATATATTTCAAAGTGCACAGACTCTGTTGTCTGGTTAGATAGACTAGGGGTAGCAACTCTGATGACATACAAGTGTTGCCTTGCAGCAGAAGCCAGGGAAAACTGAAGGCCAGGGATGCAGTCTCAAACAACTGAAGACATTAAAGCCCAGAGTGCTGAACAGTGCAGCAGAAGCCAGGGAAAACTGAAGGCCAGGGATGCAGTCCCAAACAACTGAAAACATTAAAGCCCAGAGTGCTGAACAGTGCAGCAGAAGCCAGGGAAAACTGAAGGCCAGGGATGCAGTCCCAAACAACTGAAAACATTAAAGCCCAGAGTGCTGAACTGTGCAGCAGAAGATGAGAGAATAAAGGATAATCATCCAGCAGAAATTTGTTGTCATGGAAACACTTGTCTGTGTGTGCATTGATCATAGAAAAACATAGTCCACTGCTACACACAAACAAGATAAATTTGGCACTAGGTCATACTTTATCTTCTTTTCTTTTTTAAAATTCTTTTCTTCATTACTTTTCAGCTTCCAGGAAGACAGTTTGCAAAAATGTAATTTTTTCTTTAGGCCTCTCTTACTGTTATGTTTCTTAGTCTCTCTAATATTCTAACATTTTATCTATATTGTGATGGCCTTGTTCACATAGCATTCGGTGATAGCTCATGTCATATTTTGATCTTTCTGTCTTATCAGATGACCAAACAGTTCTTCTATCTGTGTCTATTTATGTATTCTAAAGTGGGTATCGATGCTTGATTTTCTCATTTCCCTTCACTCCTAATCTTATTGTTGAGATATCTCCCTGAACATATTCCTGCTGCAATATTTTGATTTCTTTAGCAGCCAGTCTGTTGGCTCCTTCACAATGTCTTTCTTTCCCTCGTAGGGGTTACCCTTTAAAGCAAGATTTCTTATATTGTGAATCTCTTCAAGTAGAAGTAAAGGGTGATGGTGAGTGGTCATGACCGGTGCCACATTTGTGGCTGACTACACCACTTGTCTTGAAGACAGCTCTGGTACACATTTTCAGAATCTGGGCGAATCTCAAAGTTGTGCTGGTTAGGGAATTTTTTTTTTTTTTAACCAAGAGTTTGGGATTGAACTGAAACAACCTAAACAGCAACAGGTATTCTGGCTACATCACCACTGAGATATGTCTCCTGATATCATTATATGTCGATATCATTATATGTCGATATCATTATATGTCGATGTATTCTGAGTGCTGATCACTTCCAGCTGCTTGCTATTACACTCACTGTAATGGATAATTCATGGCTGATTGTTGTTAGCATCATCATCACTGAACACTGGACAAACCCATGGGTGCTCTGATATCCTCCTTGAGAATCATGAGAAAATCCTATCCCCCTTGAGAATCATGAGAAAATCCTAGGAGAATCCTGTTGCATGTGCACAACCTTAGTAACACGGCCTGAGATCTACGGCGTGGTTAGGTTATTTCTGACAATTTTGCCTGGACAGTGGCCATATTTATGGCCTACTTTTTTCAATTTTAACTGCCAAGGGATCTTAGTGCACACAGGGTCTCCTGTTTATTGCCGTTATCCGAGAGGGCTAGACATTGGATCTCACTACCCAAGAGATCAGGGGAGAGTATTGTCATAAAGAAGCCACAGATTAATTTTTCCTATTTTTTAAAAAATCTCTACAGCCTCTGGTTGACTTTGAACCCAGCTCCTTTCTCCTGATACCAACATCGTATCTCTAAGATAACCCAGCCCCTAGCTCATTCTCATGGTCGTCTTTACTACCAACCTCGCAAGTTTTTGGTTCACATTTTCTATGTTGCCTGTGATTTTTGGTTCTTTTATTTTGTTTTCATCATTTTCCACTTCAGTTACCAATGGAGTTGCAGAAAACCTGGAAGATGGGATAACCGAGATTTTGAGAGAAACTCAGGTGAGAGAAGAAGTAGAGAAATCTCATTGATGGGTTTAACATCCCTCTTTTTGTTATGCTGTGTACTGTCTGCACTGAAGAGCTTTGCATTTCTTTGTCTGTTTTGTTAGATCTTATCTCAGTGCATGTCTTTCTGCCTGCGGAAACAGCCATAACTCTTATATGTAGAGTGTTCTAGAAAACATGTGAATGTTTATGTATTCTAGAGTAGATGTGAATTTGTATGTGGTCTAGAATAGATGTGAATTTGTATGTGGGATAGAGTAGATGTGAATTTGTATGTGGTCTAGGTTAAGTGTAATGTTCATATTCTAAAAAGGTTATTATCCATGATTTTTTTTATGTCTTGGTCTGTTTTGTTTAATTTTTGTCTCATTACAATATCCAACAATTATATTAATGAAACTGAAGACAATACAGTATATGTATCTGACAGTGAAACGTGTTACTGTTTTTCATAATGAATTCAATTCTGCTGTGAGCATTTGTGTTGGTGAAGTGAAAAATTGGCATTTTTGTTGGAGAAGTGAAAAATGAGCATTAGTGTTGGAGAAGTGAAAAATAAGCATTAGTGTTGGAGAAGTGAAAAATGAGCATTTTTGTTGGAGAAGTGAAAAATGAAAATTTTTGTTGAAGTGAAAAATGAGCATTAGTGCTGGAGAAATGAAAAATGAGCATTTTTGTTGTTGAAGTGAAAAATGAGCATTTTTGTTGGAGAAGTGAAAAATGAGTATTTTTGTTGGAGAAGTGAAAAATGAGCATTTTTGTTGAAGTGAAAAATGAGCATTTTTGTTGTTGAAGTGAAAAATGAGCATTTTTGTTGGAGAAGTGAAAAATGGGCATTTTTGATGGAGAAGTGAAAAATGAGCATTAGTGTTGGAGAAGTGAAAATGAGTATTTTTGTTGGAGAAGTGAAAAATGAGTATTTTTGTTGAAGTGAAAAATGAGCATTAGTGTTGGAGAAGTGAAAAATGAGTATTTTTGTTGAAGTGAAAAATGGGCATTTTTGTTGGAGAAGTGAAAAATGAGCATTAGTGTTGGAGAAGTGAAAAATGAGCATTAGTGTTGAAGTGAAAAATGAGCATTCATGTTGGAGAAGTGAAAAATGAGTATTTTTGTTGGAGAAGTGAAAAATGAGCATTTTTGTTGAAGTGAAAAATGAGCATTTTTGTTGGAGAAGTGAAAAATTAGCATTTTTGTTGGAGAAGTGAAAAATTAGCATTTTTGTTGGAGAAGTGAAAAATGAGCATTCGTGTTGGAGAAGTGAAAAATGAAAATTTTTGTTGAAGTGAAAAATGAGCATTAGTGCTGGAGAAATGAAAAATGAGCATTTTTGTTGTTGAAGTGAAAAATGAGCATTTTTGTTGGAGAAGTGAAAAATGAGTATTTTTGTTGGAGAAGTGAAAAATGAGTATTTTTGTTGGAGAAGTGAAAAATGAGCATTTTTGTTGTTGAAGTGAAAAATTAGCATTTTTGTTGGAGAAGTGAAAAATTAGCATTTTTGTTGGAGAAGTGAAAAATGAGCATTTTTATTGGAGAAGTGAAAAATGAAAATTTTTGTTGAAGTGAAAAATGAGCATTAGTGCTGGAGAAATGAAAAATGAGCATTTTTGTTGTTGAAGTGAAAAATGAGCATTTTTGTTGGAGAAGTGAAAAATGAGTATTTTTGTTGGAGAAGTGAAAATGAGCATTTTTGTTGAAGTGAAAAATGAGCATTTTTGTTGAAGTGAAAAATGAGCATTTTTGTTGTTGAAGTGAAAAATGAGCATTTTTGTTGGAGAAGTGAAAAATGGGCATTTTTGATGGAGAAGTGAAAAATGAGCATTAGTGTTGGAGAAGTGAAAAATGAGTATTTTTGTTGGAGAAGTGAAAAATGAGTATTTTTGTTGGAGAAGTGAAAAATGAGCATTAGTGTTGGAGAAGTGAAAAATGAGTATTTTTGTTGAAGTGAAAAATGGGCATTTTTGTTGGAGAAGTGAAAAATGAGCATTAGTGTTGGAGAAGTGAAAAATGAGCATTAGTGTTGAAGTGAAAAATGAGCATTCATGTTGGAGAAGTGAAAAATGAGTATTTTTGTTGGAGAAGTGAAAAATGAGCATTTTGTTGAAGTGAAAAATGAGCATTTTTGTTGGAGAAGTGAAAAATTAGCATTTTTGTTGGAGAAGTGAAAAATTAGCATTTTTGTTGGAGAAGTGAAAAATGAGCATTCGTGTTGGAGAAGTGAAAAATGAATGAACATTAGTGTTGGAGAAGGGAAAAATGAATGAGCATTAGTGTTGGAGAAGTGAAAAATGAATGAACATTAGTGTTGGAGAAGTGGAAAATGAATGAGCATTAGTGTTGGAGAAGTGAAAAATGAATGAGCTTTAGTGTGGAGAAGTGAAAAATGAATGAGCTTTAGTGTGGAGAAGTAAAAAATTAGCATTTTTGTTGGAGAAGTGAAAAATTAGCATTTTTGTTGAAGAAGTGAATTATGAGCATTTTTGTTGAAGTGAAAAATGAATGAGCATTAGTGTTGGAGAAGTGAAAAATGAATGAGCATTCGTGTTGGAGAAGCTAGTGATGTTTGACTTATTATTTATGAACATGAAAACTAAGCCAAAATAATTGTCTTTAGAGAAGAAACAGTAATCTCTGTGTACATATGAAGATAGTTTTACTGCAAGAAACTACTATAGAGACCAAACTGTTTACACCAGGGACATCATGGCCACAGTCAGGTTTTGTTACAAACTGATAGACAATACTGTAGCCAGGAAGGTGGTACCTTCATGGTACGGCAGATAGATAAGTGATAGACAATATCAGAGTCAGGAAAGTGGTACATTCATGGTATGGCAGACAGAGAAGTGATAGACAATACTGTAGCCATGAAAGTGGTACCTTCATGGTACGGCAGATAGAGAAGTGATAGACAATACTGTAGCCAGGAAGGTGGTACCTTCATGGTACGGCACATAGAGAAGTGATAGACAATACTGTAGCCAGGAAAGTGGTACATTCATGGTACGGCAGACAGATAAGTGATAGACAATACTGTAGCCAGGAAGGTGGTACCTTCATGGTACGGCAGACAGATAAGTGATAGACAATATCAGTCAGGAAAATGGTACCTTCATGGTACGGTAGACAAAGAAGTGATAGACAATATCAGTCAGGAAAGTGGTACCTTCATGGTACGGCAGACAGAGAAGTGATAGACAATACTGTAGCCAGGAAGGTGGTACCTTCATGGTATGGCAGACAGAAGTAAAGACAATACTGTAGCGAGGAAAGTGGTACCTAATGGTGTTGCAAACAGAGAAGTGATAGGCAATATCGGAGCCAGGAAAGTGGTATCTAATGGTGTTGCAAACAGAGAAGTGCTAGACAATATCGGAGCCAGGAAAGTGGTTAAAAAAAAAAGGTGACATAAACAGAAAGAAGTGTTGAAGATGGACAAGTTTGAGAACTAATGGAAAGATCCAAATAAAATAACTACAGTGGAAATTTTATCCATAGAAATGATCGCTTTGGATAGGAACATTTCTAAAATCTGGTAGAATTCTATGCTTAGTAAACCCTTTATAGAGTAGTGAGATAGACTTCCTTCATTCAAACTTACTGGGATGTTGACACAGACTAGTGGCTGAGTGTTAATGGAAGATCAGGGTTAGTTGCTAGGTGGGTAACATCATGTTGCTGTGTGCTTTCTTGTTATTGTCCTCAAAAGTGCTGATGTTTGCCTCAGTCTGTGCTTTTAAGCTGACATGTATGCCAGGGATGTTCATCCCATTTTGAGATGTTTCTTTTCTTCCCTCACTCATTTGATTATTACAATTATTATTATTATTATATTTTTTTTTGCATTCTTTTATATCTCATGGAATGTTTGTAGATTTTAGCTTTGTTGGGGAATATTATTTGGGGCCTTAGTGCTGATTTATTAACCTAATTCATTTATTTACTCCTGATTAATTTATAATTTTTTTTTTTTAATCGGAACAAAGGGAGGAAACATTGTAAAGAGAATTGAGTAATTATATAGACATTTGTCTCTCCTGTACTGTAAGAGTTACCTGCCACTATTACAGACCACTAACTCTAGCAAAGTACAATGAAGTTGAGAAAGTTAAGGGCCCTGTCTCATAGCTGGTCAATAGTGTTGAGTCAATGATTGACAGACAAGCTGACCAAACTCTTCTCTCTCTCTCTCTCTTTTTGTTCTTCCAGGTCATTTGTATGAAATTCTCTCTTCTTCACAATAAGTTAATGTTCATATCTTGACCATTCTCACTTGTTTTCTTTTTTGCTTTACTGATGCATTCAGTCATAACTAACCAAGTGTGCTTGTACATTTTAACACATTTGTTGTGTTCATTTATTTACTAACACATTTACATGTTGTATTTTTGTTGCAATAATACAACACAACATATATTTTATGGTTGAAATAGATATGTGGAAGTTGTTTTCCTATTAAATTACAGTTGTATAGTCAAAAGGTATATTCAGTTGGTGGTTGGCATTGACAGGTCTTGCCAAAACTAAAAATGGGTATCACCCAAACATGTACAGAACTTCAATTAGCTCATGTTTAGGGGATGCACTTTGACTCTTTCTCTTTTTTGCTCTTCTTTTGGTAGTGTTGGTCACTGCTACTGATATTAGAGATACACTGCACTGTGGTCTCGAGAGAGAGCCTAAGACATGTCATTCAGAACTGTCCCTGCTGATCTTTGTTACAAACACAAAAGAATAGATCTTTGTTACAAACACAAAGCACTATATCTTTGTTACAAACATAAAGCATTACATGCACTGGAACAGAGACTAGGACCAGGTATTAACCACATTGCCTGTCATTAATTGCATGGAGTGGGACCTGAAGGCTGCCAAAACATGTTGAATTTTGTAATGGGCCAATCCTGTTGGAGCAGACAATCTTAACCTTCATCCATTATTAACCTTCAGAACAGCATATGGTTGGCTTCCATTAGGTATCACACTTGTGTCTGCTTTGATAGTCACATTTATGGTAAAATGTCCAGTACCTTGAGTTGAAATAGTCCAGTACCTAGAGTTGAAACAGACCAGTATCTTGAGTTGAAATGGTACAGTACCTAGAGTTGAAATAGTCCAGTACCTTGAGTTGAAATAGTCGAGTACCTTGTGTTGAAATGGTCCAGTACCTAGAGTTGAAATGATACAGTACCTAGAGTTGAAATAGTCCAGTACCTAGAGTTGAAATAGTCCAGTACCAAGAGTTGAAATAGTCCAGTACCTAGAGTTGAAATAGTCTAGTACCTAGAGTTGAAATAGTCTAGTACCTAGAGTTGAAATAGTCCAGTACCTAGAGTTTAAATAGCCTAGTACCTATAGTCTTGAACTTTAAATTGTGGTCATTGACTACCAAAAGCAACATGTCCACGTGGATCGCTTCTGTTAATGTCTAAATGTCTCTGTGTTCCTCTTGTGTTCTGGTGTCATTAAATAATGTTTAACTCTGGGACCCTGCCATAAGGTGGTCACTTTCCTTTAGATACCTGTCATTGATGTTTCTAGTGCTTGCCTTCTGTGCATGTTTTCTGTGTACCTTTCCCTGGTTTACAGTCCGCATCCTCCACAATCTGAAAATTGGTACTGGAGAAGTAGAAGGATACAAAGAGATCCCAAACATAGCTGTAGAGGTCAAAATATAAAACATGTAGCAGTTTTCAAATATCTAGGAAGAACATTTTGTGAAGATGGTAAAATAGGTCAAGAAATCAATATTTCTGACAGTATTCCTACTGGGGCTATTCCTAGCTTTTTTTCTCAGTACTTTCATCAGGCTATAAAATCTTAAAATCTGAGGTGGAAAAAGCTATAAAAACAATGAAAAAGGGAAAAGCAGCAGGACCTGACAGCATACAGATAGAGATGATACAGGCACTAGAAGATTTTGGGAATGAAGTGATTACAGACATATGCAGCGACATATACCATACAGGATACATACCAAATGAACTAAAAACATCAACTTTCATTGCATTGCCTAAAAAGAATGGTGCAGTTGAATGCAGTGACTTTAGAACAATAAGCCTAATGAGCCATGCTACAAAAATCTTGCTAAAAGTTATACAAGGAAGGATTCAGAATAAAATCAATACTGAATTAGATGAGTAGCAATTTAGATTTAGGAAAAATAGCGGGACAAAAGAAGCTATATTATGCATGAGAACATTAATTGAAAAGTACACAGAAGTAAACAAACCAATATATGCCTGCTTCATAGACGACACAAAAGCTTTTGATAGAGTACACTACAAACAACTTATAGAATGCCTAAAAGAGATACATCTAGATGACATGGACATACGACTAATATGTAATCTATACTGGGAGCAAACAGCAATAATAAATATAACAAAGAGAACTCTACACCCATTGATATAAAAAGAGGAGTAAGACAGGGATGCATCCTATCACCAAGCTTGTTCAATCTATACACTGAACAAATCTTTAAAAACATCATAGAGATGCCAGGCCTAACATTAATGGAAAGATAATCAAGTACCTAAGATATGCCGATGATACTGTTCTACTAGTAGAAAATCCTAAAGATCTACAACAATTACTTAATGAAATAAACATGATAAGCAAAAAATATGGACTAGATATGAATATCAAAAAGACTAAAACTATGATCAAAAACAAATGAAATACTCAAAACCCACAAATGGATATCAAAATTGAAGGAATAGACCTGGAGACAGTTCAGAACTACAACTACCTTGGACATACTATAACCAGTGATGGAAAATGTACAACTGAAATAAACAAAAGAATAGGAATGGCAAAAAGTAATTTTAATGCCATGAAGAACATACTAACATCAAAACAAATAACACCAGGGCTAAAACTAAGAATAGCAAAATGTTACATCTTCTCAATATTTCTATATGGTGTAGAAACATGGACATTAAACAAGAAAACAGAACAGAGAATTGAAGCCTTTGAAATGTGGATATATAGAAGAATAGGTAGAATTGAATGGAGGGAAAAGAAAACAAATGACATAGTCTTAAAACAAGTAAAAATGAAAAGAGAACTACTAAATACAATTCAAACAAGACTAATTTGATTTTTGCCATGTTAAAAGACACAACAGCCTACTAAAAGTAATCCTGGAGGGGAAAATAGAAGGTAAAAGAGGCAGAGGAAGACCAAGACTAACATGGACGAGTAACGTCAAAAGATGGACAAATCAGCTTATGACAATCTGCACCATCAAAGCAAGAGGCAGAGCAGAATGACGCTCCTTGGTAGCCAACTTTCGTTGCGGAGACGGCACTCAATGATGATGTATACAGCGAGCCCGCAAATCACAGCTTTCGTAGCCAGTGCACTGAGCAGTTTGCTGATTTTAATTTACCAGCGTTTTCGCAGTTATTTCCGCTAAAACCATGTCTTTCTCTTATTACCTGTTTTTTTTTCTACTTTGTGTAACTAAATTGTCCCAACAAAATGCATGTTTTAGATCAATTTTAATTTGTTTATCACTATTTCAAATTTCTTTTTAAATTCCTAAAAATAGCGTGACCACACCATTTTAAATTCCTTGAAGGCCAGTGTGTAAAAAAGAATAATCTAACAGGTTCTGCTAATTGTTGTTTGTTTGGAGCAGTTTAAATCTTCTGTGAGAACACTAGTGCAGTCATAACTGTTTGTTTGTTTGGAGCAGTTTAAATCTTCTGTGAGAACACTAGTGCAGTCATAATTGTTTGTTTGATTATGGTTATGGTTATTTGAAGGCCCCGGTATCACTGCAAACGAATGCAAATCCGTAAAAGGCTCAACCGCCCGTGCCAATGGAATCATCCGAATTAACATCTGAATCAAATATCCAAATAAAGAAAGACAGCTGCAGTCCCCATCATAGCAAACACAGCACACGTCAAAATACATAAGGCCTATTATAGCACCGACAATGAATGTATCTGACCTGTCTTTCGTCACATGATATTATCATTCATTGTAAGCAATCTGAATATAGAAACACCATATCAGGATGAATCACACAGCTCACGGTGTGCACAGAGCACTAAACTCAGTAGCTCCAGCAGCAAGCCGAACTTGGAATATGAGGAAACTGCAACAAGGAACACTTTTCAGACAGTGTCTCAACAGTTCCGTCGCCTATCCGCCATATTGACCGGAAGTTGTTAGTTTTCATGATTTCACATGTAAACCACATGTATCATCAAATTGAAAGAGATGTACTGTTGCCTTGATTTTTATAAACTGTATATCTGGTTGAAGGGCTTGCAACACACCAGAAAGGCAAGCATAAACTAGCGGTACTAGTAAATAGGTGGAGACTTCTAGTTATTGCAGCGCACTTTCTTTCTATTTGGATTGATTCAAGCATATCAGATGTAGTGAAAAGTAAAGTACCCCCGTCACACCAAGTGGCGTATAGGGAAATATGGTTTTAGTGACCTTATATATGGTTTCCTAATTTGAGTTGAACAGTAAATGAATATTGGTCGTCATTGTCTTCTTGGATTTCACATAAAGTCTTATCTGGCCTGCTGGTTGACATTGTCTTCTTGGATTTCACATAAAGTCTTATCTGGCCTGCTGGTTGACATTGTCTTCTTGGATTTCACATAAAGCCTTATCTGGCCTGCTGGTTGACACTGAATTAGTGTATTTACATTGTGAGAATTAACTGAGATTTAAAGTCATGAGACACCTGCTATCACTGACTTCCTGGTGTGTCAGCTGCAACATAGACTCCAGGACACCTATACCTATCTATCTATCTATCTTTCTAATCTATCTATGAACATTTCGAGTCGTAGTCTGCCCCTGGAGCATAGACTCAAATACTATTTCCCTGTTTTGAAATTTTCTTTCTAGCAGTCTCAATCCTTGCAGATATCTTTTATCAAATCTCGCCATTTGTCTCTGTTCTGTGCAAGCATCTCGATCTCATTGAGAGAGCCGATTCCTGCTGCCTCTGCCTCTCTGATCAATGTTCATCTCAGTGTTTCTCTGGGTCGACCTCTTCTCCTCCTACCTGTTGTTTCCCACATGAGGGCTTACTTTGCTATTCGGTTATTATCTCTTCTCATCACATGTCCAACATATGACCATCATCTTTTCTTGGTTACTGATATTAGTGGTTGACTGGCGATTTATCTAATTATATACGTATATACAAGTACAGAAGTGTGCTTTCTGTCATAACAGTTACCTCATTATGGCATAATTCATATCCGCTATTACCAGGGCCCCCCTCATCATTTCTTTGAGCAGCATGCCACACTCTTCCTGTTTGAAAGGGGAAGGATTGAAGTAATATTGAACACTGAGTAGAGTGGCCTTGTTTACAAGAACATTCAAGGGGAAATAGAAGAACACAGGTGCTTGAATTTACTCAGAACTGAGAATTCACACCGGTCTGCTGGTTAGACAAGACCATCACCAAAACAAGACAAATGTACTGCTCCATGGTCAACAACCCTGGATTACAATATCTGTCTGTGCATCATATTTTCATGATACCGCGGTAAAAATGACTACCATTTATTGATTAAATTTGGAGTTTGGAAAATAAGATTTTCTTTGAACATTTGCTACATAGCTGTGTGTTTATCCAAGCAGGAACACAGGTATCAGATGCTGTGATAATTTCATGGCTTAGGTTACATTTATGGCCTGAAATTTGACCACATCAGGCAGTAGCTACCAGAGGTGTTACGCTGTCTATTGCCACTGTGGCCGTGTCTGCCAATCCAGCTGTATTGTTGGCTTCCTCTTAGCTCATTGGATTAAAATTTATTAATTTTATTTATATTATTAATTAATTTGGATTAAAATAGAAATGATCTACCTTGAATATTTTATATTAAAAAAAAAAAATTTTATTCCTTTAAATAATCAGATATCATAAATATATTGCTATTTTCATTTTCTGTATACATTTCCCTTTCCGATGATATATAACACATGCCACATTTATCTAAATTATTGTGTGAAGTAGTCAAATGAAAAAGGTATATGGTAAAATTTCTGGAAACAGGAAAATTAACCTGATCCAAATCTGAAAATTCCTGTTTTTTGTTTTGTTCTGGTCCTGAAGGAGTTAAAATGTGTAGTATTTACTATAACGAAACAAAATGAAAGTAACCATGTCAGCGTTCGTTTGGCAAAATGTAAGTAACCATGACAGCATTCCTACTGACATTAGAAGTTAACATTCTTCTAAGAAATCCCATCTCTGTGGCCTCTAATCATCTTTTCATTTGTTTGTCTACTGTCCATGATTTGCTTCCATGGGTCAGAATTGGTTTTATATAGCACAGATGAACTCTCTTTCTCACTTCTATTAACATAAATTTGTTGCATAAGATATTTTTCATTTTCTGAAATGCTATTTTGGCCTGAGCTATTCTGCTTTTTACTTTTGTGGTGCATCTTCCGTCTGATATTATTATTGTGCCCAAGTATTTGAACGTTGCACTTGTTTCAGATTTGTCCTCTTTATTTTTATGCTGCATGATGGTGATGATTGTTTCTTCGATATAACCATTACTTCTGTTTTCTTACTATTCAGACTGAGACTTTTCTTGTTGCTTTCTTTTACTATTATGTCTATCATTTCTTGTAGTTCATTCTCTGTCTCTGCTATTAAGACTGTGACATCTGCATATCGCAAATTATTTATGTAGTGACCGTTTACTTCAATTCCTTTTTTGTCTACTATAGATCTCATATTTTCACTGTAAAATGAAAACTAATCCGGAGAAGAAACATCACCATTCAACATTTCAGAGTTCTGCTCTAATTCCTGTTATCTAAGACACATCACCATTCAACATTTCAGAGTTCTGCTCTAATTCCTGTTATCTAAGACACATCACTATTCAACATTTCAGAGTTCTGCTCTAATTCCTGTTATCTAAGACACATCACTATTCAACATTTCAGAGTTCTGCTTTAATTCCGTTATCTAAGACACATCACTATTCAACATTTCAGAGCTCTGCTCTAATTCCTGTTATCTAAGACACACCACCATTCAACATTCCAGACTTCTAATGCCTCTATTATCTGAGACATATACACCATTCAATCTGCAGATTAAATTTTATCTGGCAGTTCAGTCAGTGGCATAAGCTGGCCAGGACCAACTTAGGCTAACAGCGATGTGATTCCAACCTAAACTTGTATTTGGCTTTATGTTATTTTTTTCAGATTGATTATGTGGCATGATGGTTTGGTTTTTGCTTCTTTCTCAACTGGCGTTATCATTTTTATCTTGTTCCTCTCTTGACAACACAGCATGAAGTAACCACACGGACCAGCGAGTTTATGACGCGGACCACAGAGAAAGTGACCCACACCGATGAAGAAGTGGTCAAACATCTGAGTAAGCTGCAGATGACCACCGCCATCATTGAGGACCCGGTTCTGCTAAAGCAGAAACTGGTGGATTCTAGAGTCACAACCAGCTCCACCAACCCAGCTGCTGCGACAGATTAAGAATAAATAAATATCCTTCATGGAGTATGAAACTATAAATAATCTTTTATGAAGTATGAAATTATAAATATCTTATATGAAGTATGAAACTATAAATAATCTTTTATGAATTATGAAATATAAATATCCTATGTGAAATGAAATAGCTGCTTACCCTGAGCTAGAAGACATTGTAACAGATGACATTACGTTCCCCAGTTGACCCAAGATAGACTCACTTGTTTTACAAAGAGGAAATGGTCATCTTTTATTTGTTTATTCTTTATGTTGCAAGTAACCAGGGAAAAGCCTACGTTTGTTATTTAGTAGATTTTATAGAGTTTCAGAACAAGCTTTCAATTTTATGAACCTTGTATGTCCACTTTTTATGTGATGTGACCATACAGACAAATATTGGGTTTTGTCTCTGTTCATGTGACCATATGGACAAATATTGGAATATTGTCACAGAATTAGATAGTTATAAACTTCGGAAGAAACTATTGTTAATCGTGGCAGATTTTTGGCAGTTTAGGAAGAAGTTACTGTTAATTGTCACCAAAAATTTAACTAACATTCACAAAGATATTGTTGTTGGCTGTCTCATAGATTTAGGCAAACAGTAAGGAAGAGATTATAAACTGTCATAGATTTAAGCAAGTGGTAAGGAAGAGATTATAAACTGTCATAGATTTAAGCAAGTGGTAAGGAAGAGATTATAAACTGTCATAGATTTAAGCATGTGGTAAGGAAGAAATTATAAACTGTCATAGATTTAAGCAAACAGTAAGGAAGAAATTATAAACTGTCATAGATTTAAGCAAGTGGTAAGGAAGAGATTATAAACTGTCATAGATTTAAGCAAGTGGTAAGGAAGAGATTATAAACTGTCATAGATTTAAGCAAGTGGTAAGGAAGAAGTTATAAACAGTCATAGATTTAAGCCAGTGGTAAGAAAGACATTATAAATTGTCATAGATTTAAGCAAGTGGTAAGGAACAGATTATAAACTCATAGATTTAAGCAAATGGTAAGGAAGAAATTATAAAATGTCATAAAATTTTGGTATATATTTAGGAAGAAATGATAAATTGTCATAGATTTAAGCAGTTTTTTTTTACTAAGCATTTAGCAATGATTTGTTGTCACTATTTTAAATGGAACCACACACACACACACACACTCTTCAGCTGTGAGGTGAGCACATCTCCTCCTAGACTTAGTGCTTGTTTTACAATGTGGCTTGACAATGGAACTAGGTTGTTTGATTCATGTACATTTGATACACAACTTTGTCTTTGCTTCCCCCTCCCCTCCTGTATAATTTGCATTTGCGCTTCTTGTTGTTTGTTGTATTCATGTAAGGTGACAGCTGAATTAATTCATTGCTGTTTGTTGTATTCATGTAAGATGACAGCTGAATTAATTCATTGCTGTTTGTTGTATTCATGTAAGATGACAGCTGAATTAATTCATTGCTGTTTGTTGTATTCATGGTAAGATGACAGCTGAATTAATTCATTGCTGTTTGTTGTATTCATGGTAAGGTGACAGCTGATATAGCATCATTGCTGTTATCTTACTGTACAACAGCATTCCGTGTTTGAGATTTTCATTGATTTGGGAAATTATATTTCCATTTTTTAAAAGTCTGGTCGTTGAAAAAAGAAAGCTGTGTTCCTTGTGGCATTCTGTGTTCGTGAATTACAATGAACTACAGTATTTTCCTAAATGGTGATATAGTAGACTTGAAATGTTGTTAGGTAGAGATATATTAGACTATAGACCAGAGGTTCCCAAAATGTGCACTGCCGCAGCTCCTAAGGGTAACCACATCACGGATATTGTCATGTGCGCCTATTCAGTGGTCAGAAATCATAAAATAACAACATGCTTAATATTTTTGGGAACATAAACAGATATTAGTGTTAATTCTGCTGTCATCTATCATCTTATATAACACTGTCATGGAATCAGAATTTACCTGACTTTTATGATTGTAATTAACATGAGGGCACAGCCGATATACGATCAGCAGGGAAAAGGGGCTGTGGGAGTTAGGGAACCACTGACTTCGATGTTATACTTCAAGATGAGAACACAGTAGACAATAAGTCACACTCTAAGATGGTGATCTTATGTGTCATACTTTCAAGTGCTGATCTATTAGACTTCAAATGTTACACTTTTTAGGTGATATTGTAATTGAGAGACATTACATGACATTTTTCGCTGCTAATGTCATAGGTTGAGTATTTAATTAAGGTTGTGATTTAGTCCAATGATTTGAAGTGGTGATATATCTGATGTTGTATCAAATATTGAACCCTGGCTAACATATGCAAGCTCTAGATGCAATTTTTATCAATTGTAGTTTGAGTTTCATAAAGCCCCTGATAACAAAATGAACGTAAAATGTGATTACAGAACTAATGTTACATAAACATAACGAAAGCGTGATCACAGAACTAACAGTTTCATCATAGCTAAACAGTTGATATAGAACTAACAAATTATCTTTGTGAATATAAACACCTCTGAATGTAGTACTTTTCCACTGGATCACGTTGGTTACAACTTTGTTATCTACCTATCTATCTATTGGCCTCTCAAGCTGTAGCAGGCCCATAGGGCGTAGACCAAGATACTCCCTTCATCTGAATTTTTGTTCTAGCAGTTTTCAATTCTTTTAAAGATATTTTATCAAATCTCACCATTTGTCTCTGTTCTGTGCAAGCAGCTCTATCTCAGTGAGGGAGCCGATTCCTGCTGCTCTTGCCTCTCTCATCAATGTTCTTCTCAGCGTCTCTCTGGGTCTTCCTCTTTTTCTCTTACCTGTTGTTTCCCACATGAGGGCTTGCTTTGCTATTCGGTTATTATCTCTTCTCATCACTTGTCCAACATCTGACCATCATCTTTTCTTGATTACTGAAGATATTAGTGGTTGATTGGCGATTTCTCTAATTTCCTCGTTTGTTTTGAATTCGTTCCACTCTATACCAAGTATTTTCCTTAGACATTTATTTTCGAATGCGTTCAACTTTGTTTCTATATCTGTTGTTTTCCAGCTTTCACACGCAATTTTGTTATGCTGATGTAATATATCAGATATTAAACTGTAAAGAGAAATTACTCTGTGAGAATTATAATGCTGCCAGTTTTGTTGTTGTTCTGCTATTTTTTGGCAACCCCCTCCCCCCTTGAGATTATGTTCAATCATTCACCCGTTGTGTAACCAGGTTGTGTGAAAGGACATTCCTATTATGTTCCTGCTCTCCTTATGGATGTCTGTTGAGATACTTGCCACACATCACCACATGGTGCAGCACGCTCCATTTCATATGTTCATTTTAGGATATGCTAATTCAGCTTTGATTGTTGCAGTTCTGTCATGTTTATATGTGTGAAAGATAAGCATTCCTCTTGTATGAATTATTGCTATGATCCAACAGATATACCACTTGAAACTTAGATTCTTATCACATTGTCCTATGTAATAATAGAATGCCAGCATTGTTCTGGACATTTCCATTTTTTTGTGTGAGTTTAACATGATTGTATATGTTTGTTTTGTGTGAGAGGTTCATGTAATAGAATATGTTTGTTCTGTTTGAGAGGTTCATGTGCTAGAATATGTTTGTTTAGTGTGAGAGGTTCATGTGCTAGAATATGTTTGTTTTGTGTGAGAGGTTCATGTGCTAGAATATGTTTATTCTGTGTGAGAGGTTCATGTGCTAGAATATGTTTATTCTGTGTGAGAGGTTCTTGTGCTGGAATAGAATATGTTTGTTCTGTGTGAGATGTTCATGTGATAGAATATGTTTGTTCTGTGTGAGAACATCGTCTAACATGGACGAGTAACATCAAAAGATGGATAAGTCAATCTATGACAGCCTGCGCCATCAAAGCAAGAAACAGAGTAGAATGGCGATCCATGGTAGCCAACCTTTTTTTGCGGCGAAGGCACTCGATGATGATGATGATGATGATGATGTGTGAGAGATTCATGTGCTAGAATATGTTTGTTCTGTGTGAGAGGTTCATGTGATAGATTATGTTTGTTCTGTGTGAGAGGTTCATGTGATAGAGTCTGATCTATTTTGTTTTAGATTTTTTGTATGAGAAGAGTGTCATATTTTAATCTGATTGAAATATTCCTGAAAGTCAGCAAACACGAATTGAGAGATAATGAATCAGTTGTCCATGATTGAAACATAAAGTATGGCATTTTTGTTTTTTTGTTCAATTTCCATGTCATTATGGTTTCTCTGAGCCTGACAGAATGGCAGTGAATTTACTTAAATGGCTGAGTCATTAGCTAGTTTATGTTGGTTGCTATCAGAACCTCAATACCTGCTTTTGTCATTTTATTGTGTTGTCTCTGTCAAGATATGTGGGCACTTCACAATCTTTGTTTTTGACAAAAATTGCTTGCCATACTTTTTTTTTTTTTTTTTTAACAAATTGACATCTTCATTGCTCAATTTTACACAACCAGTTATGTTTTTGGCAACTTTTTTTTTTTAATGGTTGTATGTTTTACCATTTGATACATAAACAAGCCAGATATGCCCCATCTTGAAGATATCACCTATGGTCTTCCTTCATTTAGCTATTGTTGCAAAGAAACAGCTCCTCTCACTGTTATCACACGTTGTGCAGTGTCAGTGTTTGCAAACATTATGTGGACACTCATTTGATATGTACTTGACAAATAATTTTGACTTTCATTCTTGATTGTTCAGCAATTTTTTTTTTTTTTTTTTTTACAGTTTATGTACGTTTGTAATAAATACGCTTGGCACTCTATTATATGAGCTTTAGCAAACCTCATTTTATAGTTGACAATCTCTGTTCTGCTTCAGCTGTTATGTTCTCATGGAATTCGTTTCAGTGCAGTCAAGAATTCAGCATATCTCCTGCACTCATGTCACAGCATCCTGCCAAAGCAACGTTTCAGCAGTACCAGCCTAGTCAGCTGTGTGGAGTAGGGGATATGCAACATGGACTAGAAACACTCTACACACGTTATTTAAATACCTCGCTGGTACTAGTTTACTATGAGGCCTGTCTATCGTCCTTTCGAACCGAAGACGGCACATAGGGCAGAAATTCTGGACCATGTGTGTCTGACAATCAAGCTTCAGACCTTGCACAGGACCTGCATTGTATCTCGCCACGCATCCCTGTTCTGGAGGAGTTGCTCAATCTCGCAAAGTGAGCTGATGCCTGCTATTATTGCCTCTCGCCTCAGTGTTCTTTTTAATATTTCTCTAGGTTGACCTCTTTTTCTTTTAACCTCTGGTTCCAATTTGAGGGCCTGCTTTGAGATTCTCTTGTTGTCTCTTATTACATGGCCAACACATGATCGCCTACTTATCTTGATGACTGATATTTTTGGAAGCTTTGTCATTTCTCTGATTTCTGAACTAATC
Organism: Megaustenia siamemsis; assembly: GCA_032433765.1. Taxonomy (NCBI): domain Eukaryota; kingdom Metazoa; phylum Mollusca; class Gastropoda; order Stylommatophora; family Ariophantidae; genus Megaustenia; species Megaustenia siamemsis. The sequence goes on along the minus strand of JAVIAB010000117.1, from coordinate 4,105,471 downwards.
ATGAATCATTCCATAGAAGAAGACTTACTGCCACACTGGTACTTGTGTAATATGAGGAGTTTGTGGCTGAGTTCTCAGACCACTGACTATTGATTCACCAGGTTGCCATGGGCCCATGTTGAGCTCTTACATTTGGCTACATGCATTCCCTGGTTCCGATGACATTGCCATGAGCTGATATTACATTTTGTTAGCCAGTGCATTAAACAAATCAATCGGAGGTCTGTGTTGTTGCACCTGCTACATTCTAATGAAGCCAGACACAAACAAGTGATGATAAAGTCATTGGAGATATTAAAATAGTGGACAGTGTTGGCAAGGACACTTGTTCACAAACTAAGCAATTCTATACAAAAGTACACCAGCCAGATATAAAGTGCTTGATTGTTGAGGTTATGTCTTATTGACATGGCTCATTATACTGATTGTGTCTTTGTTGCTATACATTCCTTGATTACTGACGGAGGTGTGTCTAGACTTTGTGACTATATCCTCCTTCGTTACTGACAAGAGTTTGTTCCCCATACACTTCCTCCACTGCTGGTACAGTTCAGTCTTACTCCTCTGCTGGTACAGTTAAGTCATGGCTATGAGCTTCAGTCTTACTCCTCTGCTGGTACAGTTAAGTCATGGCTATGAGCTTCAGTCTTACTCCTCTGCTGGTACAGTTAAGTCATGGCTATGAGCTTTAGTCTTACTCCTCTGCTGGTACAGTTAAGTCATGGCTATGAGCTTCAGTCTTACTCCTCTACTGGTACAGTTAAGTCATGGATATGAGCTTCAGTCTTACTCCTCTGCTGGTACAGTTGACTCATAGATAATAGACATAAACTTTAATCTTACTCCACTGAGCCTGTATGCTTTTGTTTAGTTGACAGATCATCCTCATTGCACACTGGATATGTCCATAATGCTGAGATCTCCTCCCCAGTATGTCCCTCAGTGTGTGGATGCTGATGACTCCAGCTCTGTGTTGATTTCTTATTCGTCTGTGTCTCTCCATTCAATGCTCCTTTCTGGCATCTGCAGGTTTGACCTGATTAATCATCAACGAAAAAAATATGAGTACCTCTGAAGACGGAGCTATCTGCCTGTGTGGCGAGGGACCCCTGTGCACATGACTGTCAGGAAAAAACGGATTAACCCGCAAAATTCATTTTCAAGTCTCCAGGGACTTTGCCAAAGGTAAAACCTGGTGAAAGAAAAAAGAAAAAAAAAACATTAGCGTGCCCTACCTGAGGGCATTTGGATGTCAGCCTAGTCCATTGCACGGCAGCTGTTCCAGCCAGGCCGTCAGCTCGTTTATTTCCTCTCATGCTGGAGTGTCCAAGAACGAAATTGAGACAGATCCCAATCAGACCTGAGTTCTTCACTGACTCAAACCACTGCCTTCATTTCCAGCATCCTTCATCTTTCAAAAGCCATTCATTGAGTCACTCAGAAAAAAACACTTGAGTAGAAAGATTGTTTCTAACCAGACAATTGCTTTTGTCACTGCCATGATCTCCATAGTCAAACTACTGGTAGCAGCACCTTTTTCCTCATTTACTGTTCTTCCTCTGACCTGGACTATAGGAGCTCCAGTTGCATCCTGCCATGATGTGACTATACCCACTCTATGTAGCTTGTCCTCATCCCCACATTCTCCATACTGGCATTCAAAAATAATTATTGATTTTATAAATAAATCATTCACATGTTGACAAGCCGCTAGCATTTCCCTTCCCCCCCCCCCCCCCACCTTGTTGTTGCAACACATTTTGCTGATACTAGCTAGATTGTCAACTCTGCTGTTTGGCAGAGCAGTTTTTGCCACTGATTATTCTTATACACTTTGGCCATATAATCATTTTTAGTTTATGCCATTTGGCTTTTACAATTATAAGAAAATTTTCCTGAGGTTAATCACCAGCCAGAACATGAGTTTTTAATCACCAGCCAGAACATGAGTTTTTAATCACCAGCCAGAACATGAGTTTTTAATCACCAGCCAGAACATGAGTTTGTCGTTGACTATTTCATTTATATGTGTTGACCATTATGTTGCTGTCCGTCTTTTTTTCACTTCTGTCTACAAATATGTTTTTTTTTTTCTGAAGAAGGAATGATTGTACACATTTCATTTATATTAAACATACATTTAGGATGTCCATGCTAGACTTTGTTATTCAGTGTCATTTTATTGTATCTTTAATTTTTACCAAAACTGTACTTGCAATAAAATACATATGTTTGTATTTGCTTGTTTCATCTGCAGTGTTTCAATCAACTTGTGTGTATTTTGATGCTGACCATGTGGTCACTTTTGTTGCATGGACTTAAGACATGTCTTCCATTGCTTTTATTTCATTCATTGTTTTTATATCTTTCTATTGGTGGCGCTTGTTGTCCCAAGTGATGGTTTCTTGGTCTAATTTGGAGTTTGTTTTATCTGTTTATGTTATTTGTTATGTTATGAAGTTTTAAAACAACTGAAAATAAAAAGAGAACTACTAAATACAATTAAGACAAGACAAATGAAATTTTTGGGGCATGTTAAAAGACACAACAGTCTACTAAAAGTAATATTAGAAGGATTAATACAAGGTAAAAGAGGCAGACCAAGACTAACATGGACGAGTAACATTAAAAGATGGACAAGTCAATCTATGACAGCCTGCACCATCAAAGCAAGAAACAGAGTAGAATGGCGCTCCATGGTAGCCAACCTTCGTTGCGGAGAAGGCGCTCGATGATGATGTTATTTGTTTGAGTTTGTGTTATATCTGTTTACATTTGTGTTTATGTTATCTGTTTTTGTTTACATTTTTGTTGTCTGTTTGTGTTTGTATTATCTATTTGTGTTATCTGTTTGTGTTTATGCTTGCCTTTGTGTTACCTGTTTGCTTTTATGTTTGTTTTTCAGTGTCTGACTTCTAAGAGAGGATGTTTGTGCTTGCAGGGTTGTTTGTTTTGTCTCTCAGTGAGGCAAGAATATCTGTGTGCAGTACTGGACAGCCCTGTGTTATTGTCTCTCCATGAGGCAAGAATATCTGTGTGCAGTACTGGACAGCCCTGTGTCTTATTGTCTCTCCATGAGGCAAGAATATCTGTATGCAGTACTGGACAGCCCTGCTTCTGTCTTATTGTCTGTCCATGAGGCAAGAATATCTGTGTGCAGTACTGGACAGCCCTGTGTCTTATTGTCTCTCTGTGAGGCAAGAATATCTGTGTGCAGTACTGGACAGCCCTGCTTCTGTCTTATTGTCTGTCCATGAGGCAAGAATATCTGTGTGCAGTACTGGACAGCCCTGTGTCTTATTGTCTCTCCATGAGGCAAGAATATCTGTGTGCAGTACTGGGCAGCCCTGCTTCTGTCTTATTGTCTGTCCATGAGGCAAGAATATATGTGTGCAGTACTGGGCAGCCCTGCTTCTGTCTTATTGTCTCTCAATGAGGCAAGAATATCTGCGTGCAGTACTGGACAGCCCAGCTTCTGTCTTATTGTCTCTCCATGAGGCAAGAATATCTGTGTGCAGTACTGGGCAGCCCTGCTTCTGTCTTATTGTCGCTCAGTGAGGCAAGAATATCTGTGTGCAGTACTAGACAGCCCCGTGTCTTATTGTCTCATGACTCAACATATTCTGGGATCACCTCACCTACCGTACATGTCGCATCAACTAACGTACATGTTACACCAACTATCGCACATGTCGCATCACCTACCGTACATGTTACACCAACTATCGCACATGTCGCATCACCTACCGCACATGTTACACCAACTACCGTACATGTCTTATCAACTACCGTACATGTTACACCAACTACCGTACATGTCTTATCAACTACCGTACATGTCGCACCAACTACCGTACTTGTTACACCAACTACCGCACATGTCTTATCAACTACCGTACATGTCGCACCAACTACCGTACTTGTTACACCAACTACCGCACATGTCTTATCAACTACCGTACATGTCGCATCACCTGCCGTACATGTTACACCAACTATCGCACATGTCGCACCAACTACCGTACATGTTACACCAACTATCGCACATGTCGCATCACCTACCGCACATGTCACACCACCTACCGTACATGTTACACCAACTACCGTACATTAATACCACTATATCAATGTAAGCATCGTGCCAATCTTGTTTACACAAAACCCAGAACTAGGTCAAGTATGCGCTGTTGGATGCCACGTCCAGGTATTTAACCACGGGTCTCCTGTAAGACAAAGTGAGCAGACACTTCGTGACCTTCAATCTGACAGGTCAGAGCTGATTAATCTGCCAGACAAGAACAGGATTAGAGAAGCCAGGCAGATGGCGCCGGATAGAATTGTGGGATTATGACAGGGGCAGAGTTTTTCTGTTGCCGAGTGAATGTGGCTTTTCATTCAATTGCCATCTCATTATTGGAATGTCATGCCATGTCCACGTGGTCATGTCATGTCACAGTGGTCATCCTATGTCTTGTCACAGAGGTCATCTTATGCCATGTCACAGTGGGCATCTTATGCTATGCCACGGTCGTCATCTCATGTCATGTCATAGTGGTTATCCTATGCCATGTCATATTGGTCATATTTTTCATCTTAAGTCATGTCAAAGTGGTCATCTTATGTCATGTCACAGTGATCATTCTATACCATGTCACAGTGGTCATCTTATGCCATGTCACAGTGGTCATCTTATGTCATGTAACAGTGGTCATCCTATACCATGTCGCAGTGGTCATCTTATGTCATGTCACAGTGGTCATCTTACGTCATGTCACAGTGATCATCCTATACCATGTCGCAGTGGTCATCTTATGTCATGTCACAGTGGTCATCTTATGTCATGTCACAGTGATCATTCTATACCATGCCACAGTGGTCATCTTATGTCATGTCACAGCGATCATCCGATGTAATGTCACAGTGATCATCCTATACCATGTCGCAGTGGTCATCTTATGTCATGTCACAGCGATCATCCGATGTAATGTCACAGTGATCATCCTATACCATGTCGCAGTGGTCATCTTATGTCATGTCACAGTGGTCATCTTATGTCATGTCACAGTGATCATTCTATACCATGTCACAGTGGTTATCTTATGCCATGTCACAGTGGTCATCTTATGTCATGTAACAGTGGTCATCCTATACCATGTCACAGTGGTCATCTTATGTCATGTAACAGTGGTCATCCTATACCATGTCACAGTGGTCATCTTATGTCATGTCACAAGCTTCTCATGTTATGTCACAATGGTCATCGTATGATATGTCCCTGTAGTCATCTCATACCATGTCCCTGTAGCCATCTCATGCCATGTCCCTGTAGCCATCTCATACCATGTCCCTGTAGTCATCTCATGCCATGTCCCTGTAGCCATCTCATACCATGTCCTCGTAGTCATCTCATGCCATGTCCCTGTAGCCATCTCATACCATGTCCCTGTAGCCATCTCATGCCATGTCCCTGTAGCCATCTCATACCATGTCCTCGTAGTCATCTCATGCCATGTCCCTGTAGCCATCTCATGCCATGTCCCTGTAGCCATCTCATGCCATGTCCTCGTAGTCATCTCATGCCATGTCCCTGTAGCCATCTCATGCCATGTCCCTGTAGCCATCTCATGCCATGTCCCTGTAGCCATCTCATGCCATGTCCCTGTAGCCATCTCATACCATGTCCCTGTAGCCATCTCATGCCATATCCCTGTAGCCATCTCATGCCATGTCCTCGTAGTCATCTCATGCCATGTCCCTGTAGCCATCTCATGCCATGTCCCTGTAGCCATCTCATGCCATGTCCCTGTAGATCTCATACCATGTCCCTGTAGCCATCTCATGCCATGTCCCCGTAGTCATCTCATGCCACAGAGGGACACCACTCAAACGACAAACCGCGAAATTGTTCAGAGTAAACGTGGAATGGGAAGATTAGAAAAAGATGAGAGCAAAATATCACAAACAAGCTGGGATTGACTGCTGCAGATCATGGACATCTTGAGCAGGACAGGGAAAACTTCAGAGAAGTAATGGGAGCCAGGTGTTAACATGGTCAAGCAACTTGATGATGAATGGTGATGGTGGTTATGGTGATGATGATGGTGATGACGGTGATGATGATGATGATGGTGGTGGTGGTGATGGTGATGGTGGTGATGATAATGATGAGGATGCTGGTGATGGATGATGATGGTGATGATGTGTAGACATGGGGGCTGAGATACCACGAGAAAGGAGAGGAAGGGAGAATGCGGGATTGTTCGAGGTGAAGGACAAGCAACCGGAAACGATAATGGTCTACGAGATTTGCGGGGGTGTATTAGCGTGAGTTCAAAAAAAGACGACAGGCAACTAGAAAAAAAAAAAAAAAAAAAGATAGGAAACAGGCTATCTAGAGATTTGCGGGGGTGTAAGTCGAGAAACTAAACACGTGGATCGATTTGATTGGAGGAGCCGACAAATATTTAAAGAGGAGACAAGAAAAAACGGAAGGATTTTCTAGGAGAACAGCAGAGATAACACTCGCGTATATGTAGAGAGTTCTGAACAGTCATAGATGAAAACTCGAGGATTAGGTTAGGAGTTTCCAGAGAATTAAAGTCCACGAGATGAATAGAATAAGTATATTAGACTTAGACCTGAGGAGGCCGTTCAATGGGGAACTGTTTTTCCGCATACATGTGAGTAGATAAGTAGAGAAGTGTGTAGAAGCCTAGGGCCCAGTGGTGAGTAATATTGCTACTGGGCAGCGTGTGAATGACCTTATTACCAAACATTGGTCATGTGAACATGTTAAACACGTCGCCCATGGATTGGGCTGTGAAATAAAGACTGTTTGCATAAAAGTTTTCTAATTTGGTGTGTCCAACAGTTAGAAGAAAGACTTCCGAACGTTAAATGAAAGAAACAAAAAGTCGCGGACACAACACAAGTCGAAGTACAAAGCACTATACCCTATCACGGGACACGTTATAACGTATTGGGGTTTCCCAAGCGAGAGAATCTCGTGCTTGATCGAGATCCAGGAGGCCAGTAATGTCAAGGCCAACGGGCAAGTGTGTCGCCTGTCATATCGCACGGCCAGAAACCAGGGCAGCGAGCAGCTGAGTATAACAGCTGATTCACGATTGATTAACCATCCGTCCAGAGATCGCCGCCAGTGTCAAAGTAACGTGAAGAAATCTTCTTCATCCTGATACAGCAAATATCTTCCTCCTGATACATTTAACACCAGAACAACAACGTCCTGATACAGATGATGCTTCTGCTGCTACTGATGATGATATGTTTGTTATCAGATAATTTTGGTTTCATTATTCCTCCTGCACAGGGATATTAGCTTGAGCTGCCTTTTTGGTCCTTCTAGGACATTGTACTTACCACAATCTGAAGTCTTTCCAAACAAAGTTGTCTCTACACTTCCCTTCCCCTATGCAGTCTATCTGACCAGAATGCCAAATTTATTCCCTTTCTTCTTCTTGTTAGGGTCATTATCACTGAACACCAGACGACATCGGATCTCACTACCCAAGGTATCAGGGGAGAGCATTATCATCAAGAAACCACGGATTCATTTTTCCTGTTTTGGAAAAATCACCACCACTACTGGTGGGTTTTGAACCCACATCCTTTCAATCCTGAGATCGACGTCGTACCTATAGACTTCCCAGCCCCCCTTTTTCATGAAGAATATGAAGTTTTCCCAAGCAAAGTGTATCCACGTGTCCAATAAAAGTGTATCTACATTTCCGGACACAATGTATCCACATTTCCAAACAAAATGTATCCACATTTCCAAACAAAATGTATCCACATTTCCAAATAAAGTGTATCCACATTTCCGGACACAACGTATCCACATTTCCAAACAAAGTGTATCCACATTTCCGGACACAATGTATCCACATTCCAAACAAAATGTATCCACATTTCTGGTCACAATGTATCCACATTCCAAACAAAATGTATCCACATAACCGGACAAATAAAAGCAATATTATTTCAGCCACCCACGATGAACACGTGACAGCAGCTTCGTAATTAATTTGTCAGAAGATCGTCATGTTGTGGAATTGCTCTCTTTCACATACACCACCATTATTGATGACGCAATCGCAAAAAGAAATGTCTAGGATGGTTCTCAACTGCTTCACCTTTATATCTGGATGCTTTGCACATATTCAAATATAGTCGTAATTAGAGATGTCTCGAGTAGACGTCTAGAAATATAGTCGTAATTAGAGATGTCTAGAGTAAACGTCTAGAAATATAGTCGTAATTAGAGATGTCTCGAGTAAACGTCTAGAGATATAGTCGTAATTAGAGATGTCTCGAGTAAACGTCTATAAATATAGTCGTAATTAGAGATGTCTCGAGTAAACGTCTAGAAATACAATCTATCTATCTTTCGTTCGCCCGGAGTATTGTCTATATCTTCAATGTCGTTTCCTGTATAAATTTTACTGTCTTTTGTAATTCTTGCAGTGTCCCATATAGTTTTGTCTGTAGTATTGTATCTATGGGCCAATGGATTTTCCACAGTCTTCTATATTTAGTGCAATCTTGAAGTATGTGTTCAACAGTTTGGTGCGCCTGTCCACATGTTCAAGTAGTTGAGGTGCCGATCTTGAATTTTGTATACATGTGACTATGGTAAACAAACCAATATATGACTGTTTCATAGACTACACCAAAGCTTTCGATAGAATACACCATAACCAACTTATAGACTGCTTAAAGAAAAAAATCTAGACGACACAGACATACGACTAATATGTAATTTGTACTGAGAGCAAACAGCAATGATAAAATATAACAAGGAGAACTCTACACCCATCAACATAAAAAAGATGAGTAAGACAAGGATGCATCCTATCACCAAGCTTGTTCAATCTATACACTGAGCAAATCTTTAAAAACATCTCAGAGATGCCAGGCCTAAACATTAATGGAAAGATAATCAATAACCTAAGATATTCTGATGATACTGTTCTACTAGCCCAATGCATTTGACATAGTAAAGCACCAATCTTAACAAATGGATGCGAGTCATGGACAATAGGACAACAGACAAGAAAATCACTGGAGTCTGTAGAAATGTGGTTTTACAGAAGAATGTTGAGAATACCATGGACAGCTAAGAAGAGTAATGAAGATGTTCTGAGAGAGGTCAAAGCAAAAAGAGAGCTAATTTCCAATATAAGGAAGAAACAATCATCATTTTTTGGCCATGTAATGAGAAGAGAACAACTTGAATATATTGTAACAAATGGAAAGATTGAGGGACGAAGAAATAGAGGAAAGCAAAGAGAAAAAAGAACAGACAGCTTAAGAGAATGGCTTGGCAGAAGGTCAACAACAGAAATGATAAATAGCTGCCGAGATCGAAAGCTGTGGAGAGACATGATCACCTACACCACTAGGCCCGGTACTTGATGATGATGATGATGTTCTACTAGCAGAAAATCCTAAAGACCTACAACAATTGCTTAATGTGATAAACATAACAAGCAACAAATGTAGACTAGATATGAATATCAAAAAGACTAAAACTATGATCATAAACAAAGAAAAGTCTCAAGACCTACAATTAAATATCACAGTGGAGGGAATACATCTGAAGACAGTCCAGAGCTACAACTACCTGGGACATACTATAACCAATGATGGAAAATGTAAAATTGAAATAAACAAAAGAATAGGTATGGCAAAAAGTAATTTTAATGCCATGAAAAATATACTAACAACAAAACAAATATCAGCAGGGCTGAAACTAAGAATGGCAAAATGTTACATCTTCTCAATATTCCTGTATAGTGCAGAAACATGGACATTAGACAAGAAAACAGAACAGAAAATTGAAGCCTTTGAAATGTGGATTTATAGAAGAATAGGTAGAATTGGATGGAAAGAAAAGAAAACAAACGAGGAAGTTTTAAAACAACTAAAAATAAAAAGAGAACTACTAAATACAATTAAGACAAGACAAATGAAAGTTTTGGGGCATGTTAAAAGACACAACAGCCTACTAAAAGTAATATTGGTAGGGAAAATACAAGGTAAAAGAGGTAGATGCAGACCAAGACTAACATGGACGAGTAACATCAAAAGATGGACAAGTTAATCTATGACAGGGAATAATAGAACAAATAAGTATGTGTTAGCACTCGGAAAAATTAACAGACAAACAACAACAGAAAAAACGAAGAACAATATATGGTCCGAAGTGGGATAATCTATGACAGCCTGCACCATCAAAGCAAGAAACAGAGTAGAATGGCGATCCATGGTAGCCAACCTTCTTTGCGGAGAAGGCACTCGATGATGATGATGATGATGATGATGAGACTATGGGGTCGATTGAATGATAACTTGTTCATATCTATTCATATTATGAAAGGCATCCTGATTTGGGGCTTGTGGTCCTCTGATTGATTTGATTATCTGTTTCTTATGATGGTATGTAATCGGTGTATCTGGTTATGTGCCTGTTGAACCTTCCTTTGCCAACTGATCTGCTTTCTCATTTCCTGGTATTCCACAGTGAAGAGATGTTGTAATTAGAGATGTCGTAATTTGAGATGTTGTAATTAGAGATGTCGTAATTAGAGATGTCGTAATTAGAGATGTTGTAATTAGAGATGTCGTAATTAGAGATGTCGTAATTAGAGATGTCGTAATTTGAGATGTTGTAATTAGAGATGTTGTAATTAGAGATGTCGTAATTAGAGATGTCGTAAATAGAGATGTCGTAATTAGAGATGTTGTAATTAGAGATGTCGTAATTAGAGATGTCGTAATTAGAGATGTCGCAATTAGAGATGTCGTAATTAGAGATGTCGTAATTAGAGATGTCGTAATTAGAGATGTCGTAAATAGAGATGTCGTAAATAGAGATGTCGTAATTAGAGATGTCGTAATTAGAGATGTCGTAATTAGAGATGTGCCGATTAAACATATACACATTTAGTCATAGTTAGATATGTCCCGAGCAAACATATACAAATACAGTCGCAACTAGAGATGTCCCGATCAAACATTTACAAATATAGTCGCAACTAGAGATGTCCCGAGCAAACATATACAAACATTGTTGCATTTAGCAGATGTCTCGATCAAACATTTACAAATATAGTCGCAACTAGAGATGTCCCGAGCAAACATATACAAATATAGTTGCAATTAGCAGATGTCCCGATCAAACATTTACAAATATAGTCGCAACTAGAGATGTCCCGAGCAAACATATACAAATATAGTTGCAATTAGCAGATGTCCCGATCAAACATTTACAAATACAGTCGCAACTAGAGATGTCCCGAGCAAACATATACAAATATAGTCGTAATTACAGATGACCAAAGAAACCATACATAGGCGGTTGTAATTAGAGATGACACAAGTAAACACATACAAGTATGTGCATAAAAACAAATGGAATCTGTAGCTGATGTGACGTTACTTTGACTGTGTATTTGTCGTCATGAGTATGCCTTTCTACAAAGACAAAATAGCCACCCCTACTATACTTGGCACACGATGATGATTTGCAGTCATACATTTTGCAAATAAATAGAAACAACATGGCATTGATATATATTTCTTAGCGAGCTCGTTGCGTCCGGTCTTCATACTTGTATTAAGTTGCGTTTATCACACGAAACGAGTCTCTCACGAGGGTCAGGACACAGCGCCCTCGGTGTCCATTGTTTCCAAGTCTCCAGGGAAGCGGCGCGTGATGTCCTTTTGTCAAATAATTGTCTGCATGGAAACGCCATCTTGAAGCACGTGGCACTCTTTAATCACGTGGCCGGAAATTGTGTCAAAAATGTAGTGAGACCAACAAGATCTGAGGATAAAAGTTAATGAATGAGAGTCTAAGGGAGATGTGAGTTGGCAGTCATGTATGCCATCGTAATACATTAATCTTTCCAACATGTGCATTATACCATTCTTCTGCTATTTGTGTGGGGCTGCGTCACCGCAGACTCAGTTTGAAGATGGTAAGCTAATCAGAATAATCCATTTTATTTACAAGGCAACCGTCTGAAACTGCACTCCTTTAAACGAACTGCGTTGTCGGCCCTTGAGTCTGATATTCTCGCAACATTTATTTAAGGCTCGTTGTTTTGTGCTTTGATCTTTCTGCCTTATCACGTGGCCAAACAATTTTATCTTTTGTTTCTTTATGTACTCTATGGTGGGAATGATTCCTAGTTTCTTTTTTTTTGTTTCCAATTCTACAATTGTGATCTTATCTCCCAGACCGTTTCCTGTCATGTGTCTAAGACATTTCATCTCTGTAGTGGTTATTTTTCTTATTGATCTTGAGTTAAACATAATCATTTCATCACACTCTATTCCCACGAGGATTGTACAATCAGAAACTATCCGGAAAGCAGCCTGGCTTTAGCTTCCATTGACAAATATAACATATACAAATATGGCTATCACTATCATTAGGTGCAATGCCGGTTGGCGCAGGCGATCACTCCCCATCACTCGGTCCTCCATATATATCATAATTTCTCTAATATAATAAATAATATAATATCTTTATTAATCTCTAATATAATAAATAATATAATATCTTATTAATCTCTAATATAATAAATAATATAATATCTTTATAATCTCTAATATAATAAATAATATAATATCTTTATTAATCTCTAATATAATAAATAATATAATATCTTTCATTATGCCATTTGGATAAGATGTTCATTATTTTTTTCTCTTGGTTTTCCTCTGCTCGTCTTTCGTTTTAAATTTTCCTTGTTTTTATAGTTTTATCAATGCCTTCTTTTCGCATCACGTGCCCAATAAATGTTGATTGTCTCTTTTCTTATGATTTTGATGATATTTCTGGTTTCTCCAGCTCGTTTTAAACATTCTTCATTTCTAATGTTTTGTTATCCATGGAATTCGTTGCATTCTTATGGATATGGTCTTATGGTATAATGCGGCAAACATCACGTCCATTGAGGGTGTCAGAGTTCAGTGATGTCATATGTTTTAATGTCCTTTTTTATGAGATGGGGGTGGGTGTGTTTTGGTAAAATTTTATTTAGGTAAACAAATAATTCTGTACATGTATGATGATGGGGAAACACTTCAAACAAAGCTTTGTAACAAGAGGAAAGCTGATCATTAGAAGCTGTCTCTCGTCGAGCAAGTGTTTCGGTCTTTAGTTTCTCCGCACTCTGTGGGTGGGTGGGTGGGGGAGAGGTGCTTGGGTCATGACTCCCAGATGTCTGCCTCCCTGTTTGAGCCTTAAAGCTCACGTAATGTTTCACGTGTGTTAGATGACACACTTTTCCGCCCTCTCTCTCTCCCTCCCTCTCTCTCCCTCTTCCTTATCACTCTCTCCCTATCTCTCCCTCTTCCCCTCTCTCTCCCTCCCTCTTCCTTCTCACTCTACTCTCTCTCCTTATCTCTCCCCCTCTCTCCCTCGTACCCCTCCATAACCTTTTATTATTATTATTATTATATATATATATATATATATATGTTAATTTCCTAGTTTAGCTTCTACTAAACGAGTCATCTCTCTTGACTGACCGCACGCATTTGAATGTATCAACTGCATCTAGTTTTTGTTCATTTTTTTTTTCACCAAATTTTAGACTATTCCTGACCTTGACCTCTACCCAGGGGTCTTCTAATGACGAATCAGAGAACTGCCGAAAAAGGGCAAAAGGACGTTACTCCGATCAGAAAGACGCTAAACTAGGAACTTTCCATGCATAATTTGCATCTGCTCTCTAAAATATGCTTCTTTTCGTTTTCTTCTACATCGCAAAATTGTTACTCTTTGTATTTATTTATCAGTGCATCATCAAACGTGTAACGCAGCATTTATGTTTATATGTATAGAGAGAGAGAGAGAGAGAGAGAGAGAGAGAGAGAGAGGTATGTTGTCAAATCATCGGACAGCTTTCACCACTATTGTCCAACAAGGAAATAACTCTAGAGGCAAAACGAGCACTCTACAGTACAATCTTCATCCCAACGCTGTGCTACCAATGCCAGACCTGGACCCTAGCTACAAGAACAATAAGTAAAATAACCTCTACTGAGATGAAATGTGTTAGACGAATTACAGGAAACAGTCTGAGAGATAAGATCAGAAATGAAGAACTGAGAAAAAAGCTAGGAATAGCCCCCGCCATAGAATATATAAATATACCACAGATAAAATGGTTAGGCCACGTGACAAGGCAGAGTGATCAAAACACAACACAACACAACACAACGAGCCCTCAACAAACGTTGCGAGAATACCAGACCTAAAGACCAACCATGAAAAGATGGATCGACGGAATATTAGAAACACTAGGAAGCATAAAAACAGCAGAGGCGAACAAAAGAGTAAAAGAGCACAAATTATATTTCCCCTCGACGCTGAAAGGCAGATGAGGAAGGAAAGAAGAAGCATATGAAGTCGCAGGATCTCAAACATAAGCTGTTAAGAAAACATTCCTAATGAACAGACAAGAGACGAATCAAAACAAGAATATGTGTCATAGTTTATAAGAAAGTGTTGGAAACACATCGGTCATGTGCTTGCTGAGAATGAATGAAGAAATACATCGGTCATGTGCTGAGAATGAATGAAGAAATACATCGGTCATGTGCTGAGAATGAATGAAGAAATACATTGGTCATGTGCTGAGAATGAATGAAGAAATACATCGGTCATGTGCTGAGAATGAATGAAGAAATACATCGGTCATGTGCTGAGAATGAATGAAGAAATACATCGGTCATGTGCTGAGAATGAATGAAGAAATACATTGGTCATGTGCTGAGAATGAATGAAGAAATACATCGGTCATGTGCTGAGAATGAATGAAGAAATACATTGGTCATGTGCTGAGAATGAATGAAGAAATACATCGGTCATGTGTTGAGAATGCATGAAGAAATACATCGGTCATGTGCTGAGAATGAATGAAGAAATACATCGGTCATGTGCTGAGAATGAATGAAGAAATACATCGGTCATGTGTTGAGAATGAATGAAGAAATACATCGGTCATGTGCTGAGAATGAATGAAGAAAGAATTCCCCGTCAGACATTCATGTGGAAAAAAAAAAACAAAGTAGAGCAAAAGAATCGCTATGCAGAACAACTACAAGGCAAAGTTCAGGAATGGGACTAAGAAATAACCAAGAACTACACGATCTAGATGCAAATAGTCAATCGTGGAGAATTATGACTTCCCATGTGCTGTCTTCGGTCCGAGTGGGTCCGAGTGGGTCCGAGTGGGTCCGAGTCCGAGTGACTGAAATAATATATATAGTTTTATTTTTTTTATTTTATTTATTTATTTTATTTTTTTTTGGGGGGGGGTGTGAAAGAGAGAGAGAGAGAGAGAGAGAGAGAGAGAGAGAGAGAGAGAAAGAGAAAGAGGATGGTGGAGGAGAAAGAGGGTGGGGGAATGAGCTAGAGAGAGAGGGTGGGGGATATATTTCATTGCATGAGGAGAGAACTCATTAAATAAAATAAGTGAAGGGGTGAAAGGTGATCGGTGATGAAGACATAAGAGGTATAGAGCGTCTCACTTGCAGCCGAACCGTGCATTTCTATAATGGTTTTACCACAAAACACTGTCTCCTACAGAGTAGTGCAACACATTTTCCAGCTATGCACGTGTTATACGTCTTACAACACTCACGAACAATAACCGTATTTTGCACACACTGAATGACATAGATCAGCAGAGAGGTTCGTTCGATAGAGGTGTCACTACAATTAAGCGCTGCACATCCACCCACACACACACCCACACACACACCCACACATCCACCCACACACACACCCACACATACACACACATTTCTCTTCATTCCGCATGCAATGAGCATACTTATGTTTACATTTCTCTGCGATGTCTTCATTGGTGCTAGAACTATTGAAGGGATTCGGGGTTCGATAACGAGTGAGACAGCCTGTGTGTATGTGCGCGTGCGTGTGCGTGTGTGTGATTGTGGGTGTGTGGGTGTGTGGGGGGGGGGGGGGTGACAGTCCAGGATTTAGCTGATCTTTGCCACCGTTGTGACAGCGCTGTCTTTAGATTGTTGGTCTGAGAGCTTCCTATGCCGTGCTTGTTTAGTTTGTCTTCGACACTCGAGAAATCTAGGGAGCCGCAATAGCTCAGTGGTTAGTGAACTGAACTACAAAGGACAAGAGGTAGGGTTCGATCCCAACCGACGGCTTCCGGGTTCACCGGAATGCTCAATGGGTAACGGATTTTTTTCTGGGAAAGTGCAGCGGCACGGGCCTAATACCGACCACATTACCCCAAAAATCATGTACTGAAGGTGTGTAAAATTTATGGTCACTAACATATGATGTTCAAAGTGCCGTTAGAACATCGGAAGGTCTGTCAGAATGGTTTCAGGTTACAACAGGTGTAAGACAAGGAGGATGTGTCCTCTCACCACTCCTCTCCATCATATATATGGACAAAATAAATCTGGAAACAACCAACAATAAGGAAAAATCAAATAATAACATAGAGGTAGAAAACTCCAACATCAACGAGCTACTCTTCGCAGATGACCAATGCCTAATATATGAGGATGAAAACCTGCTACAACAGCATATAACATCTCTAGATAAAAGCTGCACAAACTACAGTATGAAAATTAACACAGCAAAAACAGAGGCTATAAGAATACGCAAATTAAGACACCCATTAAACACTAAGATCAAAGATAAAGAAATAAAACAAGTAGAAGAATTCAAGTATTTGGGCACAATGTTCACAGAAGATGGAAAACTAGACAGAAATTGACATGAGAATACAAAAAGAAATTCTGTCACATACCAGCTTTCACCATTGCTAAGACATCCAAACATTTCTATGCCAGCTAAACAACAAATGATAAATAGCATTTTCATACCAACTTTGTGCTATGAAAGTCAAACATAGACCCTTTCTAAATCACAATTAAGAAAGATCAATACATGTGAGATGCGATGCTTGAGAAAAGTAACAAACAACACAAGAAGACATAGAATACCAAATGAAACCTTAAGAAAAATTATAGGAACTAAAAACCCTGCCAAGAATATATAGAACAACAACTTAAATGGTTTGGCCCCCTGGTCAGAATGAATCCTCACTAATCACCATCAAGGGCGCTCTTCTCAAGAATGCATGGAAAAAGACCAAGAGGAAGACCCAGAAGAAGATGGATAGATGCAGTGACAGAGACATGTAACAACAAAGGAAAATCACTCATTCAGACAGTTAAGCAGCTCAAGAACAACAAATGATATAAACCACGACACCTTTTAGGTATCAGTGAGAAAGAGAAAAGAAGAACACAATATTCCCTATACGCCACTTGGCATGACGGGGGCTCTTTACTTTTACTACTTACTCGAGAAGTCTGCCTCACGACAGCTTCGGTCCGGTCTCATGACAGCTTCGGTCCGGTCTCATGACAGCTTCGGTCCGGTCTCATGACAGCTTCGGCCCGGTCTCATGACAGCTTCGGTCCGGTCTCATGACAGCTTCGGCCCGGTCTCATGACAGCTTCGGTCCGGTCTCATGAGAGCTCTCTGGCAGCAGAACAGCCGCTGCCTTAGATTGTCGTGGGAACGAGTAATGATGTAGAGATTGTGTGCGCGGACGATAGAGAGAAAGTTTGAGTAAGTGAAGAAATGGATGGAAATATGTTAGTGGGGGAGTGAGTGGGTGGATGAAAGAGTGGGTTAGTAGGTGTGTGAGTGAGTGAATGGGTGAGTGATTGAATGGGTGAAAGAGTGGGTTAGTAGGTGTGTGAGTGAGTGGGGGAGTGATTGAGTGGGTGAAAGAGTGGGTTAGTAGGTGTGTAAGTGAATGGGGGAGTGGAGGAGTGATTGAGTGAGTGAAAGAGTGGGCTAGTAGGTGTGTGAGTGAGTGAGTGGGGGAGTGATTGAGTGGGTGAAAGGGTGGGTTAGTAGGTGTGTGAGTGAGTGAGTGGGGGAGTGATTGAGTGGGTGAAAGAGTGGGCTAGTAGGTGTGTGAGTGAGTGAGTGGGGGAGTGATTGAGTGGGTGAAAGAGTGGGTTAGTAGGTGTGTGAGTGAGTGGGGAGTGATTGAGTGGGTGAAAGAGTGGGTTAGTAGGTGTGTAAGTGAATTGGTGAGTGGAGGAGTGATTGAGTGAGTGAAAGAGTGGGCTAGTAGGTGTGTGAGTGGGAGAGTGTTTGAGTGGGTAAAAGAGTGGGTTAGTAGGTGTGTGAGTGAATGAGTGGTTTAGTGGGTGAGTGAGTGAGTTAGTGGGTGTGTGAGTGAGCGACAAAATTTGAGGAGGAAAATATGTAAATGAAAAATGGAATGAGAACTAGTGAGGCAATGCTTGTTTTTGTAAATAAGAACAAGAGTAAGTGAGAAAACAACCGGTGAGTGAGAGAGTGAGTGAGTGAGTGAGTGAGTGAGTGAGTGAGTGAGTGAGTGAGAGAGTATAGAGAGCCTGATGTGACATTGAATATGAGAGTAAGAGGGCCAATGTATGGGTGAGCAAATATGTTGTTGAGTGCGAAAGTGTGTAAGAAAGTTAAAAAAAGTACCCCCGTCACGCCAAGTGGCGTATAGGGAATATGGTGTTAGTGACCATAAATTTTACAGACCTTCGGCACATGATTTTTAAGGTAATGTGGTCGGTATTACGCCCGTGCCGCTTCACTTTCCCAGAAAAAAATTCGGTACTCATTAAAGGCTGGGTGAACCTGGAAGCCGTCGGTCGGGATCGAACCCTACCCCTTGTCCTTTGTAGTCCAGTTCACTAACCACTGAGCTATCGCGGCTCCCCAAAGTGTGTAAGAGTGAACGACTAATTAAGTGAGTGAGTGAGTGGGTGGGTGGGTGAGTGAGTGAGTGAGTCAGTGAGTGAGTGAGTGGGTGGGTGAGTGAGTGAGTGAGTGAGTGGGTGGGTGGGTGGGTGGGTGAGTGAGTGAGTGAGTGAGTCAGTGAGTGAGTGGGTGGGTGGGCGGGTGGTGAGTGAGTGAGTGAGTGAGTGAGTGAGTGAGTGAGTGAGTGAGTGAGTGAGTGAGTCAGTGAGTGAGTGGGTGGGTGGGTGGGTGAGTGAGTGAGTGAGTGAGTGAGTGAGTCAGTGAGTGAGTGGGTGGGTGAGTGAGTGAGTGAGTCAGTGAGTCAGTGAGTGGGTGGGTGGGTGGGTGAGTGAGTGAGTGAGTCAGTGAGTCAGTGAGTCAGTGAGTGGGTGGGTGGGTGGGTGAGTGAGTGAGTGAGTGAGTGAGTGAGTGAGTGAGTGAGTGAGTGAGTGAGTGAGTAATAAAGCTGGTGAAACATTATGTGATGCCTTCAGAAAGTAAATCTTTCCCTTCTTCTTTGCGCTCAATGTTAACTGCAAAACTGCGATGTCTGGGCCTTTAGACCCGACACATCCGTCTCCAGCATGTGTAGATTTGCTTAACAATTTTTGCCCCGGCAGCGCCCATTATATCCAATTCTTTTCGACCTGAAACTGTCAAGGGTTCTTTAACGTGCGCAGATTGCAGAAGGGACCTCTTGTTTTATGAGAGGACTGGACATGGAAATTCACTACCCAGAGAGGGCTAGACATGGGAACTCACTACCTAGAGAGGACTAGACATGGGAATTCACTACCCTGAAAGGGCTAGACATAGGAATTCACTACCTAGAGATGGCTAGACATGGGAACTCACTACCTAGAGAGGGCTAGACATGGGAATTCACTACCCAGAGAGGGCTAGATATGGGAACTCACTACCTAGAGAGGGCTAGACATGGGGACTCACTACCCAGAGAGGGCTAGACATGGGAGCTCACTACCCAGAGAGGCCTAGACATGGGAACTCACTACCTAGAGAGGGCTAGACACGGGAACTCACTACCTAGAAAGGGCTATTCATGGGAACTCACTACCCAGAGAGGGCTAGACATGTGAACTCCCTACCTAGAGAGGGCTATTCATGGGAACTCACTACCCAGAGAGGGCTATTCATGGGAACGCACTATCCAGAGAGGGCTATTCATGGGAACTCACTACCCAGAGAGGGCTAGACATGGGAACTCACTACCCAGGCAGGACTTGACATCGGATCTCACTACCTAGAGTGGGCTAGACATCGGATCTCACTACCTAGAGTGGGCTAGACATCGGATCTCACTACCTAGAGTGGGATAGACATCGGATCTCACTACCTAGAGTGGGCTAGACATCGGATCTCACTACCTAGAGTGGGCTAGACATCGGATCTCACTACCTAGAGTGGGCTAGACATCGGATCTCACTACCTAGAGTGGGCTAGACATCGGATCTCACTACCTAGAGTGGGCTAGACATCGGATCTCACTACCTAGAGTGGGCTAGACATCGGATCTCACTACCTAGAGTGGGCTAGACATCGGATCTCACTACCTAGAGTGGGCTAGACATCGGATCTCACTACTCAGAGACCTGGCGAGGGTACACTCATGGAGGATTCACGGATTCGAAGTGGGGAAAGCTTCCGTTAATTGTGGAGGTTCGAACTTTTGATCTTAATCTCCAAAGGCGGACGTCTTACCTCTAGAATAGTAATTGAGCGAAGAGTGTTAGGCAGTCGGTCAATGAGTGAACGAGAGTTAGACAGACTGTCAGACAGACAGACAGACAGAGAGGCAGGCAGACAGACAGACAGAGAGGCAGGCAGACAGACAGACAGACAGACAGACAGACAGATAGACAGATAGATAGATAGATAGATAGATAGATAGATAGATAGATAGATAGATAGATAGATAGATAGATAGATAGATAGATAGATAGATAGATAGATAGATAGATAGATAGATAGATAGATAGATAGATAGATAGATAGATAGATAGATAGATAGATAGATAGATAGATAGGATGGAGTGAATGAGCAAGAAAGTGAATGGGGTAATGCATGAAAGTGGGAATAAGTAAGTGTGTTTGTGAGTGAGAGAGAGAGAGAGAGGGGGGGGAGAGAGAGAGAGAGAGAGATCGAAAGACTGTGAAAGCGAGAAGTATTTTACCAAAACAAGTAGCAAGACAATGCACTTGCTTTCCTGTACCGAGCATGAAGCGAGGTAATTTGAACGACATGGAGCCGAGTTGCTGTCTAGCAGGGTCACAGAAAACTGTGGACAAATCTTTAAATAGATTGAACTGGGATTAGTTATGGCCAAGAAAAATATGTCGACGGTTGTGGTCGGCTTATGGAGGTGTGCTTGCTTTTCACATTGGAGATGGAAAGAGATAGAGAAGAAAGAGGTGGTGATGCCTTTAAAGAGGGCAAAAAGAAGTAAAGTATGTGAGAGGAGAGGAGAAGAGAGGGGATGATGAGAGAGGAGAGGACAAGAGAGGAGAGGATAAGAGAGAAGAGGAAAAGAGATGGATAGAAGGAGAACTGAACACAGAGAAATAACTTAGACCATTAGCAACAGTAGATAAATAACAGCTATAGATCATTATTAACTCACTCTAGATCACTAACACTCCTAGATCATTAACGCCCAAAGATCATTAAAACTCCAGATTATTAACAACTATAGAACATTAATAATTCTAGGATATTAACAACCCTAGATTACTAACACACATAGAACATTAATAACTCTACGTCATTAACAACTATAGAACTTTAATAACTCTCTGTCATTAATATCTATAGAACATTAATAACTCTAGGTCATTAATAACTCTAGGTCATTAATAACTCTAGGTCATTAATAACTTGAGAACATTAATAACTCTAGGTCATTAATAACTTGAGAACATTAATAACTACGTCATTAATAACTATAGAACATTAATAACTATAGAATATTAACTATAGAACATTAATAACTATAGAATATTATCTATAGAACATTAATAACACTAGGTCATTAATAACTTGAGAACATTAAGAACTACGTCATTAATAACTATAGAATATTAATAACTATAGAATATTAACTATAGAACTTAAATAACTCTAGATCATTAACGACCCTATACCACTAACACTCCTAGAACATTAATAACTATATATATATATATATATATATATATATATAGACATATTTCATCAGCAACATCAACATTATCATTATTTTAATCATCATCATCATCATCATAATCATCATCACCACCACCATTACCATCATTATTATCATCAGCACCATCACCATCACCACCATCACCATCATCATCATCAGCACCATCACCATCACCATCATCATCATCATCATCACCATCACCACCATCACCATCACCATCATCATCACCATCACCACCATCACCATCACCACCACCATCACCATCACCACCATCATCATCAACATCATCACCATCACCACCATCACCATCACCACCATCACCATCACCATCATCATAACCACCATCACCATCATCATCATCATCATCATCAAATCATCATTATCATCATGATTATCATCATAATCAATACCATCATTACCATTATGATTATCATCATCATCATTATAACCACCACCATTAATATCATCACCATCATCATCATCATCATCAGCACCATCACCATCACCATCATCATCATCATCATCACCATCACCACCATCACCATCACCATCATCATCACCATCACCACCATCACCATCACCACCACCATCACCATCACCACCATCATCATCAACATCATCACATCACCACCATCACCATCACCACCATCACCATCACCATCATCATAACCACCATCACCATCATCATCATCATCATCATCATCAATATCATCATTATCATCATGATTATCATCATAATCAATACCATCATTACCATTATGATTATCATCATCATCATTATAACCACCACCATTAATATCATCACCATCATCATCATCATCACCACCACCATTATCATAATTATTATCATCATTATTATTATAAACACCACCATCAATGTCATCATCATCATTATTATAACCACAACCATCAATGTCATCATCATCATTATTATAACCACCATCATCAATGTCATCATCATCATTATTATAACCACCACCATTATTATCATCATCATCATCATCACCAACATCATCATCACCACCTTCATCACCATCACCATCATCATCATCACCATCATCATCATCACCATCATCGTCATCATCACCATCACTATCATCATCATTATTATAACCACCACCATTATTATCATCATCATCACCATCATCACCATCACCAACATCATCATCGTCATCATCATCACCATCATCACCATCATCATCATCACCATCATCACCATCATCATCGTCATCATCATCACCATCATCATCATCACCATCATCACCATCATCACCATCATCATCAATATCATCATTATCATCATGATTATCATCATCATGATTATCATCATTATTATCATCATTATTATTATAACCACCACCATCAATGTCATCATCACCATTATTATAACCACCACCATCAATGTCATCATCATCATTATTATAACCACCACCATCAATGTCATCATCATAATTATTATAACCACCACCATCAATGTCATCATCATCATTATTATAACCACCACCATTATTATCATCATCATCACAACAATCATCATCATCACCAACATCATGATCATCACCACCATCACCATCATCATCATCATCATCATCATCATCATCATCACCACCATAACCATCATCACTATCACCATCATCACAATCACCATCATCATCATCACCAACATCATAATCATAATCATCATCACCACCATCACCACCATCATCATCATCACCATCACCATCATCATCATCATCATCACCATCACCATCACCATCACCATCACCATCATCATCATCACCATCACCATCATCACCATCATCATCATCACCACCATCACCATCATCATCATCACCACCATCACCATCATCATCCCTATCATCATCATCACCATCATCATAACCATCATCATCACCATCATCATCATCACCACCATAACCATCACTAGCATCACCATCATCATCATCAGCACCATCACCACCACACCATCACCATCATCATCATCACCATCACCATCACCATCACCCCCATCACCATCACCATCATCATCATCACCATCACCACCATCACCACCATCACCACCATCACCACCATCACCACCACCATCACCACCATCACCATCACCACCACCATCATCACCATCTTCACCATCATCACCATCACCATCACCACCATCATCACCACCATCATCACCATCACCACCATCACCATCATTATCACCACCATCACCATCATCACCATCATCGCCATCATCACCATCATCACCATCACCATCGTCATCATCATCACCATCATCATCATCACCATCATCACCATCATCATCACATCATCATCATCACCATCATCATCATCACCATCATCATCATCACCATCACCATCACCACCATCACCATCATCACCATCATCATCATCATCACAACCATCACCATCATCATTATCATCACCACCATCACCATCATCATCATCATCACCACCATCACCATCATCATCATCATCAGCATCATCGTCATCACCATCATCATCATCATCATCATCACCACCATCACCATCATCATCAGCATCATCATCATTATCATCACCATCATTATCATCATCATCATCCACTTCTTCATCATTGTGATCTTCTTCTCCATTACTTTCATTGTTATCATCCAATCATCATAATTTTCATCATCATCTTCTCTTCATCTTCTTTCTTTTTCATTATCATCATCTTCTCTCCTTCATTATCATCATCTTCTCTCCTTCATTATCATAATCTTCTTAACTTGTTCTTCTTTTTCATAATCTTATTTGCTTCTTTCTTTTTCATCATCATTATCATTTTCTTCTCATCTTCAAAATCATCATCATCTTCTCTTCCTCTTGATCATCATCATCAACATTTATTTTCTTATTATTCTCTTCTACTTCTTCTCTCTTTTTCATAATCTTTCTTCTTCTTCATCATCATCGTCATAACTTCTCTTCCTCTTCCTCTTCTTCTTCTTCCATGTTCACTGATTTAAGTGGACGTGACTACGTTGTACCACTAGTTTACAGCAAGCCGCGATACCTTCGACCCGACACGTCCGACTTCGGGCTAGATCTTTAATTGTCTAATAGTTCTGCGTGGGAAGTACCATTATTTTGTCTTCCACTTTCCGACATTTAGCTGTCAACAGTTTTTTATCATGGGCAACGTTCACACTGGAGCTTCTACTTTTCTACATTACCGGACTCGAAATGAAACATTCCCACCGTCTTTCGCGGGATCGGAACCCCGGAGTTTCACAGCTCAAAGGACAACGTATTGCTTTAAGACCCTTCAGTAATTAAAAGAAATATGAAAAGTAATGATGGATAGAGTGGTATATGTAGGAATGCTAAGTGTAGAAATGATTAGTTATCGTGGTAATCGTGGTGATAGTGGTATTAGTATTAGTGGTTAATGGTGATAAAAGTAGTGGTAGCAGTCGTGGTAATAGTAGTAGTAGTAGTAGTAGTAGTAGTAGTAACGGTGATAATAGTAGTAATAGTAATCGTGGTTAATAGTAGTAGTAGTTGTGATAATAGTAGTAGTAGTAGTTGTGATAATAGTAGTAGTAGTAGTAGTAGTAGTAGTAATCGTGGCTAATAGTAATAGTGGTTGTGATAATAATAGTAGTAGTAGTTGTGATAATAATAGTAGTAGTAGTTGTGATAATAATAGTGGTAGTAGTAGTTGTGATAATAATAGTAGTAGTAGTTGTAATAGTAGTAGTAGTAGTAACGGTGATAATAGTAGTAATAGTAATCGTGGTTAATAGTAGTAGTAGTTGTGATAATAATAGTAGTAGTAGTTGTGATAGTAGTAGTAGTAATCGTGGCTAATAGTAATAGTAGGTGTGATAATTGTAGTAGTAGTAGTAATCGTGGCTAATAGTAGTAGTAGTTGTGATAGTAGTAGTTGTAGTAGTTATGATAATAGTAGTAGTAGTAGTTGTGATAATAGTAGTAGTAGTTGTGATAATAGTAGTAGTAGTTGTGATAATAGTAGTAGTAGTAATCGTGGTAACAGTAGAGGTGGTTATAGTAATAGTGCTTGTGGTATCAGAAATAGCAATTGTAGAAGTTGAAGAAGAAGAAGAAGAAGATAATGTTTGTGATGAAAACTAGTGGTTTCGTAATTTTAGCAGCAGATGATGATGAGGAAATCACATCGGATGAAAGATGCACCACAGAAATAAAAAGCAGAATAGCTTAGGCCAAAATAGCATTTCAGAAAATGAAAAATATCTTATGCAACAAATCTATGTCAATAGAAATGAGAAAGAGAGTTCATCGGTGCTATATTGAACCATTTCTGACCTATGGAAGCGAATCATGGACAGTAGACAAGCAAATGAAAACACGATTAGAGGCCACAGAGATGGGATTTCTCAGAAGAATGTTGAAAGTTCCCTGGACAGTTAAAAAGACCAATGAGGAAGTTCTCAAAGAGGCCAACACAAAAAGGCAGCTCCTAAAAAAAACATCAGAAAGAAACAATCAACATTTTTGGGGCACATCATGAGAAGAGGAAAGTTGGAATACTTGGTTACAACTGGCAAAATAAAAGGAAAGAGAGATCGCGGACGACAAAGAGAAAAAATACTAGATAACTTGGTGTCATGGCATGGAAAACAGTCAACAACAGAACTGATGCGATGCACTGTAGATAGAAGATTGTGGAGGGACATGATCGTCTACGCCAAACGGAATGGCACGTGATGATGATGATGAAGAGGAGGATGAAGCTAATGTTTGTGATAAATAATAATTATATTGTAGTTTTAGTAGAAGAAGAAGAAGACGATGGTGATGATGATGATGATGATGATGAAGGTGATGATGATGATGATAAAGATGATGAAGATGATGAAGATGATGATGATGAAGATGAAGATGATGATGATGAAGATGAAGAAGATGATGATGATGATGAAAACAAGAAGAAGATGATGATGAAGAAGAAGAAGATGATGATGATGATGAAGATGATGATGAAGGTGATGATGATGATGATGATAAAGATGATGAAGATGATGATGATGATGATGATGATGATGATGATGAAAACAAGAAGAAGATGATGGAGGAGGAGGAGAAAAAGAACCAAAAGAGAAAGTGAGAATATTTCACCCTAACAAACCCTCACCCACGGAAAGAAACACGGAGAGAGAGAGAGAGAGAGAGAGAGAGAGAGAGAGAGAGAGAGAGAGAGAGCGATTACTTTGACCTACATTTTGCATATCGTGCGATTTGTCATTTGGATCGATCCCTGACTCATGGTTTTATTCCTTGTGAATTAATTCTTACCGCTGTGGTTAGTCACGTGCTTGAGGCGTCATTGCAGCCCAGAGATTGAGTCATGAGTGATAGACTACATCGGTGTGAGATTGTTCCGTCAGTAGATGACGTGTTATCTCTTGTCTACGTATGGGCGTGGTAATGTATGTTTTGTGAAGGATTGTCTTCGATAATATGTTGGCTTATGTGTTGAGAGAGATACATTATGTGTGTGTGTGTGGTGTGTGTGTGTGTGTGTGTGTGTGTGTGTGTGTGTGTGTGTGTGTGTGTGTGTGTGAGATTGCGTACCTTTTAAGGAGATCAATTTAATACAATTATTAGACTTATCAGTGATGTATACGTGTTTGTATAACCTTTGGCGTCTTGACAGACTGTTGGAAGCAAGCAGGTATGAAAAGTCAGTACTTTGGTAAAATATTAGTGTCTTATGTTCGATGTTGGAAGCCGCGATATCTCAGTGGTTAGTAAACTCTGACAGTCCATTATGGTTCGATCCTGATCATCGACTTCCGGGTTCACCCAGCCTTAAACTGGTACCCGATTTATTTATTTTTTTGGAAGTAAAACGGAACGACAATATTCCAAAAATCATGTTCTGAAGGTCTATAACAATGATGATCACTAACACCATATTCCCTATACGCCATTTAGCGTGACGGGGCTCCTTACATATGTTGGATGTCGTTTTACTGAACAGCTTCTCTCGTGGCTGAATCTGCCAATAGTGTATAGACAGATTCGACTGTAGAATGAACACGATGTACTCGTGGTGTCTGGCCTCTGGACATTAGATTGCTATGTTTACTGGGATGATATACGTGTTTTATGACTGTTGTAGAATGATATCACGTGTTTTAGGACTGTCTTGAATCATCACCATCGTCTCAGTTGGCGTAGGAGATCATGTCCCTCCACAATTCTCTATCCAAAGTGCATGGTATAAATTCTATTGTTGACCGTTTTCCATGCCATGACATCAAGAAATGATATCATTTTTACATTTAAATACACGTTTTAGAAAGTCATGTGGGGATTGGGTGGCCGAGAGGGCTAAGTTTTCGGTATCTGGTCTTAAGTTCCAGTGTTCGAATCCTACCACAGGCGGTGGGAATTTTTCATTAAAATACGAGGTTTTACCCTCCTCTGATCTCTGGTAGTGAGATCTGATGTTTAGCCCTCTCTGGTAGTGAGATCCGATGTTTAGCCCTCTCTGGTAGTGAGATCTGATGTTTAGCCCTCTCTGGTAGTGAGATCCGATGTTTAGCCCTCTCTGGTAGTGAGATCTGATGTTTAGCCCTCTCTGGTAGTGAGATCCGATGTTTAGCCCTCTCTGGTAGTGAGATCCGATGTTTAGCCCTCTCTGGTAGTGAGATCCGATGTTTAGCCCTCTCTGGTAGTGAGATCTGATGTTTAGCCCTCTCTGGTAGTGAGATCTGATGTTTAGCCCTCTCTGGTAGTGAGATCCGATGTTTAGCCCTCTCTGGTAGTGAGATCTGATGTTTAGCCCTCTCTGGTAGTGAGATCCGATGTTTAGCCCTCTCTGGTAGTGAGATCCGATGTTTAGCCCTCTCTGGTAGTGAGATCTGATGTTTAGCCCTCTCTGGTAGTGAGATCCGATGTTTAGCCCTCTCTGGTAGTGAGATCCGATGTTTAGCCCTCTCTGGTAGTGAGATCCGATGTTTAGCCCTCTCTGGTAGTGAGATCTGATGTTTAGCCCTCTCTGGTAGTGAGATCTGATGTTTAGCCCTCTCTGGTAGTGAGATCTGATGTTTAGCCCTCTCTGGTAGTGAGATCTGATGTTTAGCCCTCTCTGGTAGTGAGATCCGATGTTTAGCCCTCTCTGGTAGTGAGATCTGATGTTTAGCCCTCTCTGGTAGTGAGATCCGATGTTTAGCCCTCTCTGGGCAGTGAGATATGATATCTAACCATCTCTAGATAATGTGATTAAATGTCTAGCCCTCTCTGGATTGTGAGATTTGAAGTCTAGTTCTCTCTGGGTTGTGAGATTTGAAGTCTAACCCTCTCTGGGCAGTGAGATATGATATCTAACCATCTCTAGATAATGTGATTAAATGTCTAGCCCTCTCTTCTGGATTGTGAGATTTGAAATCTAGTCCTTATTGGGTTGTGAGATTTGAAGTCTAGCCCTCACTGGGTAGTGAGACCTGTTGTCTAGCCTTTTTGGGTAGTGATATCTGGTGTATAGCCCTCACTGGGTAATGAGACCTGTTGTCTAGCCCTCACTGGGTAGTGAGATCTGGTGTCTAGCCCTCACTGGGTAGTGAGACCTGTTGTCTAGCCTTTTTTGGGTAGTGAGATCTGGTGTCTAGCCATCACTGGGTAGTGAGACCTGTTGTCTAGCCTTTTTTGGGTAGTGAGATCTGGTGTCTAGCCCTCACTGGGTAGTGAGACCTGTTGTCTAGCCTTTTTTGGGTAGTGAGATCTGGTGTCTAGCCATCACTGGGTAGTGAAATCTGACTTCTAGCTCGGGTGGGTGAACTAGAAGCCATCGGTCAGGATCGGCTCTTGTTCTTAGATGTCGATCATTCCACTCAGAGCTGAGTTAAAGCAGATCCCAAATCTCTTTAACGTCAAGTAAATGATAAATATTTCTAGAGTGTGTCGGATCATGTTATCAAATGTTTAACATCTTTGTTGGATCGTGTTATCAACGTTTTCGGTCTTTGTTGTATTATGTTTTCTGCTTGAATATTTATGTTTGGTCACGTTATCAGTGCATTAGACATGTGTTAGACAACGTTATCAGTGTTTTAGATCTGTGTTGAATATTGTTTTTTTTTTTTTTTAAAGTTAGGTGTGTATTTGACCATGTACCTGTGTTTGCGTCTTTGTTTTGCCATGTATTAGTGTTTTAGATGTGTACTTGGTCATGGTGTACAAGTGTTTGTGGCCTGTATTTGACAACTCCTACAGTGTTCTATCATGAGAGATGTCGATCAATCAACTCGCTCGGTTCTTAGACCAAATGAAACGACTCAGCCTGAATGTTCTAATTACATGACAAAGTTATCAATGTTATTTTTTGTTATAGAGCTTCGATGGTCGAGTGATTTGTGTATTCACTTCATGATAGGAAGGGTTCGGGTTAAATCCTCAAAAGTGGCGTGTTATTTTTCGGACCGACATGACCTCGGGGTTCACCCAGCCTGCAAAAATGCGTAC
Organism: Megaustenia siamemsis; assembly: GCA_032433765.1. Classification (NCBI taxonomy): domain Eukaryota; kingdom Metazoa; phylum Mollusca; class Gastropoda; order Stylommatophora; family Ariophantidae; genus Megaustenia; species Megaustenia siamemsis. Next base: position 4,074,970 of record JAVIAB010000117.1, on the reverse strand, counting down.
CAGAAATTTTTATTGCAAGTAAAGGCGGCTTGGTGTGGTATCGACCAAATCGCCCAAACATGTGCCGCGGTCATGGAAAAATATTACTAACACCGTATTGGCCATAAAACTGGCACGTCAGTGGAGGGAACCTTCATTTTTACTTTACTTTAATTACTTGTTACCGGGCATGTGTGTGTTCAGTAGCAATAATTGTTGTTATTTCAAAATCAATGAACCGGTCATTCAAATAATAATACTCACAAAACGTATATACATGAACATGTAATGATATTGCTATGAATAGAGCATAAAATTCCCCAAAAATATATCACAGCATGTGAGTCAAATGTTAAGAATAAACTGAGAAGTGGCCCAAGCAGACACAAAGACTAAGCAACATCAAAACAAAGAACGAGGGAGAGTGATTCACAATTTCTGAGCAATAATTGACATTATAATAGAATGTAAATACCCATTTTTATGTCTGCTGGAGCAGACGATCAATTCCTTTCACCGCCATTTATGTTTTTCTTATATTTATATCTCAGTGCTTTGAATAATCGACCCTCTCTTAGCCTTGATCTCAGACGCTATCTTTACGTTATCTCACTGTTTTGTGTTTCTTTAATATTGCTGGCTGTTGACCTATTTTCTCACATCAAGGATGTTCCCTCTAATGTTCTTATAAATTTCCTTTTTCTTCAGCGTTCCCTTGACGATTTCATGGCCCGCCCTTGAGCGGACGTGATGAAGACATAGATAAGTTGTGTTGTAGTAAACAACTAGATGTATGTGATTATAGATGTATGTGATTATAGGTGTATGTGATTATAGATGCATGTGATTATAGGTGTATGTGATTATAGGTGTATGTGATTATAGATGTATGTGATTATAGATGTATGTGACTATAGATGCAGGTCTTCAGGCTCAATATGTGAGTCGAACCAAACGTATGTATGCGTTTATGTTTAAAGATGAGTATGGCAGGTGAGATAGCTCGGTGGTTGGTGAACTGAACTAGTAAGGGCATGAGGCCTGGTTGGATCTTCATCGACGGATTCCAGGTTCACCCAGCCTTACATGATTGTATGGATTTTCAGCTTTCTGTGAAAGAAAACAGCACGGGCGTAATACTGACCACATTACAACAACAATAATGTGTCAAAGGTCCATAAAAACATGGTAAAAACATCATGTTTTCTATACGCCACGTAGTGGGACAAGGTTCTTTTAGATATCTTACATGTAATGTGTGTCTCTGTATTTGTGTGTGTATGTATGTATGTATGTATGTATGTATGTATGTATGTATGTATGTATGTATGAGTGTGTATGTATGTGTGTGTATGGATGTATGTATGTATATAACAAATAAAAAGACGATTAGGGGCCACAGAGATGGGATTTCTCAGAAGAATGTTGAAAGTTCCCTGGACAGCTAAAAAGACCAATGAGGAAATTCTCAAAGAGGCCAACACAAAAAAGGACCTCATAAAAAAAACATCAGAAAGAAACAATCAACATTTTCCATGCACATCATGAGAAGAGGAAAGATTGAATACTTGGTTACTTACAACTGGCAAAATAAAAGGAAAGAGAGATCGTGGACGACAAAGAGAGAAAATGCTAGAAAGCTTGGTGTCATGGCATGGAAAACAGTCAACAACAGAACTGAAACTATTGCACTGTGGATAGAAGATTGTGGAAGGACATGATCGCCTATGCCAACAGATATAGATGATTATCGCACAGTTGTGTTAAGATCTCTGTATAGTCGGAAGCATAGCGCAACTACTGATAACAGTTATCCACTGATATTTCTATTTTGTGTGTTCTTATTATACGTTCGATTCTTTTAAAATGAAACTAAATGTAAATGTTAGATTTACACTAACAAAATTCAACATTCATCTGTCGAAAAGATGCACTTATTATCAAGGCATCAGATCATCAATTCAGATGAATATATTTCCAGTTTTCATACTCGATCAAGACACGCCTCACAGCACCAGAGCTTGAAGTTGTCAGAGACCCACAGCTGATGGCTTGCGCCGGTACTCAAAAATGTCGGGCTGAAGTTCGGATGTGTTGGGCCGAAAGGTGCAAATATCACAGTTATACTGCAAACCACAACACAACGTAGACACACCCACTTAACGTCCTTTTAAGGGCGGATGATGAAGAGGAATTCTATAGTCTGCGAATACTCTAAAATACTTTAGTCATCGGGCGAACGCAAGCAAGCATACTCGATCAACGTAAATAAAACTATTACTTATTTATTATATTTCAAACAAACAAACAAACATACAAACAAACAAACAAACAGACTTCTTCCGCGAATAGTGGATGTATGGACAGCTGCTGGTCTGAGATTAGACTCATCATTTCTAGAAATTTTGCCAGTCAATTTGGCGCCAAATCCGCTAAGACGGAACTACTTGTCCGCGCCCTTGACATGTCTGTTTACGTAATGTTGTTCCCGTTGCTGGCATTAATTTGTGAGTCGTCACTGCCTGATGCAATAAGATTAGCATTACGAAGGGCGGTAGGGAGGGTGTGTGATTAGGGGGGCGGTTAGTTGACAAATGTATGTGTGTGTCAAAGGCGTACCGGCCTTGAATAGAATGGACGGGATGGCCTTTATCGTGTAAGTATTAGAAGTAGTGATAGAAAAAAACGGAATGGTGGGGGTGTGGTGGTTTAAAGCTGCTTCGTCTACAGATTCATCATAAAGATTGTTAATAGGATAACTGGGATAAATGGGATTTGATATAGGAAATGGAGGTGGAGAACTGTGTGTGTGTGAGAGAGAGAGAGAGAGAGAGAGACAGAGGAGAGTGAAGAAAACAGGTAAATAAAGAAACGGACAGAAAGAAAGGGAAATGCGAGAAAAGGAGGGACCGAAAGAAACAAAGAAAAAGAAAAAAAAGAAAGAAAGCAAAAAGGAAGGAAGGAAGGAAGGAAAGACAGATATTCAGAAAAGAAAGTAAGACAAAAAGAAAGAAAGAAGGAAGGAAAGAAAGAAAGTGATGAACAAAAAAAGAAAGAAAGAAAGAAAGAGGTCGAGGGTGGAATTGTGTCATGTGAACCTTTTCTTATATCCTTTCATCCATCCGTCTGTTTGTCTGTCAGTCTCTTTATGCTTGTTCATCCCTCCGTCTGTTTGTCTGTCAGTCTCTTTATGCTTGTTCATCCCTCCGTCTGTTTGTCTGTCAGTCTCTTTATGCTTGTTCATCCCTCCGTCTGTTTGTCTGTCAGTCTCTTTATGCTTGTTCATCCATCCGTCTGTTTGTCTGTCGAGCCTGTAAATTTGTCGATCTGCCTGTTTGTTTATTATTTGTTTATGACTTTGTCTGTCAACTACATATTATGTCTGTCTATCTTACATTTACTCCGTCTGTCATACCATTATTATGTCAGGTAGTTTTTATCTGTCTACCATTCTATCAAAAAGCTGTCTAAAATGTATATATTTATGTGTGCGAGCATTCTGTCTGTCCAGTCGTCTCTTTGCCTGAAATATGCCGCAGGGACAGGGTGGTCTAGAGCTACATCGTCGGCCTCTAGACAGGAAGGTCTAAGGTTCAAGGCCCACCAGAAGCGGTGGCGATTTTATAAAAATAGAAACAAATTAATTCGTGGTTTTCTTATGACGATACCGTCCCCTGATCTCTTTGGTAGTGACATCCGATGTCTAGCCCTATATGGGTAGTGACATCCGATGTCTAGCCCTCTCTGGGTAGTGACATCCGATGTCTAGCCCTCTTTGGGTAGTGACATCCGATGTCTAGCCCTCTCTGGGTAGTGACATCCGATGTCTAGCCCTCTCTGGGGTAGTGACATTCGATGTCTAGCCCTCTCTGGGGTAGTGACATCCGATGTCTAGCCCTCTCTGGGTAGTGATATCCGATGTCTAGCCCTCTCTGGGTAGTGACATCCGATGTCTAGCCCTCTCTGGGTAGTGACATCCGATGTCTAGTCCTCTCTGGGTAGTGACATCCGATGTCTAGTCCTCTCTGGGTAGTGACATCCGAAGTCTAACCCTCTCTGGGTAGTGACATCCGATGTCTAGCCCTCTCTGGGTAGTGACATCCGATGTCTAGCCCTCTCGGATAACGAGAGAAATAAACACGAGGGACCGTGTGCATTTGCGCACGTTAAAGTACCCTTCTAAATGATAAATAGCATTTTCATACCAACTTTGTGCTATGAAAGCCAAACACGGACCCTTTCTAAATCACAATTAAGAAAGATCAATACATGTGAGATGCGATGCTTGAGAAAAGTAACAAACAACACAAGAAGAGATAGAATACCAAATGAAACCATAAGAAAAATGATAGTAATAAGACCCTGCCAAGAATATATAGAACAACAACAATTTAAATGGTTTGACAACCTGGTCAGAATGAATCCTTACCAATCACCTTCAAGGGCGTTCTTCTCGAGAATGCACGGAAAAGGACCAAGAGAAAAACCTAGAAGAAGATGGATAGATGCAGTGACCGAGACATGTAACAACAAAGGAAAATCACTAATTCAGACAGTTCGAGCAGCTCAAGAACAACAAATGATATAAACCACGACACCTTTTCGGTACCAGTGAGAAAGCGAAAAGAAAGAAGAAAGAAATAAATAACCCTTGGCAGTTAACATTGAAAAGATTAGACCACAAATATATGCCGCTGCCCGGGCAAAGTTGTCAGCAGAAACAAATCCACAACGTGGATTCCAGGCCATGCTACGGAGTTCGTGCACGTGAGTCTGGATTCTCCTTGGATTTTTTTTCGAAGGGGGATATCGGAGCACCTACGGGTTCGTCCGTGTGTAGCGATGATGATCTTATCAAACAAACATGGCTATTTGTGAACCCAATTGTTGATATGTTTGTAGTGAGATAAACAAAAGTCTTGATATGTTTGTAGTGAGATAAACAAAAGTCTTGATATGTTTGTAGTGAGATAAACAAAAGTCTTGATATGTTTGTAGTGAGATAAACAAAAGTCTTGATATGTTTGTAGTGAGATAAACAAAGTCTTGATATGTTGTAGTGAGATAAACAAAAGTCTTGATATGTTTGTAGTGAGATAAACAAAAGTCTTGATATGTTTGTAGTGAGATAAACAAAAGTCTTGATATGTTTGTAGTGAGATAAACAAAAGTCTTGATATGTTTGTAGTGAGATAAACAAAAGTCTTGATATGTTTGTAGTGAGATAAACAAAAGTCTTGATATGTTTGTAGTGAGATAAACAAAAGTCTTGATATGTTTGTAGTGAGATAAACAAAGTCTTGATATGTTTGTAGTGAGATAAACAAAAGTCTTGATATGTTTGTAGTGAGATAAACAAAGTCTTGATATGTTTGTAGCTAGATAAACAAATGTTTTGATATGTTTGTAGTGAGATAAACAAAAGTCTTGATATGTTTGTAGTGAGATAAACAAAAGTCTTGATATGTTTGTAGTGAGATAAACAAAAGTCTTGATATGTTTGTAGTGAGATAAACAAAAGTCTTGATATGTTGTAGTGAGATAAACAAAAGTCTTGATATGTTTGTAGTGAGATAAACAAAAGTCTTGATATGTTTGTAGTGAGATAAACAAAAGTCTTGATATGTTTGTAGTGAGATAAACAAAGTCTTGATATGTTTGTAGCTAGATAAACAAATGTTTTGATATGTTTGTAGTGAGATAAACAAAAGTCTTGATATGTTTGTAGTGAGATAAACAAAAGTCTTGATATGTTTGTAGTGAGATAAACAAAAGTCTTGATATGTTTGTAGTGAGATAAACAAAAGTCTTGATATGTTTGTAGTGAGATAAACAAAAGTCTTGATATGTTTGTAGTGAGATAAACAAAAGTCTATGATATGTTTGTAGTGAGATAAACAAAAGTCTTGATATGTTTGTAGTGAGATAAACAAAAGTCTTGATATGTTTGTAGTGAGATAAACAAAAGTCTTGATATGTTTGTAGTGAGATAAACAAAGTCTTGATATGTTTGTAGTGAGATAAACAAAAGTCTTGATATGTTTGTAGTGAGATAAACAAAGTCTTGATATGTTTGTAGTGAGATAAACAAAGTCTTGATATGTTTGTAGTGAGATAAACAAAAGTCTTGATATGTTTGTAGTGAGATAAACAAATTTCTTGATATGTTTGTAGTGAGATAAACAAAAGTCTTGATATGTTTGTAGTGAGATAAACAAAAGTCTTGATATGTTTGTAGTGAGATAAACAAAGTCTTGATATGTTTGTAGTGAGATAAACAAAAGTCTTGATGTGTTTGTAGTGAGATAAACAAAAGTCTTGATATGTTTGTAGTGAGATAAACAAAGTCTTGATATGTTTGTAGTGAGATAAACAAAAGTCTTGATATGTTTGTAGTGAGATAAACAAAGTCTTGATATGTTTGTAGTGAGATAAACAAAGTCTTGATATGTTTGTAGTGAGATAAACAAAAGTCTTGATATGTTTGTAGTGAGATAAACAAATTTCTTGATATGTTTGTAGTGAGATAAACAAAAGTCTTGATATGTTTGTAGTGAGATAAACAAAAGTCTTGATATGTTTGTAGTGAGATAAACAAAGTCTTGATATGTTTGTAGTGAGATAAACAAAAGTCTTGATATGTTTGTAGTGAGATAAACAAAAGTCTTGATATGTCTGTAGTGAGATAAACAAAAGTCTTGATATGTTTGTAGTGAGATAAACAAAGTCTTGATATGTTTGTAGTGAGATAAACAAAAGTCTTGATATGTTTGTAGTGAGATAAACAAAGTCTTGATATGTTTGTAGTGAGATAAACAACAGTTTGATATGTTTGTAGTGAGATAAACAAAGTCTTGATATGTTTGTAGCTAGATAAACAAATGTTTTGATATGTTTGTAGTGAGATAAACAAAATCTTGATATGTTTGTAGTGAGATAAACAAAGTCTTGATATGTTTGTAGTGAGATAAACAAAGTCTTGATATGTTTGTAGTGAGATAAACAAAGTCTTGATATGTTTGTAGTGAGATAAACAAAGTCTTGATATGTTTGTAGTGAGATAAACAAAAGTCTTGATATGTTTGTAGTGAGATAAACAAATTTCTTGATATGTTTGTAGTGAGATAAACAAAAGTCTTGATATGTTTGTAGTGAGATAAACAAAAGTCTTGATATGTTTGTAGTGAGATAAACAAAGTCTTGATATGTTTGTAGTGAGATAACAAAAGTCTTGATATGTTTGTAGTGAGATAAACAAAAGTCTTGATATGTTTGTAGTGAGATAAACAAAGTCTTGATATGTTGTAGTGAGATAAACAAAAGTCTTGATATGTTGTAGTGAGATAAACAAAGTCTTGATATGTTTGTAGTGAGATAAACAAAAGTCTTGATATGTTTGTAGTGAGATAAACAAAAGTCTTGATATGTTTGTAGTGAGATAAACAAATTTCTTGATATGTTTGTAGTGAGATAAACAAAAGTCTGATATGTTTGTAGTGAGATAAACAAAAGTCTTGATATGTTTGTAGTGAGATAAACAAAGTCTTGATATGTTTGTAGTGAGATAAACAAAAGTCTTGATATGTTTGTAGTGAGATAAACAAAAGTCTTGATATGTCTGTAGTGAGATAAACAAAAGTCTTGATATGTTTGTAGTGAGATAAACAAAGTCTTGATATGTTTGTAGTGAGATAAACAAAAGTCTTGATATGTTTGTAGTGAGATAAACAAAAGTCTTGATATGTTTGTAGTGAGATAAACAACAGTTTTGATATGTTTGTAGTGAGATAAACAAAGTCTTGATATGTTTGTAGCTAGATAAACAAATGTTTTGATATGTTTGTAGTGAGATAAACAAAATCTTGATATGTTTGTAGTGAGATAAACAAAGTCTTGATATGTTTGTAGTGAGATAAACAAAGTCTTGATATGTTTGTAGTGAGATAAACAAAGTCTTGATATGTTTGTAGTGCGATAAACAAAAGTCTTGATATGTTTGTAGTGAGAAAACACATGTCTTGATATGTTTGTAGTGAGATTAACAAATGTCTTATATGTTTGTAGTGAGATAAACAAGTCTTGATATATTTGTAGAGAGATAAACAAGTCTTGATATAATTGTAGAGAGATAAACAAGTCTTGATATATTTGTAGAGAGATAAACAAGTCTTGATATATTTGTAGAGAGATAAACAAGTCTTGATATAATTGTAGAGAGATAAACAAGTCTTGATATATTTGTAGAGAGATAAACAAGTCTTGATATATTTGTAGAGAGATAAACAAGTCTTGATATAATTGTAGAGAGATAAACAAGTCTTGATATAATTGTAGAGAGATAAACAAGTCTTGATATATTTGTAGAGAGATAAACAAGTCTTGATATATTTGTAGTGAGATAAACAAGTCTTGATATAATTGTAGAGAGATAAACAAGTCTTGATATATTTGTAGAGAGATAAACAAGTCTTGATATATTTGTAGTGAGATAAACAAGTCTTGATATAATTGTAGAGAGATAAACAAGTCTTGATATATTTGTAGAGAGATAAACAAGTCTTGATATGGTTGTAGTGAGATAATTATATATTGACATGTCTAACTACCAACCAACTTCTCCATATTGTGATACTTTCATTAACTATTCCCACATTGAAACATTTGTCTTACACGTTGACATGTCTAACTAACTTCTCCATACTGTGATTCTCTGTGTGCGGTATTTTTCTCTTCCTTACAATACCCAATTATTTGTCTGCTTCTAAAAAAATCTGAAGTACTAACATTCTCGTCCAGTCTCTGGTGTCTGATTCTACGTTTCCGATTGAAGTGACCTATATCATTATCAAGACTGACCCACATTTTACCAGACCTGTTATTTATTGCGTGTTTCGTCAGCTCTGGTATTTGATCTGGTAAGAGTTACTTGCCTCCATTTTCTGATGACCTACCCAAAAAGGTTGTTGTAAAATTAGGTGTAACCTAAAGTGGGACTGTGGTTAAATAGCGACAGTTTTGGATGTGACGTCTTTACTAAAAAGACAAGATTATTTGTATTTGAAGAAACTTAACTCCACCTTATTTTAAATTAGACAACAGACCATTTTCCAGAAATAGTCGTTTTTGTTTTTGTTTTTTTTAAAGCCTAATAATAACACCCTTAATGCCCGTGCGATGTCGGGGCCCGAAAGGGGAGTAAAGAATAGTGACGTTGTACCCCCTACCAGGCATGTTCGTAAGAGGCGAAAAAGGAGGGATGGGTATGGGACTGGCTATCCCACACTGTAAAAAAAGATAAGCCGAAAAAACTTTAACTCCAATGTTAAGGCGGTCATATTATATGGCAGTGAAACGTGGAGAACAACAAAATTGACAATCAAGAAGATACAGACTTTCATTAATGGATGCTTACGCAGAATAAAAGGATGGAAATGGCAGGTCAAAATCACTAACATAGGATTATGGAAATGTACCAGTCAAATACCAGTGGATAAAGAGATACAGCGAAGACGATGGCGCTGGATAGGACACACACTACGGAAGCCAACTGAGAATATTACACAATAGGCCCTTTTTTGGAATCCCCAGGGAAGAGACAAAGAGGAAGACCAAGGAATTCTTGGAGAAGACAGATAGAAGCAGAGACGAAGATGATGGGAAAGACATGGAATGATCTTAAAAGAATGGCAAGAAACAAAACGACTTGGAAAGCGTTTGTTGAAGACCTATGCTCCACAGGGAGCTGAAAGCGTTTTTGTGAAGACCAATGCTCCACAGGGAGCTGAAAGCGTTTGTTGGAGACCTTTGCTCCACAGGGAGCTGAAAGCGTTTGTTGAAGACCTATACTCCACAGGGAGTTGAAAGCGTTTGTTGAAGACCTATGCTCCACAGGGAGCTGAAAGCGTTTGTTGAAGACCTATGCTCCACAGGGAGCTGAAAGCGTTTGTTGGAGACCTATACTCCACAGGGAGTTGAAAGCGTTTGTTGAAGACCTATGCTCCACAGGGAGCTGAAAGTATTTGTTGAAGACCTATGCTCCACAGGGAGTTGAAAGCGTTTGTTGAAGACCTATGCTCCACAGGGAGTTGAAAGCGTTTGTTGAAGACCTATGCTCCACAGGGAGTTGAAAGCGTTTGTTGAAGACCTATGCTCCACAGGGAGTTGAAAGCGTTTGTTGAAGACCTATATTCCACAGGGAGTTGAAAGCGTTTGTTGAAGACCTATATTCCAGAGGGAGTTGAAAGCGTTTGTTGAAGACCTATACTCCATAGGGAGCTGAAAGTGTTTGTTGAAGACCTATGCTCCACAGGGAGTTGAAAGGTAGAAGAATAATAGCATCATTAAATAAGTGCTACTGCCCGGTAGATTCAGAGCTGCTTTTTTTTTTTGCCGCTGGCACGCGTTCCGGTAAACTTGTATTATATTAGGGTTAAGGCAAAGAAATGGAAATGAATGCATCACAATTCCCATTTGCAGTAAAGCTAAATGTGAGAGTGAATTGAAAAAAAAATATGGGAAAAAATGGCATGGTAAAAGCTTTACGTGATTAATGGACGACACAAATTGATCGTGGCATGACACAGGGAGGACATTTTTCTTTTCTTAAACCAGTTTTGATTATTTTGTTTGTGGATGTTTCATTACAAGTTAGCTATGTAAGATTAGTTTTATTTATTTATATATCAGTGTGTGTGTGTGTTGTTTGTTTGTTCCTGCTGAAGGCCTATTGAACCGAAACGTCGTTCAAATTTGTGTCGTCTATTAATCACGTAAAGCTTTTTCCATACCATTTTTTTTCTATATTTTTTTTTCAATTCTCCCTTGTATTAAGTTAACAGTTTTGTGGCATAGAATTTGCTGTAATTATAATATTATAATCAACTATTTGTGGCCACATTTGTAATAAAGATAAGTTGAATGTTTGTAACGATTGACACTTCCTGGATGTCGACCACCCTTTTTCAAAAGAACCTACTATTCACCTTCCCACTTTAAACCGATATAAAGATAAAACGACGTCATTCTTTTTATCTCGATTTATAAACTCTACAAAAGACTTATCCGCTTATTTTTCTCATGATCAAAGTCTTATCCTCACATACTGGATTGTTTGATGGAAGGAATTACAGACTATGCCCTTTTAAGGGGAAACCTTTTTTCAGTAGCTGACAATGTTAAATTCAAGGGAGCGACTTTGGAGAACAGTGTAGGCAAGTTATGAACATATTTCAATTATTTTCTTACACGTCCACAAGAGCTTCAGAGACCTGATATAGCGAGAGTCTTCTCGTTGTAAGATATTGAAATTTGAGATTGATTGAGTGAATTATACATTTTTAGAGAAATTAAAATACCGGACTATATTTCAATCTCTGTTTGTAAATATTAGTTATAGCTTGCTATGTGCATTCCAGGCAGGAACATAGGTACAGAGCTTCTATCATCATAATTTAAAGTATTGTTCATATTAATGAATTTATATTCATCATCATCATCATCATCATTGAGTGCCGTCTCCGCATCGAAGGTTGGCTACCATGGAGTGCCATTCCACTCTGTCTCTTGCTTTGATGGTGCAGATTGTCATAGGTTGACTTGTCCATCTGTTGTTGTTACTCGTCCATGTTAATCTTGGTCTGCCTCTGTCTCTATTACCTTGTATTTTCTCTTCCAATATTACTTTTAGTAGGCTGTTGTGTCTTTTAACATGGCCCAAAAATCTCATTTGGCTCGTTCTAATTGTATTTAGTAGTTCTCTTTCATTTTTAGTTGTTTTAAAACTTCATCCTTTGTTTTCTTTTCTTTCCATCCAATTCTACCTGTTCTTCTATAAATTCACATTTAAAAGGCTTCAATTTTCTGTTCTGTTTTCTTGTCTAATGTCCATGTTTCTGCACCATATAGGAATATTGAGAATATGTACCATTTTGCTATTCTTAGTTTTAAGCCTGTTGTTATTTCTTTTGATGTTAGTATGTTCTTCATGGTATTAAAATTACTTTTTGCCATTCCTATTCTTTTGTTTATTTCAGTTGTACATTTTCCATCACTGGTTATAGTATGTCCAAGGTAGTTGTAGTTCTGAACTATCTACAGATGTATTCCTTCAACCTTGATATTTATGTGTGTCTTGAGAATTTTATTTATGATCTTTTTTAATATTCACATCTAATCCCTATTTTTTGCTTCTTTTGTTTATTTTATGAATTTGTAAGAGACTAAAATATATTCATTAACTCTACTTGTTTTTGTTTTTTGTGTGTGATTTGTTTGTGGTTAAAGTTAATCGTGTCCATTTCCCGCCTATTTTTTCCTGACAGTCTCATTAAATTTTAATGAGTTGTTAATTATCATATAATACTATACATTAAGAGATAGAGATATGCAAATACGCGGGTGTTTTTAACGAAAGAGTAGAAAGCGATATACCAAAGTGAGCTGATGTGCATATGAAAACACATAAACCTTGAACTAAATGATATGGGGAAATAAAGAAAGGCACGGTTATCGTAACAAATGTCAGTATGCATTGTTAGTGTTTGATTCTTTTCCACGTCTGATCTTTTAAAAAGGGCGTTAAGTGACGGAAATTGCATTGTGCAACGTTTATAGTAAGCTATTTCTGCGCGTTCCAAGGCCAAAGTAGTTCAGTTCTGCGTGTCATTTTGTAAAAAAAAAAAAAATAAGTAAAAGTAAAGTACCCCCGTCACGCCAAGTGACGTATAGGGAATATGGTGTTAGTGACCATACATTTTACAGACCTTCGGCACATTATTTTTGGGGAATGTGGTCGGTATTACGCTCGTGCCGCTTTACTTTCCCAGAAAAAAAATCGGTACCCATTAAAGGCTGGGTGAACCGGGAAGCCGTCGGTTGGGATCGAACCCTAGTCCAGTTCACTAACCACTGAGCTGTCACGGCTCCCTGTGGCATTTGTGGGACATTGTGATTGTTCTTGATCGTCTACCCGCGTTCACGTGACCAGGCAATTTTATCTCCATGGAGACAAATAATAATAGATGGATATTTGTAAGGAGGGAAGTGTCCGAGGCGATAGATCAGCGAATCAGTTCAGGGGAAGAGCTATGTTTACAACACTCGGAACAAAAAATCACAAATAATCAACGACAGAAAAGAAAGAAAAAAGAAAAAGTAAAAAAGAACAATAGATGGACTGAACCGTACTCCGTGCCATAGCGCCGTGCCACGTCTCACATGAGTAGTGCATGAGTCAAATTGTTGACATTAGTGCATGAGTCAAATTGTTGACATTAGTGCATGAGTCAAATTGTTGACATTAGTGCATGAGTCAAATTGTTGACATTAGTGCATGAGTCAAATTGTTGACATTAGTGCATGAGTCAAAATGTTGACATTAGTGCATGAGTCAAATGTTGACATTAGTGCATGACTCAAATTGTTGACATTAGTGCATGAGTCAAATTGTTGACATTAGTGCATGAGTCAAATTGTTGACATTAGTGCATGAGTCAAATTGTTACCATTAGTGCATGAGTCAAATTGTTACCATTAGTGCATGAGTCAAATTGTTACCATTAGTGCATGAGTCAAATTGTTGACATTAGTGCATGAGTCAAATTGTTACCATTAGTGCATGAGTCAAATTGTTGACATTAGTGCATGAGTCAAATTGTTGACATTAGTGCATGAGTCAAATTGTTACCATTAGTGCATGAGTCAAATTGTTACCATTAGTGCATGAGTCAAATTGTTGACATTAGTGCATGAGTCAATTGTTGCCATTAGTGCATGAGTCAAATTGTTGACATTAGTTCATGAGTCAAATTGTTGACATTGGTGCATGAGTCAAATTGTTGACATTAGTGCATGAGTCAAATTGTTGACATTAGTGCATGAGTCAAATTGTTGTCATTAGTACATGAGTCAAATTGTTGACATTAGTGCATGAGTCAAATTGTTGACATTAGTGCACGAGTCAAATTGTTGACATTAGTGCATCTGTCAAATTGTTGTCATTAGTGCATGAATCAAATTGTTCCATTAGTGCATGAGTCAAATTGTTGACATTAGTGCATGAGTCAAATTGTTGCCTTTAGTGCATCTGTCAAATTGTTGTCATTAGTGCATGAATCAAATTGTTGCCATTAGTGCATCTGTCAAATTGTTGACATTAGTGCATCTGTCAAATTGTTGCCATTAGTGCATCTGTCAAATTGTCGACATTAGTGCATGAGTCAAATTGTTGACATTAGTGCATCTGTCAAATTGTTGACATTAGTGCATGAATCAAATTGTTGTCATTAGTGCATCTGTCAAATTGTTGACATTAGTGCATGAATCAAATTGTTGACATTAGTGCATCTGTCAAATTGTTGCCATTAGTGCATCTGTCAAATTGTTGACATTAGTGCATCTGTCAAATTGTTGTCATTAGTGCATCTGTCAAATTGTTGCCATTAGTGCATGAATCAAATTGTTGACATTAGTGCATCTGTCAAATTGTTGCCATTAGTGCATCTGTCAAATTGTTGACATTAGTGCATCTGTCAAATTGTTGCCATTAGTGCATCTGTCAAATTGTTGTCATTAGTGCATCTGTCAAATTGCTGCCATTAGTGCATCTGTCAAATTGTTGACATTAGTGCATGAGTCAAATTCTTGACATTAGTGCATATGTTATATTGTTGCCATTAGTGCATCTGCCAAATTGTTGTCATTAGTGCATCTGTCAAATTGTTGCCATTAGTGCATGAGTCAAATTGTTGCCATTAGTGCATCTGTCAATTGTTGACATTAGTGCATGAATCAAATTGTTGCCATTAGTGCATGAGTCAAATTGTTGACATTAGTGCATCTGTCAAATTGTTGCCATTAGTGCATCTGTCAAATTGTTGACATTAGTGCATCTGTCAAATTGTTGTCATTAGTGCACGAGTCAAATAGTTGACATTAGTGCATCGATCAAATAATTGTCATTAGTGCATCTGTCAAATTGTTGTCATTAGTGCATCTGTCAAATTGTTGTCATTAGTGCATCTGTCAAATTGTTGACATTAGTGCATCTGTCAAATTGTTGACATTAGTGCATCTGTCAAATTTATGTCATTAGTGCATCTGTCAAATTGTTGACATTAGTGCATCTGTCAAATAGTTGACATTAGTGCATCTGTCAAATAATTGTCATTAGTGCATCTGTCAAATTGTTGTCATTAGTGCATCTGTCAAATTGTTGTCATTAGTGCATCTGTCAAATTGTTGACATTAGTGCATCTGTCAAATTGTTGACATTAGTGCATCTGTCAAATTTATGTCATTAGTGCATCTGTCAAATTGTTGACATTAGTGCATCTGTCAAATTGTTGCCATTAGTGCATCTGTCAAATTGTTGACATTAGTGCATCTGTCAAATTGTTGTCATTAGTGCATCTGTCAAATTGTTGCCATTAGTGCATGAATCAAATTGTTGACATTAGTGCATCTGTCAAATTGTTGCCATTAGTGCATCTGTCAAATTGTTGACATTAGTGCATCTGTCAAATTGTTGCCATTAGTGCATCTGTCAAATTGTTGTCATTAGTGCATCTGTCAAATTGTTGCCATTAGTGCATCTGTCAAATTGTTGACATTAGTGCATGAGTCAAATTCTTGACATTAGTGCATATGTTATATTGTTGCCATTAGTGCATCTGCCAAATTGTTGTCATTAGTGCATCTGTCAAATTGTTGCCATTAGTGCATGAGTCAAATTGTTGACATTAGTGCATCTGTCAAATTTTTGCCATTAGTGCATGAGTCAAATTGTTGACATTAGTGCATCTGTCAAATTGTTGCCATTAGTGCATGAATCAAATTGTTGACATTAGTGCATCTGTCAAATTGTTGCCATTAGTGCATGAGTCAAATTGTTGACATTAGTGCATCTGTCAAATTGCTGACATTAGTGCATGAGTCAAATTGTTGCCATTAGTGCATCTGTCAAATTGTTGACATTAGTGCATGAATCAAATTGTTGCCATTAGTGCATGAGTCAAATTGTTGACATTAGTGCATCTGTCAAATTGTTGCCATTAGTGCATCTGTCAATTGTTGACATTAGTGCATCTGTCAAATTGTTGTCATTAGTGCACGAGTCAAATTGTTACCATTAGTGCATGAATCAAATTGTTGACATTAGTGCATCTGTCAAATTGTTGACATTAGTGCATCTGTCAAATTGTTGTCATTAGTGCATCTGTCAAATAGTTGACATTAGTGCATCGATCAAATAATTGTCATTAGTGCATCTGTCAAATTGTTGTCATTAGTGCATCTGTCAAATTGTTGTCATTAGTGCATCTGTCAAATTGTTGACATTAGTGCATCTGTCAAATTGTTGACATTAGTGCATCTGTCAAATTTATGTCATTAGTGCATCTGTCAAATTGTTGACATTAGTGCATCTGTCAAATTGTTGCCATTAGTGCATCTGTCAAATTGTTGCCATTAGTGCATGAGTCAAATTGTTGACATTAATGCATGAGTCAAATTGTTGACATTAGTGCATCTGTCAAATTGTTGCCATTAGTGCATGAATCAAATTGTTGACATTAGTGCATCTGTCAAATGTTGCCATTAGTGCATCTGTTAAATTGTTGACATTAGTGCATCTGTCAAATTGTTGCCATTAGTGCATGAGTCAAATTGTTGACATTAGTGCATCTGTTAAATTGTTGCCATTAGTGCATGAGTCAAATTGTTGACATTAGTGCATCTGTCAAATTTTGCCATTAGTGCATCTGTCAAATTGTTGACATTAGTGCATCTGTCAAATTGTTGCCATTAGTGCATGAGTCAAATTGTTGACATTAGTGCATCTGTCAAATTATTGACATTAGTGCATGAATCGAATTGTTACCATTAGTGCATGAGTCAAATTGTTGACATTAGTGCATCTGTCAAATTGTTGCCATTAGTGCATGAGTCAAATTGTTGACATTAGTGCATGAGTCAAATTGTTGCCATTCGTGCATCTGTCAAATTGTTGCCATTAGTGCATCTGTCAAATTGTTGCCATTAGTGCATGAGTCAAATTGTTGACATTAGTGCATCTGTCAAATTGTTGACATTAGTGCATCTGTCAAATTGTTGCCATTAGTGCATCTGTCAAATTGTTGCCATTATTGCATGAGTCAAATTGTTGCTATTAGTGCATCTGTCAAATTGTTGCCATTAGTGCCTCTGTCAAATTGTTGCCATTAGTGCATCTGTCAAATTGTTGCCATTAGTGCATCTGTCAAATTGTTGCCATTAGTGCATCTGTCAAATTGTTGCCATTAGTGCATCTGTCAAATTGTTGCCATTAGTGCATCTGTCAAATTGTTGCCATTAGTGCATCTGTCAAATTGTTGCCATTAGTGCATCTGTCAAATTGTTGCCATTAGTGCATCTGTCAAATTGTTGCCATTAGTGCATCTGTCAAATTGTTGCCATTAGTGCATCTGTCAAATTGTTGCCATTAGTGCATCCGTCAAATTGTTGACATTAGTGCATGAGTCAAATTGTTGACATTAGTGCATATGTTATATTGTTGCCATTAGTGCATCTGTCAAATTGTTGTCATTAGTGCATCTGTCAAATTGTTGCCATTAGTGCATGAGTCAAATTGTTGACATTAGTGCATCTGTCAAATTGTTGCCATTAGTGCATGAGTCAAATTGTTGACATTAGTGCATCTGTCAAATTGTTGCCATTAATGCATGAATCAAATTGTTGACATTAGTGCATCTGTCAAATTGTTGCCATTAGTGCATGAGTCAAATTGTTGACATTAGTGCATCTGTCAAATTGCTGACATTAGTGCATGAGTCAAATTGTTGCCATTAGTGCATCTGTCAAATTGTTGACATTAGTGCATGAATCAAATTGTTGCCATTAGTGCATGAGTCAAATTGTTGACATTAGTGCATCTGTCAAATTGTTGCCATTAGTGCATCTGTCAAATTGTTGACATTAGTGCATCTGTCAAATTGTTGACATTAGTGCATCTGTCAAATTGTTGTCATTACTGCACGAGTCAAATTGTTGCCATTAGTGCATGAGTCAAATTGTTGACATTAGTGCATGAGTCAAATTGTTGACATTAGTGCATGAGTCAAATTGTTACCATTAGTGCATGAGTCAAATTGTTACCATTAGTGCATGAGTCAAATTGTTACCATTAGTGCATGAGTCAAATTGTTGACATTAGTGCATGAGTCAAATTGTTACCATTAGTGCATGAGTCAAATTGTTGACATTAGTGCATGAGTCAAATTGTTGACATTAGTGCATGAGTCAAATTGTTACCATTAGTGCATGAGTCAAATTGTTACCATTAGTGCATGAGTCAAATTGTTGACATTAGTGCATGAGTCAAATTGTTGACATTAGTGCATGAGTCAAATTGTTACCATTAGTGCATGAGTCAAATTGTTACCATTAGTGCATGAGTCAAATTGTTACCATTAGTGCATGAGTCAAATTGTTGACATTAGTGCATGAGTCAAATTGTTACCATTAGTGCATGAGTCAAATTGTTGACATTAGTGCATGAGTCAAATTGTTGACATTAGTGCATGAGTCAAATTGTTACCATTAGTGCATGAGTCAAATTGTTACCATTAGTGCATGAGTCAAATTGTTGACATTAGTGCATGAGTCAAATTGTTGACATTAGTGCATGAGTCAAATTGTTGACATTAGTTCATGAGTCAAATTGTTGACATTAGTGCATGAGTCAAATTGTTGACATTAGTTCATGAGTCAAATTGTTGACATTAGTGCATGAGTCAAATTGTTGTCATTAGTGCATGAGTCAAATTGTTGACATTAGTGCATGAGTCAAATTGTTGTCATTAGTGCATGAGTCAAATTGTTGACATTAGTGCATGAGTCAAATTGTTGACATTAGTGCATCTGTCAAATTGTTGCCATTAGTGCATGAGTCAAATTGTTGCCATTAGTGCATCTGTCAAATTATTGACATTAGTGCATGAATCGAATTGTTACCATTAGTGCATGAGTCAAATTGTTGACATTAGTGCATCTGTCAAATTGTTGCCATTAGTGCATGATTCAAATTGTTGACATTAGTGCATGAGTCAAATTGTTGCCATTAGTGCATCTGTCAATTGTTGCCATTAGTGCATCTGTCAAATTTTGCCATTAGTGCATGAGTCAAATTGTTGACATTAGTGCATCTGTCAAATGTTGACATTAGTGCATGAATCAAATTGTTGTCATTAGTGCATCTGTCAAATTGTTGACATTAGTGCATGAATCAAATTGTTGACATTAGTGCATCTGTCAAATTGTTGCCATTAGTGCATCTGTCAAATTGTTGACATTAGTGCATCTGTCAAATTGTTGTCATTAGTGCATCTGTCAAATTGTTGCCATTAGTGCATGAATCAAATTGTTGACATTAGTGCATCTGTCAAATTGTTGCCATTAGTGCATCTGTCAAATTGTTGACATTAGTGCATCTGTCAAATTGTTGCCATTAGTGCATCTGTCAAATTGTTGTCATTAGTGCATCTGTCAAATTGTTGCCATTAGTGCATCTGTCAAATTGTTGACATTAGTGCATGAGTCAAATTCTTGACATTAGTGCATATGTTATATTGTTGCCATTAGTGCATGAATCAAATTGTTGACATTAGTGCATCTGTCAAATTGTTGCCATTAGTGCATGAGTCAAATTGTTGACATTAGTGCATCTGTCAAATTGCTGACATTAGTGCATGAGTCAAATTGTTGCCATTAGTGCATCTGTCAAATTGTTGACATTAGTGCATGAATCAAATTGTTGCCATTAGTGCATCTGTCAAATTGTTGACATTAGTGCATCTGTCAAATTGTTGACATTAGTGCATCTGTCAAATTGTTGTCATTAGTGCACGAGTCAAATTGTTGCCATTAGTGCATGAATCAAATTGTTGACATTAGTGCATCTGTCAAATTGTTGACATTAGTGCATCTGTCAAATTGTTGTCATTAGTGCATCTGTCAAATAGTTGACATTAGTGCATCTGTCAAATTGTTGTCATTAGTGCATGAGTCAAATTGTTGCCATTAGTGCATCTGTCAAATTGTTGCCATTAGTGCATCTGTCAAATTGTTGCCATTAGTGCATCTGTCAAATTGTTAAAATTAGTGCATCTGTCAAATTGTTACCATTAGTGCATGAATCAAATTGTTGACATTAGTGCATCTGTCAAATTGTTGACATTAGTGCATGAGTCAAATTGTTGACATTAGTGCATGAGTCAAATTGTTGACATTAGTGCATCTGTCAAATTGTTACCATTAGTGCATGAGTCAAATTGTTGACATTAGTGCATCTGTCAAATTGTTGACATTAGTGCATGAGTCAAATTGTTGCCATTAGTGCATGAATCGAATTGTTACCATTAGTGCATGAGTCAAATTGTTGACATTAGTGCATCTGTCAAATTGTTGCCATTAGTGCATGAGTCAAATTGTTGACATTAGTGCATGAGTCAAATTGTTGACATTAGTGCATGAGTCAAATTGTTACCATTAGTGCATGAATCAAATTGTTGACATTAGTGCATCTGTCAAATTGTTGACATTAGTGCATGAGTCAAATTGTTGACATTAGTGCATGAGTCAAATTGTTGACATTAGTGCATCTGTCAAATTGTTGACATTAGTGCATGAATCAAATTGTTGTCATTAGTGCATCTGTCAAATTGTTGACATTAGTGCATGAATCAAATTGTTGACATTAGTGCATCTGTCAAATTGTTGCCATTAGTGCATCTGTCAAATTGTTGACATTAGTGCATCTGTCAAATTGTTGTCATTAGTGCATCTGTCAAATTGTTGCCATTAGTGCATGAATCAAATTGTTGACATTAGTGCATCTGTCAAATTGTTGCCATTAGTGCATCTGTCAAATTGTTGACATTAGTGCATCTGTCAAATTGTTGCCATTAGTGCATCTGTCAAATTGTTGTCATTAGTGCATCTGTCAAGTTGTTGCCATTAGTGCATCTGTCAAATTGTTGACATTAGTGCATCTGTCAAATTGTTGACATTAGTGCATCTGTCAAATTGTTGCCATTAGTGCATGAATCAAATTGTTGACATTAGTGCATCTGTCAAATTGTTGACATTAGTGCATCTGTCAAATTGTTGCCATTAGTGCATGAGTCAAATTGTTGCCATTAGTGCATCTGTCAAATTGTTGCCATTAGTGCATCTGTCAAATTGTTGACATTAGTGCATCTGTCAAATTGTTGCCATTAGTGCATCTGTCAAATTGTTGCCATTAGTGCATGAGTCAAATTGTTGACATTAGTGCATCTGTCAAATTGTTGACATTAGTGCATGAGTCAAATTGTTGCCATTAGTGCATCTGTCAAATTGTTGACATTAGTGCATGAATCAAATTGTTGCCATTAGTGCATGAGTCAAATTGTTGACATTAGTGCATCTGTCAAATTGTTGCCATTAGTGCATCTGTCAAATTGTTGACATTAGTGCATCTGTCAAATTGTTGACATTAGTGCATCTGTCAAATTGTTGTCATTAGTGCACGAGTCAAATTGTTGCCATTAGTGCATGAATCAAATTGTTGACATTAGTGCATCTGTCAAATTGTTGACATTAGTGCATCTGTCAAATTGTTGTCATTAGTGCATCTGTCAAATTGTTGACATTAGTGCATCTGTCAAATTGTTGTCATTAGTGCATCTGTCAAATTGTTGTCATTAGTGCATCTGTCAAATTGTTGTCATTAGTGCATCTGTCAAATTGTTGACATTAGTGCATCTGTCAAATTGTTGACATTAGTGCATCTGTCAAATTTATGTCATTAGTGCATCTGTCAAATTGTTGACATTAGTGCATCTGTCAAATTGTTGTCATTCGTGCATCTGTCAAATTGTTGACATTAGTGCATCTGTCAAATTGTTGACATTAGTGCATCTGTCAAATTTATGTCATTAGTGCATCTGTCAAATTGTTGACATTAGTGCATCTGTCAAATTGTTGCCATTAGTGCATCTGTCAAATTGTTGCCATTAGTGCATGAGTCAAATTGTTGCCATTAGTGCATCTGTCAAATTGTTGAAATTAGTGCATGAGTCAAATTGTTGACATTAGTGCATCTGTCAAATTGTTGCCATTAGTGCATGAATCAAATTGTTGACATTAGTGCATCTGTCAAATTGTTGCCATTAGTGCATCTGTTAAATTGTTGACATTAGTGCATCTGTCAAATTGTTGCCATTAGTGCATGAGTCAAATTGTTGACATTAGTGCATCTGTCAAATTGTTGCCATTAGTGCATGAGTCAAATTGTTGACATTAGTGCATCTGTCAAATTTTTGCCATTATTGCATGAGTCAAATTGTTGACATTAGTGCATCTGTCAAATTGTTGACATTAGTGCATGAGTCAAATTGTTGACATTAGTGCATCTGTCAAATTGTTGCCATTAGTGCATCTGTCAAATTGTTGCCATTAGTGCATGAGTCAAATTGTTGCCATTAGTGCATCTGTCAAATTGTTGCCATTAGTGCATCTGTCAAATTGTTGCCATTAGTGCATCTGTCAAATTGTTGCCATTAGTGCATCTGTCAAATTGTTGCCATTAGTGCATCTGTCAAATTGTTGCCATTAGTGCATCTGTCAAATTGTTGCCATTAGTGCATCTGTCAAATTGTTGCCATTAGTGCATCTGTCAAATTGTTGCCATTAGTGCATCTGTCAAATTGTTGCCATTAGTGCATCTGTCAAATTGTTGCCATTAGTGCATCTGTCAAATTGTTGCCATTAGTGCATCTGTCAAATTGTTGCCATTAGTGCATCTGTCAAATTGTTGCCATTAGTGCATCTGTCAAATTGTTGCCATTAGTGCATCTGTCAAATTGTTGCCATTAGTGCATCTGTCAAATTGTTGCCATTAGTGCATCTGTCAAATTGTTGCCATTAGTGCATCTGTCAAATTGTTGCCATTAGTGCATCTGTCAAATTGTTGCCATTAGTGCATCCGTCAAATTGTTGACATTAGTGCATGAGTCAAATTGTTGACATTAGTGCATATGTTATATTGTTGCCATTAGTGCATCTGTCAAATTGTTGTCATTAGTGCATCTGTCAAATTGTTGCCATTAGTGCATGAGTCAAATTGTTGACATTAGTGCATCTGTCAAATTGTTGCCATTAGTGCATGAGTCAAATTGTTGACATTAGTGCATCTGTCAAATTGTTGCCATTAATGCATGAATCAAATTGTTGACATTAGTGCATCTGTCAAATTGTTGCCATTAGTGCATGAGTCAAATTGTTGACATTAGTGCATCTGTCAAATTGCTGACATTAGTGCATGAGTCAAATTGTTGCCATTTGTGCATCTGTCAAATTGTTGACATTAGTGCATGAATCAAATTGTTGCCATTAGTGCATGAGTCAAATTGTTGACATTAGTGCATCTGTCAAATTGTTGCCATTAGTGCATCTGTCAAATTGTTGACATTAGTGCATCTGTCAAATTGTTGACATTAGTGCATCTGTCAAATTGTTGTCATTAGTGCACGAGTCAAATTGTTGCCATTAGTGCATGAATCAAATTGTTGACATTAGTGCATCTGTCAAATTGTTGCCATTAGTGCATGAATCAAATTGTTGACATTAGTGCATCTGTCAAATTGTTGTCATTAGTGCATCTGTCAAATTGTTGACATTAGTGCATCTGTCAAATTGTTGACATTAGTGCATCTGTCAAATTTATGTCATTAGTGCATCTGTCAAATTGTTGCCATTAGTGCATGAGTCAAATTGTTGACATTAGTGCATCTGTCAAATTGTTGCCATTAGTGCATGAGTCAAATTGTTGCCATTAGTGCATCTGTCAAATTGTTGCCATTAGTGCATGAATCAAATTGTTGACATTAGTGCATCTGTCAAATTGTTGCCATTAGTGCATCTGTAAATTGTTGACATTAGTGCATCTGTCAAATTGTTGCCATTAGTGCATGAGTCAAATTGTTGACATTAGTGCATCTGTTAAATTGTTGCCATTAGTGCATGAGTCAAATTGTTGACATTAGTGCATCTGTCAAATTTTTGCCATTAGTGCATCTGTCAAATTGTTGACATTAGTGCATCTGTCAAATTGTTGCCATTAGTGCATGAGTCAAATTGTTGACATTAGTGCATCTGTCAAATTGTTGTCATTAGTGCATCTGTCAAATAGTTGACATTAGTGCATCTGTCAAATTGTTGTCATTAGTGCATCTGTCAAATTGTTGTCATTAGTGCATCTGTCAAATTGTTGACATTAGTGCATCTGTCAAATTGTTGACATTAGTGCATCTGTCAAATTTATGTCATTAGTGCATCTGTCAAATTGTTGACATTAGTGCATCTGTCAAATTGTTGCCATTAGTGGATCTGTCAAATTGTTGCCATTAGTGCATGAGTCAAATTGTTGCCATTAGTGCATCTGTCAAATTGTTGACATTAGTGCATGAGTCAAATTGTTGACATTAGTGCATCTGTCAAATTGTTGCCATTAGTGCATGAATCAAATTGTTGACATTAGTGCATCTGTCAAATTGTTGCCATTAGTGCATCTGTCAAATTGTTGACATTAGTGCATCTGTCAAATTGTTGCCATTAGTGCATCTGTCAAATTGTTGACATTAGTGCATCTGTTAAATTGTTGCCATTAGTGCATGAGTCAAATTGTTGACATTAGTGCAACTGTCAAATTTTTGCCATTAGTGCATCTGTCAAATTGTTGACATTAGTGCATCTGTCAAATTGTTGCCATTAGTGCATGAGTCAAATTGTTGCCATTAGTGCATCTGTCAAATTGTTGACATTAGTGCATGAATCGAATTGTTACCATTAGTGCATGAGTCAAATTGTTGACATTAGTGCATCTGTCAAATTGTTGCCATTAGTGCATGATTCAAATTGTTGACATTAGTGCATGAGTCAAATTGTTGCCATTAGTGCATCTGTCAAATTGTTGCCATTAGTGCATCTGTCAAATTTTGCCATTAGTGCATGAGTCAAATTGTTGACATTAGTGCATCTGTCAAATTGTTGACATTAGTGCATCTGTCAAATTGTTGCCATTAGTGCATCTGTCAAATTGTTGCCATTATTGCATGAGTCAAATTGTTGCCATTAGTGCATCTGTCAAATTGTTGCCATTAGTGCATCTGTCAAATTGTTGCCATTAGTGCATCTGTCAAATTGTTGCCATTAGTGCATCTGTCAAATTGTTGCCATTAGTGCATCTGTCAAATTGTTGCCATTAGTGCATCTGTCAAATTGTTGCCATTAGTGCATCTGTCAAATTGTTGCCATTAGTGCATCTGTCAAATTGTTGCCATTAGTGCATCTGTCAAATTGTTGCCATTAGTGCATCTGTCAAATTGTTGCCATTAGTGCATCTGTCAAATTGTTGCCATTAGTGCATCCGTCAAATTGTTGACATTAGTGCATGAGTCAAATTGTTGACATTAGTGCATATGTTATATTGTTGCCATTAGTGCATCTGTCAAATTGTTGTCATTAGTGCATCTGTCAAATTGTTGCCATTAGTGCATGAGTCAAATTGTTGACATTAGTGCATCTGTCAAATTGTTGCCATTAGTGCATGAGTCAAATTGTTGACATTAGTGCATCTGTCAAATTGTTGCCATTAATGCATGAATCAAATTGTTGACATTAGTGCATCTGTCAAATTGTTGCCATTAGTGCATGAGTCAAATTGTTGACATTAGTGCATCTGTCAAATTGCTGACATTAGTGCATGAGTCAAATTGTTGCCATTAGTGCATCTGTCAAATTGTTGACATTAGTGCATGAATCAAATTGTTGCCATTAGTGCATGAGTCAAATTGTTGACATTAGTGCATCTGTCAAATTGTTGCCATTAGTGCATCTGTCAAATTGTTGACATTAGTGCATCTGTCAAATTGTTGACATTAGTGCATCTGTCAAATTGTTGTCATTAGTGCACGAGTCAAATTGTTGCCATTAGTGCATGAATCAAATTGTTGACATTAGTGCATCTGTCAAATTGTTGCCATTAGTGCATGAATCAAATTGTTGACATTAGTGCATCTGTCAAATTGTTGTCATTAGTGCATCTGTCAAATTGTTGCCATTAGTGCATCTGTCAAATTGTTGACATTAGTGCATCTGTCAAATTTATGTCATTAGTGCATCTGTCAAATTGTTGACATTAGTGCATCTGTCAAATTGTTGCCATTAGTGCATCTGTCAAATTGTTGCCATTAGTGCATGAGTCAAATTGTTGCCATTAGTGCATCTGTCAAATTGTTGAAATTAGTGCATGAGTCAAATTGTTGACATTAGTGCATCTGTCAAATTGTTGCCATTAATGCATGAATCAAATTGTTGACATTAGTGCATCTGTCAAATTGTTGCCATTAGTGCATCTGTTAAATTGTTGACATTAGTGCATCTGTCAAATTGTTGACATTAGTGCATCTGTCAAATTGTTGACATTAGTGCATCTGTCAAATTGTTGTCATTAGTGCACGAGTCAAATTGTTGCCATTAGTGCATGAATCAAATTGTTGACATTAGTGCATCTGTCAAATTGTTGCCATTAGTGCATGAATCAAATTGTTGACATTAGTGCATCTGTCAAATTGTTGTCATTAGTGCATCTTTCAAATTGTTGACATTAGTGCATGAGTCAAATTGTTGACATTAGTGCATCTGTCAAATTTATGTCATTAGTGCATCTGTCAAATTGTTGCCATTAGTGCATGAGTCAAATTGTTGACATTAGTGCATCTGTCAAATTGTTGCCATTAGTGCATGAGTTAATTGTTGCCATTAGTGCATCTGTCAAATTGTTGCCATTAGTGCATGAATCAAATTGTTGACATTAGTGCATCTGTCAAATTGTTGCCATTAGTGCATCTGTCAAATTGTTGACATTAGTGCATCTGTCAAATTGTTGCCATTAGTGCATGAGTCAAATTGTTGACATTAGTGCATCTGTTAAATTGTTGCCATTAGTGCATGAGTCAAATTGTTGACATTAGTGCATCTGTCAAATTTTTGCCATTAGTGCATCTGTCAAATTGTTGACATTAGTGCATCTGTCAAATTGTTGCCATTAGTGCATGAGTCAAATTGTTGACATTAGTGCATCTGTCAAATTGTTGCCATTAGTGCATGAGTCAAATTGTTGCCATTAGTGCATCTGTCAAATTGTTGCCATTAGTGCATCTGTCAAATTGTTGACATTAGTGCATCTGTCAAATTGTTGCCATTAGTGCATCTGTCAAATTGTTGCCATTAGTGCATCTGTCAAATTGTTGACATTAGTGCATCTGTCAAATTGTTGCCATTAGTGCATCTGTCAAATTGTTGCCATTAGTGCATCTGTCAAATTGTTGCCATTAGTGCATCTGTCAAATTGTTGCCATTAGTGCATGAGTCAAATTGTTGACATTAGTGCATGAGTCAAATTGTTGCCATTAGTGCATGAATCGAATTGTTACCATTAGTGCATGAGTCAAATTGTTGACATTAGTGCATCTGTCAAATTGTTGCCATTAGTGCATGAGTCAAATTGTTGACATTAGTGCATCTGTCAAATTGTTAAAATTAGTGCATCTGTCAAATTGTTACCATTAGTGCATGAATCAAATTGTTGACATTAGTGCATCTGTCAAATTGTTGACATTAGTGCATGAGTCAAATTGTTGACATTAGTGCAACTGTCAAATTTTTGCCATTAGTGCATCTGTCAAATTGTTGACATTAGTGCATCTGTCAAATTGTTGCCATTAGTGCATGAGTCAAATTGTTGCCATTAGTGCATCTGTCAAATTGTTGACATTAGTGCATGAATCGAATTGTTACCATTAGTGATTGAGTCAAATTGTTGACATTAGTGCATCTGTCAAATTGTTGCCATTAGTGCATGATTCAAATTGTTGACATTAGTGCATGAGTCAAATTGTTGCCATTAGTGCATCTGTCAAATTGTTGCCATTAGTGCATCTGTCAAATTTTGCCATTAGTGCATGAGTCAAATTGTTGACATTAGTGCATCTGTCAAATTGTTGACATTAGTGCATCTGTCAAATTGTTGCCATTAGTGCATCTGTCAAATTGTTGCCATTATTGCATGAGTCAAATTGTTGCCATTAGTGCATCTGTCAAATTGTTGCCATTAGTGCATCTGTCAAATTGTTGCCATTAGTGCATCTGTCAAATTGTTGCCATTAGTGCATCTGTCAAATTGTTGCCATTAGTGCATCTGTCAAATTGTTGCCATTAGTGCATCTGTCAAATTGTTGCCATTAGTGCATCTGTCAAATTGTTGCCATTAGTGCATCTGTCAAATTGTTGCCATTAGTGCATCTGTCAAATTGTTGCCATTAGTGCATCTGTCAAATTGTTGCCATTAGTGCATCTGTCAAATTGTTGCCATTAGTGCATCCGTCAAATTGTTGACATTAGTGCAGGAGTCAAATTGTTGACATTAGTGCATATGTTATATTGTTGCCATTAGTGCATCTGTCAAATTGTTGTCATTAGTGCATCTGTCAAATTGTTGCCATTAGTGCATGAGTCAAATTGTTGACATTAGTGCATCTGTCAAATTGTTGCCATTAGTGCATGAGTCAAATTGTTGACATTAGTGCATATGTCAAATTGTTGCCATTAATGCATGAATCAAATTGTTGACATTAGTGCATCTGTCAAATTGTTGCCATTAGTGCATGAGTCAAATTGTTGACATTAGTGCATCTGTCAAATTGCTGACATTAGTGCATGAGTCAAATTGTTGCCATTAGTGCATCTGTCAAATTGTTGACATTAGTGCATGAATCAAATTGTTGCCATTAGTGCATGAGTCAAATTGTTGACATTAGTGCATCTGTCAAATTGTTGCCATTAGTGCATCTGTCAAATTGTTGACATTAGTGCATCTGTCAAATTGTTGACATTAGTGCATCTGTCAAATTGTTGTCATTAGTGCACGAGTCAAATTGTTGCCATTAGTGCATGAATCAAATTGTTGACATTAGTGCATCTGTCAAATTGTTGCCATTAGTGCATGAATCAAATTGTTGACATTAGTGCATCTGTCAAATTGTTGTCATTAGTGCATCTGTCAAATTGTTGACATTAGTGCATCTGTCAAATTGTTGACATTAGTGCATCTGTCAAATTTATGTCATTAGTGCATCTGTCAAATTGTTGACATTAGTGCATCTGTCAAATTGTTGCCATTAGTGCATCTGTCAAATTGTTGCCATTAGTGCATGAGTCAAATTGTTGCCATTAGTGCATCTGTCAAATTGTTGAAATTAGTGCATGAGTCAAATTGTTGACATTAGTGCATCTGTCAAATTGTTGCCATTAATGCATGAATCAAATTGTTGACATTAGTGCATCTGTCAAATTGTTGCCATTAGTGCATCTGTTAAATTGTTGACATTAGTGCATCTGTCAAATTGTTGCCATTAGTGCATGAGTCAAATTGTTGACATTAGTGCATCTGTCAAATTGTTGCCATTAGTGCATGAGTCAAATTGTTGACATTAGTGCATCTGTCAAATTTTTGCCATTATTGCATGAGTCAAATTGTTGACATTAGTGCATCTGTCAAATTGTTGCCATTAGTGCATGAGTCAAATTGTTGACATTAGTGCATCTGTCAAATTGTTGACATTAGTGCATGAATCGAATTGTTGAAATTAGTGCATGAGTCAAATTGTTGCCATTAGTGCATCTGTCAAATTGTTGCCATTAGTGCATCTGTCAAATTGTTGCCATTAGTGCATCTGTCAAATTGTTGCCATTAGTGCATCAGTCAAATTGTTGCCATTAGTGCATCTGTCAAATTGTTGCCATTAGTTCGTGAGTCAAATTGTTGACATTAGTGCATCTGTCAAATTGTTGCCATTAGTGCATCTGTCAAATTGTTGCCATTAGTGCATGAGTCAAATTGTTGCCATTAGTGCATCTGTCAAATTGTTGCCATTAGTGCATCTGTCAAATTGTTGACATTAGTGCATCTGTCAAATTGTTGCCATTAGTGCATCTGTCAAATTGTTGCCATTAGTGCATGAGTCAAATTGTTGCCATTAGTGCATCTGTCAAATTGTTGACATTAGTGCATCTGTCAAATTGTTGCCATTAGTGCATCTGTCAAATTGTTGCCATTAGTGCATGAGTCAAATTGTTGCCATTAGTGCATCTGTCAAATTGTTGCCATTAGTGCATCTGTCAAATTGTTGCCATTAGTGCATCTGTCAAATTGTTAAAATTAGTGCATCTGTCAAATTGTTACCATTAGTGCATGAATCAAATTGTTGACATTAGTGCATCTGTCAAATTGTTGACATTAGTGCATGAGTCAAATTGTTGACATTAGTGCATGAGTCAAATTGTTGACATTAGTGCATCTGTCAAATTGTTACCATTAGTGCATGAGTCAAATTGTTGACATTAGTGCATCTGTCAAATTGTTGACATTAGTGCATGAGTCAAATTGTTGCCATTAGTGCATGAATCGAATTGTTACCATTAGTGCATGAGTCAAATTGTTGACATTAGTGCATCTGTCAAATTGTTGCCATTAGTGCATGAGTCAAATTGTTGACATTAGTGCATGAGTCAAATTGTTGACATTAGTGCATGAGTCAAATTGTTACCATTAGTGCATGAATCAAATTGTTGACATTAGTGCATCTGTCAAATTGTTGACATTAGTGCATGAGTCAAATTGTTGACATTAGTGCATGAGTCAAATTGTTGACATTAGTGCATCTGTCAAATTGTTACCATTAGTGCATGAGTCAAATTGTTGACATTAGTGCATCTGTCAAATTGTTGACATTAGTGCATGAATCGAATTGTTGCCATTGGTGCATGAATCAAATTGTTGACATTAGTGCATCTGTCAATTGTTGCCATTAGTGCATCTGTCAAATTGTTGACATTAGTGCATCTGTCAAATTGTTGACATTAGTGCATCTGTCAAATTGTTGCCATTAGTGCATGAATCAAATTGTTGACATTAGTGCATCTGTCAAATTGTTGACATTAGTGCATCTGTCAAATTGTTGCCATTAGTGCATGAGTCAAATTGTTGCCATTAGTGCATCTGTCAAATTGTTGCCATTAGTGCATCTGTCAAATTGTTGACATTAGTGCATCTGTCAAATTGTTGCCATTAGTGCATCTGTCAAATTGTTGCCATTAGTGCATCTGTCAAATTGTTGCCATTAGTGCATCTGTCAAATTGTTGCCATTAGTGCATCTGTCAAATTGTTGCCATTAGTGCATCTGTCAAATTGTTGCCATTAGTGCATCTGTCAAATTGTTGCCATTAGTGCATCTGTCAAATTGTTGACATTAGTGCATGAGTCAAATTGTTGCCATTAGTGCATGAATCGAATTGTTACCATTAGTGCATGAGTCAAATTGTTGACATTAGTGCATCTGTCAAATTGTTGCCATTAGTGCATGAGTCAAATTGTTGACATTAGTGCATCTGTCAAATTGTTAAAATTAGTGCATCTGTCAAATTGTTACCATTAGTGCATGAATCAAATTGTTGACATTAGTGCATCTGTCAAATTGTTGACATTAGTGCATGAGTCAAATTGTTGACATTAGTGCATGAGTCAAATTGTTGACATTAGTGCATCTGTCAAATTGTTACCATTAGTGCATGAGTCAAATTGTTGACATTAGTGCATCTGTCAAATTGTTGACATTAGTGCATGAGTCAAATTGTTGCCATTAGTGCATGAATCGAATTGTTACCATTAGTGCATGAGTCAAATTGTTGACATTAGTGCATCTGTCAAATTGTTGCCATTAGTGCATGAGTCAAATTGTTGACATTAGTGCATGAGTCAAATTGTTGACATTAGTGCATGAGTCAAATTGTTACCATTAGTGCATGAATCAAATTGTTGACATTAGTGCATCTGTCAAATTGTTGACATTAGTGCATGAGTCAAATTGTTGACATTAGTGCATGAGTCAAATTGTTGACATTAGTGCATCTGTCAAATTGTTACCATTAGTGCATGAGTCAAATTGTTGACATTAGTGCATCTGTCAAATTGTTGACATTAGTGCATGAATCGAATTGTTGCCATTGTGCATGAATCAAATTGTTGACATTAGTGCATCTGTCAAGTTGTTGCCATTAGTGCATCTGTCAAATTGTTGACATTAGTGCATCTGTCAAATTGTTGACATTAGTGCATCTGTCAAATTGTTGCCATTAGTGCATGAATCAAATTGTTGACATTAGTGCATCTGTCAAATTGTTGCCATTAGTGCATGAGTCAAATTGTTGACATTAGTGCATCTGTCAAATTTTTGCCATTATTGCATGAGTCAAATTGTTGACATTAGTGCATCTGTCAAATTGTTGCCATTAGTGCATGAGTCAAATTGTTGACATTAGTGCATCTGTCAAATTGTTGACATTAGTGCATGAATCGAATTGTTGAAATTAGTGCATGAGTCAAATTGTTGCCATTAGTGCATCTGTCAAATTGTTGCCATTAGTGCATCTGTCAAATTGTTGCCATTAGTGCATCTGTCAAATTGTTGCCATTAGTGCATCAGTCAAATTGTTGCCATTAGTGCATCTGTCAAATTGTTGACATTAGTGCATCTGTCAAATTGTTGACATTAGTGCATCTGTCAAATTGTTGCCATTAGTGCATCTGTCAAATTGTTGCCATTAGTGCATGAGTCAAATTGTTGCCATTAGTGCATCTGTCAAATTGTTGCCATTAGTGCATCTGTCAAATTGTTGACATTAGTGCATCTGTCAAATTGTTGCCATTAGTGCATCTGTCAAATTGTTGCCATTAGTGCATGAGTCAAATTGTTGCCATTAGTGCATGAGTAAAATTGTTGACATTAGTGCATCTGTCAAATTGTTGCCATTAGTGCATCTGTCAAATTGTTGCCATTAGTGCATGAGTCAAATTGTTGCCATTAGTGCATCTGTCAAATTGTTGCCATTAGTGCATCTGTCAAATTGTTGCCATTAGTGCATCTGTCAAATTGTTAAAATTAGTGCATCTGTCAAATTGTTACCATTAGTGCATGAATCAAATTGTTGACATTAGTGCATCTGTCAAATTGTTGACATTAGTGCATGAGTCAAATTGTTGACATTAGTGCATGAGTCAAATTGTTGACATTAGTGCATCTGTCAAATTGTTACCATTAGTGCATGAGTCAAATTGTTGACATTAGTGCATCTGTCAAATTGTTGACATTAGTGCATGAGTCAAATTGTTGCCATTAGTGCATGAATCGAATTGTTACCATTAGTGCATGAGTCAAATTGTTGACATTAGTGCATCTGTCAAATTGTTGCCATTAGTGCATGAGTCAAATTGTTGACATTAGTGCATGAGTCAAATTGTTGACATTAGTGCATGAGTCAAATTGTTACTATTAGTGCATGAATCAAATTGTTGACATTAGTGCATCTGTCAAATTGTTGACATTAGTGCATGAGTCAAATTGTTGACATTAGTGCATGAGTCAAATTGTTGACATTAGTGCATCTGTCAAATTGTTACCATTAGTGCATGAGTCAAATTGTTGACATTAGTGCATCTGTCAAATTGTTGACATTAGTGCATGAATCGAATTGTTGCCATTGGTGCATGAATCAAATTGTTGACATTAGTGCATCTGTCAAGTTGTTGCCATTAGTGCATCTGTCAAATTGTTGACATTAGTGCATCTGTCAAATTGTTGACATTAGTGCATCTGTCAAATAGTTGCCATTAGTGCATGAATCAAATTGTTGACATTAGTGCATCTGTCAAATTGTTGACATTAGTGCATCTGTCAAATTGTTGCCATTAGTGCATGAGTCAAATTGTTGCCATTAGTGCATCTGTCAAATTGTTGCCATTAGTGCATCTGTCAAATTGTTGACATTAGTGCATCTGTCAAATTGTTGCCATTAGTGCATCTGTCAAATTGTTGCCATTAGTGCATCTGTCAAATTGTTGCCATTAGTGCATCTGTCAAATTGTTGCCATTAGTGCATCTGTCAAATTGTTGCCATTAGTGCATCTGTCAAATTGTGCCATTAGTGCATCTGTCAAATTGTTGCCATTAGTGCATCTGTCAAATTGTTGACATTAGTGCATGAGTCAAATTGTTGCCATTAGTGCATGAATCGAATTGTTACCATTAGTGCATGAGTCAAATTGTTGACATTAGTGCATCTGTCAAATTGTTGCCATTAGTGCATGAGTCAAATTGTTGACATTAGTGCATCTGTCAAATTGTTAAAATTAGTGCATCTGTCAAATTGTTACCATTAGTGCATGAATCAAATTGTTGACATTAGTGCATCTGTCAAATTGTTGACATTAGTGCATGAGTCAAATTGTTGACATTAGTGCATGAGTCAAATTGTTGACATTAGTGCATCTGTCAAATTGTTACCATTAGTGCATGAGTCAAATTGTTGACATTAGTGCATCTGTCAAATTGTTGACATTAGTGCATGAGTCAAATTGTTGCCATTAGTGCATGAATCGAATTGTTACCATTAGTGCATGAGTCAAATTGTTGACATTAGTGCATCTGTCAAATTGTTGCCATTAGTGCATGAGTCAAATTGTTGACATTAGTGCATGAGTCAAATTGTTGACATTAGTGCATGAGTCAAATTGTTACCATTAGTGCATGAATCAAATTGTTGACATTAGTGCATCTGTCAAATTGTTGACATTAGTGCATGAGTCAAATTGTTGACATTAGTGCATGAGTCAAATTGTTGACATTAGTGCATCTGTCAAATTGTTACCATTAGTGCATGAGTCAAATTGTTGACATTAGTGCATCTGTCAAATTGTTGACATTAGTGCATGAATCGAATTGTTGCCATTGGTGCATGAATCAAATTGTTGACATTAGTGCATCTGTCAAGTTGTTGCCATTAGTGCATCTGTCAAATTGTTGACATTAGTGCATCTGTCAAATTGTTGACATTAGTGCATCTGTCAAATTGTTGCCATTAGTGCATGAATCAAATTGTTGACATTAGTGCATCTGTCAAATTGTTGACATTAGTGCATCTGTCAAATTGTTGCCATTAGTGCATCTGTCAAATTGTTGACATTAGTGCATGAATCGAATTGTTGACATTAGTGCATCTGTCAAATTGTTGCCATTAGTGCATGAGTCAAATTGTTGACATTAGTGCATGAGTAAAATTGTTGACATTAGTGCATCTGTCAAATTGTTACCATTAGTGCATGAGCCAAATTGTTGCCATTAGTACATGAATCGAATTTTTGCCATTAGTGCGTCTATCCTTGATGAATAGAAGGCAACATTATATTTTTCTGAAACCACTATTAGTAAATATGAGAGATAGAAGGCAACAATATTTTTTTTTGAAATCACTATTTCTACTATAAGGGAGATAGAAGGCAACTTTATATTATACTGAAACCAATATTAGTAAATAGGAAAGATAGAAGGCAACATTATATTATACTGAAACCAATATTAGTAAATATGAAAGATAGAAGGCAACATTATATAATACTAACACACGGTTAGTAGATAAAGGAGATAGAAACATTATTTTTAAAAAATTGAAATCGCTGTTAGTAGATAAGGGAGATAGAAGGCAACATTTTAATGTACTGAAATCACTGTAAGTAAATAGGAAAAATAGAAGGCAACATTATATTGTACTGAAACCAAAGTTAGTAGATAAGGGAGATACAAGGCAACATTATATTGTACTGAAACCAAAGTTAGTAGATACGGGAGATAGAATGCAACTTTATATTGTACTGAAACCAAAGTTAGTAGATAAGGGAGATAGAAGGCAACATTATATTGCACTGAAACCAGCGTTAGTAGATATGGGGGATATAAGGCAACATTATATTGTACTGAAACCAACGTTATTAGATATGGGGGATATAAGGCAACATTATATTGTACTGAAACCAAAGTTAGTAGATAAGGCAGATAGAAGGCAACATTATATTGTACTGAAACCAAAGTTAGTAGATACAGGAGATAGAAGGCAACATTATATTGCACTGAAACCAACGTTAGTAGATATGGGGGATATAAGATAACATTATATTGTACTGAAACCAAAGTTAGTAGATAAGGCAGATAGAAGGCAACATTATATTGTACTGAAACCAAAGTTAGTAGATACAGGAGATAGAAGGCAACATTATATTGTACTGAAACCAACGTTAGTAGATATGGGGGATATAAGGCAACATTATATTGTACTGAAACCAAAGTTAGTAGATAAGGCAGATAGAAGGCAACATTCCTAAGAACCTATATGTTATGAAAATATGAAAAAAATGATTGCCGTTTCCCTGCTGTATGCTGCGCGTGTATTAACTGAAGGCTCGCATACATGTTCATATACGTAGATACCATCATTATCCAACATACAACCGAAGGGTAAATGCCCGCTGGCTGTCAAGTCATACCAATCAAGCAACTTCTTATTTCTACCAACTCCCGGCCATAAAAAGGTAAATATTCTAGCCCAAATATAAACTTTTGTTTACGTTTAGATTATATATCTGTCTTTACCCGGGCCAGTATCTCTCGCAACAGTCTAGTCTCGTTAAAACAGTACAACTTGAACAGAAATGGGTTTGGCACTTTGACAAGTCTGCTTACGTCTGTCGTGTTATTTCAGTCCATCAAATTATGGTACCATCGACTTTAAACAGTCGTTCAACGCTAGTTTCAACTTATCAATAAAAAAAAAAACAAGTGAATGATCAACCAACACATGTGAATACTGTGATTTTATCTATCTCCCCAGCACCCCAATAAATAAAGAGAGAGAGAGAGAGAGAGAGAGAGAGAGAGAGAGAGAGAGAGAGAGAGTAAAAGAAATATGTCAACTAATTATGTAAACAAAATTATATAAAATAAAAGTAACATTGTATCGGGTAGCTAAACAGCTAAAATAACAGAGACAAGACAAATTACGACGTTTTGGCAAAGGTCGTCATCAGGTACAAAACAAATATTCTAAAACAACAAAATATGAACGGTTCACAGGTGCACATTTGGGACAAATAACACATAACAAAATAACAATTAACAAATAACATATACAATTTGTAACATATAACGTCGCCGAGATTATATTTCTTTGGTAAAAAATGTTACATGTTCCCAGCAGCTGTGCACGCGGCTCCGGATAGTGTTCAATATTTCCTGGTTGTGTTTCTCCGTACAAGAATATACAAGACATTCTTATAGCTAGCATCGTGCCAAAAATATCAAACGATGACATTAACAACAAAGTGAAAATAAAAATAAAAATTCTTTCTTTCTGTTACTTTCTGTCGTTCCCCCGACGACCACTAAATGAGTCGATTGTCCTCTAAGTCATCCGTGCTTGGAAGGACGTTCAGTGGTGTAGAAGCGTTGTGTTGTAGTTTGCACAAGGACTGTGATTATTCCGCCTTTCGGCCCTGCACATCGTATTTCAGCAAATTATTCTTGAGTACCGGGCTGTCTTCCCTCTTCGATGCCCACTTGCATTGTCAGACTAGACAGGTTAGTTTGTTTCTGGAGGCACCACGGAGAGGTGGGGTAGGATCTGAATGGTTCTGGTTTCACCAATCCTGGCGCGTCATCAGCTGTGGGTCGCTGACAGTTTCCAGCTCTACTGCTTGTAAAGTGGCTTAGACTCAAAGAACAAAACGACCGAAAAGAAACACTCGAATAGAAAAGGCGTGCTATAGTAGAAACACTCGAATAGAAAAGGCGTGTTATAGTAGAAACACTCGAATAGAAAATGCGTGCTATAGTAGAAACAGTCGAATAGAAAAGGCGTGCTATAGTAGAAACAGTCGAATAGAAAAGGCGTGCTATAGTAGAAACAGTCGAATAGAAAAGGCGTGCTATAGTAGAAACAGTCGAATAGAAAAGGCGTGCTATAGTAGAAACAGTCGAATAGAAAAGGCGTGCTATAGTAGAAACAGTCGAATAGAAAAGGCGTGCTATAGTAGAAACAGTCGAATAGAAAAGGCGTGCTATAGTAGAAACAGTCGAATAGAAAAGGCGTGCTATAGTAGAACTATTGTGAGAAGAAGAAGCAATGTTAGAGATGAGAATAGTGTTAACGGTAGAAGCGAAAATGTAAGACAATGATTGAAGACATGATGTAAGACAAGGGTAGAGGACATGATGTAAGATAAGGATATAGGACATGATGTAAGATAAGGATAGAGGACATGATGTAAGACAAGGGTAGAGAACATGATGTAAGATAAGGATAGAGGACATGATGTAAGACAAGGGTAGAGGACATGATGTAAGATAAGGATAGAGGACATGATGTAAGACAAGGGACAGCGGACATGATGTAAGACAAGGGTAGAGGACATGATGTAAGATAAGGATAGAGGACATGATGTAAGACAAGGGTAGAAGACATGATGTAAGACAAGGACAGAGGACATGATGTAAGATAAGGGTAGAGGACATGATGTAAGATAAGGATAGAGGACATGATGTAAGACAAGGGTAGAGGACAAGATGTAAGACAAGGGTAGAGGACAAGATGTAAGATAAGAATAGAGGACATGATGTAAGACAAGGGTAGAAGACATGATGTAAGACAAGGGTAGAGGACATGATGTAAGACAAGGGTAGAAGACATGATGTAAAACTAGGACAGAGGACATGATGTAAGACAAGGGTAGAAGACATGATGTAAGACAAGGGTAGAGGACATGATGTAAGATAAGGATAGAGGACATGATGTAAGACAAGGGTAGAAGACATGATGTAAGACAAGGACAGAGGACATGATGTAAGATAAGGGTAGAGGACATGATGTAAGATAAGGATAGAGGACATGATGTAAGACAAGGGTAGAAGACATGATGTAAGACAAGGGTAGAGGACATGATGTAAGACAAGGGTAGAGGACATGATGTAAGACAAGAATAGAGGACATGATGTAAGACAAGGGTAGAGGACATGATGTAAGACAAGGGTAGAAGACATGATGTAAGACAAGGGTAGAGTACATGATGTAAGACAAGGGTAGAGGACATGATGTAAGACAAGAATAGAGGACATGATGTAAAACAGAATAGAGGACATGATGTAAAACAAGAATAGAGAACATGATGTAAGACAAGAATAGAGGACATGATGTAAGACAAGAATAGAGAACATGATGTAAGACAAGAATAGAGAACATGATGTAAGACAAGAATAGAGAACATGATGTAAGACAAGGATAGAGGACATGATGTAAGACAAGAATAGAGAGCATGATGTAAGACAAGGATAGAGAACATGATGTAAGACAAGAATAGAGAACATGATGTAAGACAAGAATAGAGAACATGATGTAAGACAAGAATAGAGAACATGATGTAAGACAAGAATAGAGAACATGATGTAAGACAAGAATAGAGAACATGATGTAAGACAAGAATAGAGAACATGATGTAAGACAAGAATAGAGAACATGATGTACAACAAGAATAGAGAACATGATGTAAGACAAGAATAGAGAACATGATGTAAGACAAGAATAGAGAACATGATGTAAGACAAGAATAGAGAACATGATGTAAGACAAGAATAGAGAACATGATGTAAGACAAGAATAGAGAACATGATGTAAGACAAGAATAGAGAACATGATGTAAGACAAGGATAGAGAACATGATGTAAGACAAGAATAGAGAACATGATGTAAGACAAGGATAGAGAACATGATGTAAGACAAGGATAGAGAACATGATGTAAGACAAGAATAGAGAGCATGATGTAAGACAAGAATAGAGAACATGATGTAAGACAAGAATAGAGAACATGATGTAAGACAAGAATAGAGAACATGATGTAAGACAAGAATAGAGAACATGATGTAAGACAAGAATAGAGAACATGATGTAAAACAAGGAATGTTCAAGATTTTTGTAAACAATTTTTCTTGGCGGCATTTCCCGTTTCTGGAGTGCTGCGTGAGTGGGGAAAGGGGAAAAAGGGGGGGGAAGGAGGAGTGCTATAGGATCGGAGAATAATGGCCACTTGTCCAGTGTAGTCGCCAAGAGGTAGTCGAGTCTGACTTATTTTTCACCGCGATAGAAAAAAACTTGGTGAGCTTACCGGGATTCAAACCTGCGATCTCCTAGTTAGAAGCCCAACGAGTTATATACTCGGCACCACCCTCTCCAAGATTATATGTCGTATATATGACGGATAGGCGGCAGGAACTGTTAAAGACTGTGACTGGAAAGTGTTCCTTGTTGCAGTTTCCTCATATTCCAAGTCCAGCTTGCTGCCGGAGCTACTGAGTTGAGTGTTCTGTACACACCGTGAGCTGTGTTTCATCCGGATTGTGTTTCGATATTCTAATAGCCTACGATGAATGATGATATCGTATGACGGGTAACAGATGGATGCTTTCACTTGTTGTGCGGTTTCACCTTATGTCTTTTAGCGTGTGCTGAGACTGCTATGGTGGGGACTACATCTACCTTTCTTTGTTTTGGAGATGAGTTATTAATTCGAATGATTCCACTGGCACGGGCGGTTGAGCAATTATGGATTTTAATTCGTTTGCAGTGATACCGGAGCCTTCCATAACCATAACCATGTCATATGTTATAAACTATGTATGTTATGTCTAAATAACACCGGATTACTCTATTCCACATACAAGGTAGAGAGATACACACAATCTATTTATCTTTTGAAAAACAACATATCCCTGCAGCTTTTGTACACCTCGTGTCCAGTCTGAATGTTGTGTGGCATTAACTTGCAGCATATGCACTTGATTTTATTAATGAAGCTTTTATAATGATGTAACATTTACTTTGTTAATAGAAGACCTATAGTATTGAATCTGCGTTAAAACAGGGTTGGTTAACAGAAGCTAGGATCGCTATGTTCCCTGTAGTGGTGGCTCTTACTGATAAAGAAGACCTAGTATTGAACCTGCGTTAAACTGGGTTGGTTAACAGAAGCTAGGATCGCTATGTTCCCTGTAGTGGTGGCTCCTACTGATATAGAAGACCTAGTATTGAACCTGCGTTAAAACAGGCTGGCTAACTGAAGCTAGGATCGCTATGTTCCCTGTAGTGGTGGCTCTTACTGATATAGAAGACCTAGTATTGAACCTGCGTTAAAACAGGCTGGCTAACTGAAGCTAGGATCGCTATGTTCCCTGTAGTGGTGGCTCTTACTGATATAGAAGACCTAGTATTGAACCTGCGTTAAAACAGGCTGGCTAACTGAAGCTAGGATCGCTATGTTCCCTGTAGTGGTGGCTCTTACTGATATAGAAGACCTAGTATTGAACCTGCGTTAAAACAGGCTGGCTAACTGAAGCTAGGATCGCTATGTTCCCTGTAGTGGTGGCTCTTACTGATATAGAAGACCTAGTATTGCAGTACCTCTAGGCCGGACTTGTAGTTTCCCAACATATTCTGGGAATAAACCAACTCCAACTTCTCCAGTAAAAGCCGGAAATGTCAAAAAAGTCATTACGACCTGCCACATTTGAAGAATCAAAGAGCGTCCGCTCGTATCAACTCGAGTCATTACGTCAACAACTCCTTGTACAACTATTGATTGTGAACATCCCTAGATGTAGACGGCTCGTTGTGTTGTTCACCACCCATCTCTACTCATTGTGAGATGTTCGATCTTATCTAATAAGTCTATGCCTGCCAACTTTGCTTCTCTTATAAGTGTACTTTTTATTGTCTTTCAATGTCTTCCTCCTTTTATGTATCCTGGTGTTTCCCATAGAAGCCTATTTAGGAATTCTCTTGTTGCCTCTTCTCAACACATGCCCATCATATGTCCACCTTCTCTTCCTAATTGTAGATGAGATCGTTGGGTGCATGGCCATTTCTCTTGTCTCTATAATAGTCTTGGATCCATTGTACGCAGAGTATTATTCATTGGCATTTGTCTTCAAAATCATTAAGATTTCTCTCAATCCCTTTTGATGTTTTCCAGCCTTCATAGGCGTAGGTAAGGATTGACAATACGTTTGAGTTGAATATTCTAAGTTTGGTGCTCATCCCTTCTTCTATCAGCTCCCGATAGTGTTCTTTACTTGTATTGTATAAGTTTCTTTAACATCTTTTTGACTTAAAGCTGTTATATCTATTGGTATTGATAAATTAGTCTTTTGTTTGTTTCTCTTTAGTTCGATTTTCATTTTAATCATTACAGGATTGTGATCTGAATTAATATCTGCTCCTGTGTAGGTTTTGGCTTTCTTTACGCTGTTATAGAACCTATCTTTTATCATTATGTAATCTATTTGATTCCTCTTCCTATCTCCAGGGCTTTTCCATGTGTATAATTTCCTTTTCTCTTGCTCAAAGTAGGTGTTACATATTATCATAGAATTACATTAGAAGAACATATTGAAAAACAGAAACCACTTCTTGTAAATTTGATTCATTTCAAAAAGGCTTTCGGCAGCATACATTGAAACATCGGGGGCCTCGGTAGTCTAGTTGGGAAAACCACCCGACTGGACTACCTACGTTCGGACAACCAGTATTTGATTACCGCTGGGAGCAGTGTAAATTGTACTCGTGGTTGGAAAAAAAAATATATCCCCACGGTCGACCCAGCCGTTGGCAGAAATGGGTACCAGGGTATTACCCTGGGAAGGTGAGGAATATCGCCTCGCATCTGAGTTTCGATGCTTGAGGCGACACTATCCAGAAATCTCCGAACATTTCTGGATAGGCGGCCGAGCACATATGGGT
The DNA here is from genome assembly GCA_032433765.1 of Megaustenia siamemsis. Classification (NCBI taxonomy): domain Eukaryota; kingdom Metazoa; phylum Mollusca; class Gastropoda; order Stylommatophora; family Ariophantidae; genus Megaustenia; species Megaustenia siamemsis. The sequence continues at coordinate 4,032,167 of JAVIAB010000117.1, read as the reverse complement.
GGAAACTCGCGTGCTAAGATAGGCGGCCGAGCACATATGGGTGGAAACTCGCGTGCTAAGATAGGCGGCCGAGCACATATGGGTGGAAACTCGCGTGCCAAGATAGGCGGCCGAGCACATATGGGTGGAAACTCGCGTGCTAAGATAGGCGGCCGAGCACATATGGGTGGAAACTCGCGTGCCAAGACGCTGGTTCAAGTCTCGTACTTTACCTTGACCTTTACATTCTAAGTTTGGTTTTCTTGCTCAATATTTTTTATTTCCAAATCTTGTCCAGGTTTTTAAAAATCTATTTGCTGCTGCTTTTGCCATCCTGCTTCTGATCTCTTTCTTTGATTCACATTCTTGATGTACAACTATTACATTTATCTTATTGTTGCTGAGAGCAATTGCTTTTATTTGATTGTTGCTGAGAGCAATTACTTGTATCTGATTGTTGCTGAGAGCAATTACTTGTATCTGATTGTTGCTGAGAGCAATTACTTGTATCTTATTGTTGCTGAGAGCAATTACTTGTATCTTATTGTTGCTGAGAGCAATTACGTTTATCTTATTGTTGCTAAGAGCAATTACTTGTGCCTTATTGTTGCTGAGAGCAATTACTTGTATCTTATTGTTGCTGAGAGCAATTACTTGTATCTTATTGTTGCTGAGAGCAATTACTTGTATCTTATTGTTGCTGAGAGCAATTACTTGTATCTTATTGTTGCTGAGAGCAATTACTTGTATCTTATTGTTTCCTAGAGCAATTACTTGTATCTTATTGTTGCTGAGAGTAATTACATGTATTATAATGTTGCTGAGAGCAATTACTTGTATCTTATTGTTTCCTAGAGCAATTACTTGTATCTTATTGTTGCTGAGAGCAATTACTTGTATCTTATTGTTTCCTAGAGCAATTACTTGTATCTTATTGTTTCCTAGAGCAATTACTTGTATCTTATTGTTGCTGAGAGCAATTACTTGTATCTTATTGTTGCTGAGAGCAATTACTTGTATCTTATTGTTGCTGAGAGCAATTACTTGTATCTTATTGTTGCTGAGAGCAATTACTTGTATCTTATTGTTGCTGAGAGCAATTACTTGTATCTTATTGTTTCCTAGAGCAATTACTTGTATCTTATTGTTGCTGAGAGCAATTACATGTATTATAATGTTGCTGAGAGCAATTACTTGTATCTTATTGTTTCCTAGAGCAATTACTTGTATCTTATTGTTGCTGAGAGCAATTACTTGTATCTTATTGTTGCTGAGAGCAATTACTTGTATCTTATTGTTGCTGAGAGCAATTACTTGTATCTTATTGTTTGCTGAGAGCAATTACTTGTATCTTATTGTTGCTGAGAGCAATTACTTGTATCTTATTGTTGCTGAGAGCAATTACTTGTATCTTATTGTTGCTGAGAGCAATTACTTGTATCTTATTGTTGCTGAGAGCAATTACTTGTATCTTATTGTTGCTGAGAGCAATTACTTGTATCTTATTGTTGCTGAGAGCAATTACATGTATCTTATTGTTGCTGAGAGCAATTACATGTATTATAATGTTGCTGAGAGAAATTACTTGTATCTTATTGTTGCTGAGAGCAATTACTTGTATCTTATTGTTGCTGAGAGCAATTACATGTATTATAATGTTGCTGAGAACTATTCATCATCAGAGAGCGGGCCTGCTGGCGTAGGTGACCATGTCTCTCCACAACTTTCGATCTCGACAGCTATTTATCATTTCTGTTGTTGACCTTCTGCCAAGCCATTCTCTTAAGCTGTCTGTTATTTTTTTCTCTTTGTTCCTCTCTATCTCTTCGTCCCTCAATTTTTCCAGTTGTTACAATATATTCCAGTTGTTTCTCTTCTCATTACATGGCCAAAAAATGATAATTGTTTCTTCCTAATATTGTAAATTAGCTCTCTTTTTGCTTTGGCCTCTCTCAGAACATTTTCATTACTCTTCTTAGCTGTCCATGGTATTCTCAACATTCTTCTGTAAAACCATATTTCTGCAGACTCCAGTGATTTTCTTGTCTGTTGTCCTATTGCCCATGATTCGCATCCATATGTTAAGACTGGCTCTACATAACATTTAAGAACTTTTTTTCTTGTTTCTATTGTCAAAAGTGGATTGCATAGTATCTTCTTCATTTTTGGAAAGCTGCTTTTGCCTGAGCCATTCTGCATCTCACCTCTTTTATACATCTTCCGACTGAGGTTAACAAAGTTCCCAAATATTTAGATTCATTTAACTGTTTTAATATTGTTCCACTTGTCTTTATTTTGCCCTGAGGTGATGTCTTTTTCTTTGTTGTTACTTTTACCTCTGTCTTTTTGCTATTAAGGCTGAGTCCTTTTTTTTTGCTTTCTTTCACTATAAAGTCCAACATTTTGTGTAACTCATTTTCACTCTTAGCGATCAAGACTGTATCATCAGCATACCTTAGATTATTTATATTATGTCCTCCAAGTGTTATTCCAGGCATGCCCCTTATGGATCTTAAAATAATCTCACTATAAATATTAAACAATTCTGGTGACAGCACACAACCTTGTGGCGATTCATGATTGTACGAAGAAGTTACGACGGTGGTTTTCTGTTGCCTTCCGTCGGTTTGTTTACGGTTGGCTTATGGTTGCAAGGCAGCAGGGAAGCCACAGATTGTACGTACTGTTTACTACTACTTGTATTATATTGAGAACTATTTATACTATTTTGAGAACTATTACTTGTACTATAATGTTACCGAGAACTATTGCTTGTACTATAATGTTACCGAGAACTATTACTTGTACTATAATGTTGCCGAGAACTATTACTTGTACTATAATGTTGCCGAGAACTATTACTTGTACTATAATGTTACCGAGAACTATTACTTGTACTATAATGTTACCGAGAACTATTACTTGTACTATAATGTTGCTGAGAAGTATTACTTGTATTATAATGTTGCCGAGAACTATTACTTGTATTATAATGTTGCCGAGAACTATTACTTGTATTATAATGTTGCCGAGAACTATTACTTGTACTATAATGTTGCCGAGAACTATTACTTGTATTATAATGTTGCCGAGAACTATTACTTGTATTATAATGTTGCCGAGAACTATTACTTGTACTATAATGTTGCTGAGACTACTATCATTGCTTTTTAATCCCACATGGTAATTTCCAAACAAACAACTTTTATATGAAATGCGTGCTGTAACTTTGATCGACCACTGCCTTCACCGACATCTACCCTGTGAGGTGCGTGCGTGGCCAATTCTTGGAACAAGTTCAACGTCCTGTGGTGCGTACAGGTCTGTTTTTCCCCCCTCGGTGTTTACAACGTATCACCCGTGCTTTCTGGGACTTGCGTAGTTCAAATAAGTGCAACGTCACAAACATGGCGGCTTGTATCAACCAGTGGTTCTAAAACTTCTCTTCCATACCGACCTCTTGTCCTTTGGTTGGTTGGTTATTTGGTTATGGAAGGCCCCGGTATCACTGCAAACGAATTAAAATCCGTAATTGCTCAACCGCCCGTGACAGTGGAATCATCCGAATTACTAACTCATCTCCCAAACAAAGAACGGTAGCTGTAGTCCCCATCATAGCAGTCTCAGCACACGCCAAAAGAAATAAGGCGAAACCGCATAGAAAGTGAACACGGCCACTGTTCCCTATCATACGATATCGGCATTCATCGTAAACAATTGGAATATCGGAACATGATAAAAACGGATGAAACACACAGCTCACGGTGTGCACAGAGCACTTAACTCAGTAGCTCCTGCAACAAGCCGGACTTGGAATATGAGGAAACTGCAACAAGGAACACTTTTCAGACATAGCCTTCAATGGTTCCTGACGCCTATCCACCATATTGCCCGGAAGTTCACGTCCTCCTGAAAATGATGATCGTCATAGTATTTAAATGTATGGCGCTTGATGATGTTAGGACATCGTGTTTGACTCCAACTCCGAACATACAAAACACAGTTTGTCGTCAGATTATCCCCGTTGCACACCAAACAACAGATCGCAAGATTAGCGCATGGTCGGTCTTGGGACACACAATGAGCCATTATGATGACGTAGCACGCACAAAATGGCTGCGCCCATGGATTCCTGATTACTCTAGTGAATGCAGTCTACAACGAATGAAACATGGTGCAAATTCCCCAACGAGATAAAACTGCGGCTGACTTGACAGAGCCCACCACATTAATGCGTTGGAAATTGTAAATAACTTGCTGCAAACACCATCAACGGTGAAAGGACAAGCAACAAAAGCTCCTCTTGCTTGTCCTTTATAAATATGTACTGACCCCTTAATGTTATAATTGTGTCAACACTGACCCCTTAGTGTTATAACTACAAAACTGTGCCACCATTGACACCTTAGTGTTATAATGATATCCCCCAGTGACCCCTTAATGTTATAATTATATCCCCCAGTGACCCCTTAGTGTTATAATTATATCCTCCAGTGACCCCTTAATGTTATAATGATATCCCCTAGTGACCCCATAATGTTATAAATGTGTGCCCTAGTGATCCATTAAAGTTATAATTTTGACCCCAGTGATCCCCCTAATGTTATAATTGAGTCTATTTTGACCCCTTATTGTTATAATCGTGACCAGCTTACCCTTAATGTTATAATCGTGTCCCACTGACCCCTTAATGTTATAATTGTGCCCCATTGACCTGACCCCCTTAATGTTATAATTATGCCTCACTGGCCCCTTAATGTTATAATTGTGCCCCATTGACCCCCTTAATGTTACAATTGTGCCCACTGACCCCTTAATGTTATAATTGTGCCCCATTGACCCCCTTAATGTTATAATCGTGCCTCACTGACCCCTTAATGTTATAATTGTGCCTCACTGACCCTTAATGTTATAATTGTGCCCCATTGACCCCCTTAATGTTATAATCGTGCCCCACTGACCCCTTAATGTTATAATTGTGCCTCACTGACCCCTTAGTGTTATAATGGTACCCCACTGACCTCCTTAATGTTATAATTGTGCCTCACTGACCCCTTAATGTTATAATTGTGCCCAAATGACCCCTTAATGCTATAATTGTGCCCCATTGACCTGACCCCCTTAATGTTATAATTGTGCCTCACTGACCCCTTAATGTTATAATTGTGCCTCACTGACCCCATAATGTTATAATTGTGCCTCACTGACCCCTTAATGTTATAATCGTGCCTCACTGACCCCTTAATGTTATAATTGTGCCCCATTGACCCCCTTAATGTTATAATTGTGCCCCACTGACCCTTTAATGTTATAATTGTACCCCATTGACCTCCTTAATGTTATAATTGTGCCTCACTGACCCCTTAATGTTATAATTGTTCCCCATTGACCTCCTTAATGTTATAATTGTGCCTCACTGACCCCTTAATGTTATAATTGTGCCCCATTGACCCCCTTAATGTTATAATTGTGCCTCACTGACCCCTTAATGTTATAATCGTGCCTCACTGACCCCTTAATGTTATAATTGTGCCCCATTGACCCCCTTAATGTTATAATTGTGCCCCACTGACCCTTTAATGTTATAATTGTGCCCCATTGACCTCCTTAATGTTATAATTGTGCCTCACTGACCCCTTAATGTTATAATTGTGCCCATTGACCCCTTAATGATATCATTCTGCCACCATTGCATCCTTTACGACTTAATACTGTCACTCATAATTGTGTCCTCATTGCCTCTACAGCGGAAGGAAGGAAGGAAGGAAGGAAGGAAGGAGGAAAAAAGAAACGAAGGAAGAATGGAGGGAGGGAAAGAAGGAATGAAATAAGGAAGGAATAAAGAGTGAGGGATGGAGTGAATGAAAGAAAGAAAGAAAACAAGAAAGAAAGAAGGGAGGGAGGGAAGAAAGGAAAGAAAGAAGATGCTGGTTATTCCTGTGTTTGCTAGCAGGTTCACCATACTGGAATGGTTAGGTCACCTGTACCACAGGTAGGATAAACAGACACACCCCTTCCTCCCATGTCAGTAAGTATGACATTAACTTCCGTAATACTAAAATAGCTGACTGGTAAGAGCTCCATAACTGCCAGTGGATGCAGACTGTGAACTGTGACCTGAGGTAGCTACTCTCACTTCAAGAATTGAAACCGGTTCTAAAAGTGCGCAAAGTGAGAAAATGTTATCTCTTACAAGATCATTCAAATATCACTAAATATATCATCTCTCTTTAAAAGATCCTTACATATCACTAAATCCATCATCTCTCTTAAAAAGATCCTTACATATCACTAAATCCATCATCTCTCATAAAAAGATCCTTACATATAACTAAACCTATCATCTCTCTTTAAAAGATCCTTACATATCACTAAACCCATCATCTCTCTTAGAAAGATCCTTACATATCACTAAACCCGTCATCTCTCTTTAAAAGATCCTTACATATCACTAAATATATCATCTCTCTTAAAAAGATCCTTACATATCACTAAACCCATCATCTCTCTTAAAAAAATCCTTACATATCACTAAACCCATCATCTCTCTTTAAAAGATCCTTACATATCACTAAACCCATCATCTCTCTTAAAAAGATCCTTACATATCACTAACCCATCATCTCTCTTTAAAAGATCCTTACATATCACTAAACCCATCATCTCTCTTTAAAAGATCCTTACATATCACTAAATATATCATCTCTCTTAAAAAGATCCTTACATATCACTAAACCCATCATCTCTCTTAAAAAGATCCTTACATATCACTAAACCCATCATCTCTCTTAAAAAGATCCTTACATATCACTAAACCCATCATCTCTTTTTAAAAGATCCTTACATATCACTAAACCCATCATCTCTCTTAAAAAGATCCTTACATATCACTAAACCTATCATCTCTCTTTAAAAGATCCTTACATATCACTAAACCCGTCATCTCTCTTAGAAAGATCCTTACATATCACTAAACCCGTCATCTCTCTTTAAAAGATCCTTACATATCACTAAATATATCATCTCTCTTAAAAAGATCCTTACATATCACTAAACCCATCATCTCTCTTTAAAAGATCCTTACATATCACTAAACCCATCATCTCTCTTAAAAAGATCCTTACATATCACTAAACCCATCATCTCTCTTTAAAAGATCCTTACATATCACTAAACCCATCATCTCTCTTTAAAAGATCCTTACATATCACTAAACCCATCATCTCTCTTTAAAAGATCCTTACATATCACTAAATATATCATCTCTCTTTAAAAGATCCTTACATATCACTAAACCTATCATCTCTTTTTAAAAGATCCTTACATATCACTAAACCCATCATCTCTCTTTAAAAGATCCTTACATATCACTAAACCCGTCATCTCTCTTTAAAAGATCCTTACATATCACTAAATATATCATCTCTCTTAAAAATATCCTTACATATCACTAAACCCATCATCTCTCTTAAAAAGATCCTTACATATCACTAAACCCATCATCTCTCTTTAAAAGATCCTTACATATCACTAAACCCATCATCTCTCTTAAAAGATCCTTACATATCACTAAACCCATCATCTCTCTTTAAAAGATCCTTACATATCACTAAACCCATCATCTCTCTTTAAAAGATCCTTACATATCACTAAACCCATCATCTCTCTTTAAAAGATCCTTACATATCACTAATTATATCATCTCTCTTTAAAAGATCCTTACATATCACTAAACCTATCATCTCTTTTTAAAAGATCCTTACATATCACTAATTATATCATCTCTCTTTAAAAGATCCTTACATATCACTAAACCTATCATCTCTTTTTAAAAGATCCTTACATATCACTAAACCCATCATCTCTCTTTAAAAGATCCTTACATATCACTAAACCCATCATCTCTCTTTAAAAGATCCTTACATATCACTAAATATATCATCTCTCTTTAAAAGATCCTTACATATCACTAAATATATCACCTCTCTTTAAAAGATCCTTACATATCACTAATATATCATCTCTCTTAAAAAGATCCTTACATATCACTAAATATATCATCTCTCTTAAAAAGATCCTTACATATTACTAAACCCATGAACTCTCTTACAAGATAATTACATATCACTAAACCCATGAACTCTCTTACAAGATCCTTACAGATCACTAAACCCATGAACTCTCTTACAAGATCCTTACATATCACTAAACCCATCATCTCTCTTTAAAAGATCCTTACATATCACTAAATATATCACCTCTCTTAAAAAGATCCTTACATATCACTAAATATATCACCTCTCTTAAAAAGATCCTTACATATCACTAAATATATCATCTCTCTTTAAAAGATCCTTACATATCACTAAATATATCACCTCTCTTAAAAGATCCTTACATATCACTAAATATATCATCTCTCTTAAAAAGATCCTACATATCACTAAATATATCATCTCTCTTAAAAAGATCCTTACATATTACTAAACCCATGAACTCTCTTACAAGATAATTACATATCACTAAACCCATGAACTCTCTTACAAGATCCTTACAAATCACTAAACCATGAACTCTCTTACAAGATCCTTACAAATTACTAAAGCCATGAACTCTCTTACGAGATAATTACAGATCACTAAAGCCATCAACTCCTTACAAGATAATTACAGATCACTAAAGCCATGAACTCTCTTACAAGACAATTACAGATCACTAAAGCCATGAAATCTCTTACAAGATAATTATAGATTACTAAGGCCATGAACTCTCTTACAAGATAATTACAGATTACTAAACCCATGAATCTTTCTTACAAGATAATTACAGATTACTAAAGCCATGAACTCTCTTACAAGATAATTACAGATTACTAAAACCATGAACTCTCTTACAAGATAATTACAGATCACTAAAGCCATGAACTCTCTTACAAGATAATTACAAATTACTAAAGCCATGAACTCTCTTACAAGATAATTACAGATTACTAAGCCATGAACTCTCTTACAAGATAATTACAAATTACTAAAGCCATGAACTCTCTTACAAGATAATTACAGATTAATAAAGCCATGAACTCTCTCACAAGATAATTACAGATCACTAAAGCCATGAACTCTCTTACAAGATCCTTACAGATCAGTAAAGCCATGAACTCTCTTACAAGATCCTTACAGATCACTAAAACCATAATCTTGCGAGACAAACATAATCCTACATCAGTTGTATGCACGTACGTGCCTGCAAGTACTTTCTTCTTTGTTCACGTATCGTCCATGATTCACTTCCATATCTAAGGATTGCTGTATGCAACATAAGAGAACTCTTTTTCTCACTTTTATTGACAAAAATACTTTCCATGAATTGATTTCAATTTTACCAAAAGTTGCTTTTGGCAAGGCTATTCTCCGCTTGACCTCAACAATCAAACTCCCATCCGAGGCTTTCATTGTTCCCACAAATTTGAATTGATTGTTTCAGAAATGTCTTGTTTATTTGGTGTCTTTTGGAGACGTTTCTCCCCCCCCCCCCCAATTGAGACGAATCTTCTTCTTCTTCTACTACCTTTCAGTTCCCTGTGGAGCATAGGTCTTCAACAAACACTTTCCAAGTCGTTCTGTTTTTTGCCATTCTTTTAAGATCATTTCATGTCTTCCCCATCATCTTTATCTCTGCTTCTATCTGTCTTCTCCAAAAATTCCTTGGTCTTCCTCTTTGTCTTTTCCCCTGGGGATTCCAAAAAGGGCCTATTGTGTAATACTCTCAGTTGGCTTCCGTAGTGTGTGTCCTATCCAGCGCCATCGTCTTCGCTGTATCTCTTTATCCACTGGTATTTGACTGGTACATTTCCATAATTCTATGTTAGTGATTTTGTCCTGCCATTTCCATCCTTTTATTCTGCGTGAGCATCCATTAATGAAATCTGTATCTTCGTGATCGTATAAAATCACTGTGACAAAATGCATGTAATTTCCCGAAACTTTGAAAACCGCCATGACACTACGTAGACAAATTCCAAGAGTATGAAAACCACTGATCCATATTTCCTACGTAGGAGCTGTCTGATTGGATAAAATGTGAGTGACGTCAGAGACAAGATATCGGTACATTAACACCTACCAAGAGGTGAAGTAGATACTGAACGTATAAACAAACATAAAGGGTACGAGGTTGAGGAAAGACATGATCGCCCGTGCCAGTGTCTCTGACGCATGATAGAGAAGGCGTGACGTGAAGCACTTAAAAAGTAAATAGAATCGTCCGTGTTGCTGGCAGTTACACTGAGTAGAGAGAAAGAAAGTGGGATTGGATAATATCAGCTGTAGATGCTGTTATAATTAATGTGGTGTATTTTTGCTTGTTTGGTTCGTTAGTAATCATCGTCTTGGTTGACCCCAACATCCTTGTTTTGAGTCTATTGTCTTTTCTGCTACCACAGCGGTGGCTGACTGGGGCTTGAGGTCGTTATGTATTCTGTGGAAAGGGGGAGGGGGGTGGGGATAGACTGAGATACATATAGACAAACAGACAGGTAAGTAGATAGACAGACAGACGGCCGATCGGACGAATGGATGGACGGCCGGATAGAAGGATGGATGGATGGATGGATGGATGGATGGATGGATGGATGGATGGATGGATGGATGGATGGATGGATGGATGGATGGATGGATGGATGGATGGATGGATGGATTGATGGATGAATGGACAGACAGACAGACAGACAGACAGACAGACAGACAGACAGACAGACAGACAGACAGACAGACAGACAGACAGACAGACAGACAGATAGATAGATAGATAGATAGATAGATAGATAGATAGATAGATAGATAGATAGATAGATAGATAGATAGATAGATAGATAGATAGATAGATAGATAGATAGATAGATAGATAGATAAGATAGATAGATAGATAGATAGATAGATAGATAGATAGATAGATAGATAGATACATAGATAGATAGATAGATAGATAGATAGATAGATAGATAGATAGATAGATAGATAGATAGATAGATAGATAGATAGATAGATAGATAGATAGATAGATAGATAGTAGATAGATAGATAGATAGATAGATAGATAGATAGATAGGCAGGCGAGCGTTGTAACAATCAGGAACTAGCGGCCTGTATTCTCCGATCCTACAAGTCCGGCAGAACCCCAGTTGTTATAGGATCATTCTGTAAGAACTGCCCCCCTTCCACTAAATGAAAGATGTTCAGAACCTGTGAAATCAAGATCGTTGTTACAGTTCAGTTCAGTTCAGTTCAGTTCAGTTTAGCTTAGTTTAGTTTAGTTTAGTTTAGTTTAGTTTAGTTTAGTTTAGTTTAGTTTAGTTTAGTTTAGTTTAGTTTAGTTTAGTTTAGTTTAGTTAGTTAGTTTAGGTTAGTCGACGGGTCATTCTCACTGCACACCGACAACGTCCATAAGTGCTGACATCTCCCCAGTATGTCCCCCAGTGTGTGGAAACTGAAGACTCCAGTTCTGCGTTGGTTTCTTATTCGTCTGTGTCTCCCCGTTCATTGCTCCTTCCTCACATCCACAGGTTGGACCGGATGCTCATGCAGCCCGGGGACATGGTTCATGATTTTTGACTGAATCATCAACTAATTCTTCCTCTCTCATCACTTTCTTCTATGTATCTCTGCCTATTCCCTCATTGATTATCTCTTCTTCTTAGCGTACAACCGCACAGCGGGCATTGATGCGCTGTGTCTGTAGTTTACGGCAAAGCTGCGGTATCTGCACCATTCGGCCCGAGAGATCCGTATCAGTCTTTACCCGGGCAACGGCCAATTTTGGCTTTATCTTTTCATCTTTAACTGCCAAGGGTGTTTTAACATGCGCGAATGAACACGAAACTTCATGGATTTATTTGTTATTCAGAGGAATAGACATAGGATCTCACTGCCATGAGGACAAGGAGACCAGAGGACCAGGTGACCAGAGGACCCGGAGACTATAAAACCAGGAGACCAGGGGACCCGGAGACTAGAGAACCAGGAGACCAGGGGACCCGGAGACTAGAGAACCAGGAGACCAGGGGAAGAGGAAACCAGAGGGCCCGGAGACTAGGGGACCCGGAGACTAGAGAACCAGGAGACCAGGGGACCTGGAGACCAGAGGACCAGGGACCAAAGGACCCGGAGACTAGGGGACTCGGAGACTAGAGAACCAGGAGACCAGAGGACCCGGAGACTAGGGGACCCGGAGACCAGAGGACCAGGAGACTAGAGCACTTGGAGATTAGAGAACCAGGAGACAAGGGGACCCGGAGACCATAGGACCAGGAGACCAGGGGACCCGGAGACTAGAGAACAATGAGACCAGGGGACAAGAGAACCAGGAGACCAGGGGACCCGGAGACCAGAGGATCAGAAGACCAGGGGACCCGGAGACCAGGTTGCCCGGAGACTAGAAATCCAGAAGACCACGAGACCCGGAGACTAAAGAACCATGAGACCAGAGGGCCAGGAAACCAGAGGACCAGGAGACCAGGGGACCCGGAGACTAGAGAACTAGGAGACCAGGGGATCCAGAGACCAGGGTCTCTGAGACTAGAGAACCAGGGGACCAGAGGACTCTGAGACTAGAGAACCAGTAGACCAGGGCACTCGAAGACTAGAGGACCAGGAGACCAGAGGACCAGGAGACCAGAGGACCAGGAGACCAGAGGACCAGGAGACCAGGGGACCAGGAGACTAGAGAACCAGGAGACCATGGGAACCAGGCGATCAGAGGACCTGGGGACTAGAGAACCAATAGAGTAGAGGACCAAGAGACCAGAAGACCAGGAGACCAGAGGACCCGGAGACCAGGGACCCGGATACAAGAGAACCAGTAGACCAGGGGACCGGGGACCAGAGGACACAGAGACCAGAGAAACAGGAGACTAGGAGGACCCGGAGACTAGAGGACCAGGAGACCAGAGGACCAGTAGACCAGAGGACCCGGAGACCAGAAAACAGAGGACAGGAGGACCAGGAGACCAGAGAACCCGGAGACCAGAAGACCAGGAGACCAGAGGACCAGGAGATCAGAAGACCATGAGACCATTGGACCGGGAGACCTGGAGACGAGGGGACCCAGAGACCAGTGGACCAGAGGACCAGGAGACCAGAGGACCCGGCGACCAGAGGACCAGGAGACCAGAGAACCCGGAGACAAGAGGACCCGGAGACCAGGTGACAAGGTCTCGATCAGGGGACCAGGAGACCAATGGACAAGATGAAAAAGGGACCAGGACACCAGGGGAACAGGAGACCAATGGCCCAGGACACCAGAGGAACAGGAGACCAATGGACCAGGACACCAGAGGAACAGGAGACTAATGGACCAGGATACTAGAGCAACAGGAGACCAATGAACCAGGAGACCAGGTGAACAGGAGACCAGAGGAACAGGAGACTAATGGACCAGGAGACCAGGAGATCAGGAGACCATGGGAACAGGAGACCAATGGACCAGGAGACCAGGAGACCATGGGAACAGGAGACCAATGGACCAGGAGACCATGGGAACAGGAGACCAATGGACCAGGAGACCATGGGAACAGGAGACCAATGGACCAGGAGACCATGGGAACAGGAGACCAATGGACCAGGAGACCATGGGAACAGGAGTCCAATGGACCAGGACACCAGGGGAACAGGAGACCAATGGATCAGGAGACCAGGGGATCAAGAAACCAATGGACCAGGAGACCAGGGGAACAGGAGACCAATTGACCAGGAGACCAATGGACCAGGAGACAGGGGACAAGGGGACATAGGAGGGTAAAGCCACGAAGAAATCACAAGCTCGAGGTGAAGAAGTTCCCACTACCTGGTGCGGGATTCGAACAAGTGACCTTCTTCTACAAAAGCCGCCGTCTTATCTCAATGTCAGTCAGGTGGTCTCCCCTCGTATCTTTGATATTCTGTTGGCCTATGTTTAATCTCATTTGCTGAATCTCGTAGTGGAGTTTTGACAGCTACAACATAATCGATATCACTACAACTAACAAACAACAGCAACATTATCGATATCACTACAACTAACAAACAACAGCAACATTATCGATATCACCACAACTAACAAACAACAGCAACATTATCGATATCACCACAACTAACAAACAACAGCAACATTATCGATATCACCACAACTAACAAACAACAGCAACATTATCGATATCGCCACAACTAACAAACAACAGCAACATTATCGATATCACCACAACTAACAAACAACAGCAACATTATCGATATCACCACAACTAACAAACAACAGCAACATTATCGATATCACCACAACTAACAAACAACAGCAACATTATCGATATCGCCACGATTAACAACAGCGGCCACAAATCAATAATCAAACGTAAAATAAACAATGCAGAACACACGAAATAGAAAAGACAGTTGATAACTGTTATCACCAGTTGAAGTGTGTATCCGACTATCCAGAGATCTTAACACAACAATGGGATAACAATCTCTATCCACTGAATATACACACATCATTATGACCCATACCGACTGGCGTCGGCGATCATACCATTCCATAATTTTCTACCACAGTAAAGAAGGGAGCCACGATAGCTCGCTGGTTAGTGAACTGGACTACAAAGGACTAGAGGTCGGGTTCTATCCTGATCAACGGCTTCTGGGTTCACCCAGCCTTAAATGGGTACCGGATTTTTTTTGGGGGGAAAGTAAAGCGGCAAGAACGTAATACCGACCACATTACACCAAAATCACGTGCCGAAGGTCTGTACAAATTATGGTCACTAACACCATACTCCCTATACGCCACTTGGCGTGACGGGGCTCTTTGCATCGTATCAATTCGGTTGTTCTGTTTTCCACGTCACGACACCAAGTTATCTATTATCTTCTCACTTTGTTGTCCTCCGCGATCTTCCTTTCCTTGTATTTTGCCAGTTGTAACCAAGTATTCAAACTGTCCTCTTCTCATGATGTGCCCGAAAAATGTTGATTGTTTCTTTCTGATGTTTTTTTTAGGAGCTCCCTTTTTGTGGTGGCCTCTTTGAGAATCTCCTCATTGGTCTTTTCCGCTAACCAACAATTTTTTTTTTTTTTTTTTGGGGGGGGGGCAATAAATAATAAACAAGCAAACAAAAGAATAAGTGACACAATAGAAAAAAAAGAAGATAATGATGATGCTGATGCGTTGAAGCCATTTTAAATTGTTCTTTTCATTCTTGTCCAGATTCCAGTTACAAGCGATAACATTTGATATGATAACTGATATGACAAGAGAAGGCTAGGACACACATTAGCAGATGAAGACAGATATAAGAGAAACATGTAGTAGTATTGGTGGTTGTGGTAGTAATAGTAGTAGTGGTAGGGGTAGTAGTGGTAGGAGTAGTAGTGGTAGTAATAGTAGTGGTAGTAGTAGTAGTAATAGTAGTGGTAGTAGTGGTAGTAGTAATGGTAGTAGTAGTGGTGTAGTAGTGGTGGTAGTAGTAGGTGTGGTAGTAGCGGTAGTAGTAGTGGTAATAGTAGTGGTAGTAGTAGGGGTGATAGTAGAAGGGGTGATTTTAGTGGTGGTAATAGTGGTAGTAGTAGTAGTAGTAGTAGTGGTGGTGGTGGTGGTGGTGGTGGTAGTAGTAATAGTTAGTAGTGGTAGTGGTTGTAGTTGTAGTGTTAGTGGCAGTATTAGTGGTGGCAGTGGTAGTGATCGTGTGTTGGTGTCAGAGGGGAAAAAACAAAGAAGAAGAAGAAGGAAAGGGAGAGAAGAAGAAGAAGAAGAGGAGAGGGAAGAACGTTTGAGGACACTGAGAACAAGGCAAGCCGAAACATCTCATCCCACACAGCAACTACAGGTCTCAACCGTCCCCGAGCATCTCTGCCGTGACTCGAACTCTCAAAACGCCCCCATTTTGTTTTCCCTGCACCCATAGATTGACGTCACGGAGATAACCACTGTGTCCAAGTTCACGACAACAAACATCGCAGCCACAAACAAGGACAGGGCAGGAGATTCTCGTTTCTACGACTCCCACGCGAGCTTGGGTTCTGCACGTACTGATGTGTGGGCGTGTGAGGGAATGAGACGTTTTTGTTCGATATTTCGAGATCATGATTTATTGGATCGTGTGAAGGACCTCCGCTTTTTTTAAATTTGTTTTTTTTTTGGTTTTAATAAATGAAAGCTGACAAGCTTACAGTAAGATCCTCCATCTCTGATTGGTTGTCACTTGAAAGGTTTGTCCAATCAGACTCTGCTCCAGGAATGATCGGGTTTTATTTTTAGAACTCTTTTGTCTTGTGGACAATTACGGGTTCCCCATTTTAATCCGATGTTTTTATTGTTTGATTAAAAACAAAAATCTTTTCTTTATTCAAGAACTGTTTTGGTCTTTTATTAAAGCAGGCCTTAATCAGCATTTGTACGTGCCTTCAGTCAATACAGTCATCCATAAACAGCTTCTGTGACAAGTGGCAAATACATCGTCATTGGTATCTTTCATAACAAGGAGTGTCTTCGAGAAATGGACTATTTTTGGACTGGGGCACATTTGAAATAAGTGCATAACAGGTGTCAGAAAATAATTAATGTCAGCAACGTACAAAGATAATAGACACATTTGTCTATCAGCCTGGAGATGTTGTTTGGACTACAAACTACTTCTGTCCTGTTCGTCCAACTACTTGTCTTTGTGCCCCGATTATAAGAGGCCGTTAAGTCGACGCATTTGCCTTGTGTCGTTGTTTGCAACAAACTGCCGTACCTACGCCTGTTGTGACGTCACATCCGGCGTCAGAATGTCAAGTTGCGGTACTAGGTTGCCTCCCATCTCGAGTCATGCTCACTTGATCAGACTACACTCGTCAGACTAGACTCGTCAGACTAGACACGTCAGTCTAGACACGTCAGACTAGACTCGTCAGACTAGACACGTCAGACTAGAATACGTCAGACTAGACACGTCAGACTAGAATACGTCAGAATAGACACATCAGACTAGAATACGTCAGACTAGACACGTCAGACTAGAATACGTCAGACTAGACACGTCAGACCAGACTCGTCAGACTAGACACGTCAGACTAGAATACGTCAGACTAGACACGTCAGACTAGAATACGTCAAACTAGACACGCCAGACTAGAATACGTCAGACTAGACACGTCAGACTAGAATACGTCAGACTAGACTCGTCAGACTAGACACGTCAGACTTGACTCGTCAGACTAGACTCGTCAGACTAGACACGTCAGACTAGACTCGTCAAACTAGACTCGTCAGACTAGACTTGTCAGACTAGACTCGTCAGACTAGCCCCAGGGCCATCATGGAGGGGTGCAACAGGATCTTGATTGGTTTTGGTTCCCTGATGCAAGACTAACATGGACGAGTAACATTAAAAGATGGACACGTCAATCTATGACAGCCTGCACCATCAAACCAAGAAACAGAGTAGAATGGGAATCCATGGTAGCCAACCTTCGTTGCGGAGAAGGCACTCGATGATGATGATGATGATGATGATGATGATGATGATGATGCAAGTAACCTGCTGTGGGTCGTCGATGCTGTCCCGCGTGTTTCCCGCATTCCACACAAGACGTATGTTAGAAGAAAGGGTAAGATGAAGCAGGCCTTGAGGAAGCTCCTCAATGAGACAACACATCACATTCAAAGAAGCTAAAACAAAAATGGCGTCACGAATTGACTTTGGACCTAAGATCAACGGGTGATTTCACTGGCGACTGAATGTCTGATGCTCGGTGCTGTCGCCACGTAGTCTACAGGTTCAGTTTTTTTTTAAATTCCCTTTAGTGATAGAAAAAGAATAATTACTCTATCAGGAATCGAACGAGCTCTCGTCTCATGCCGCCATGTTTCAACCCGATAAACCGTAAACACCACGTGGCAATGTTTGAGGATGCCAGAGAATCGAGAACTAAACACTTACATCTCCCGTGACACGCAAAAGCTGTTAAATGAAGTCCAAAAGCTGTTAAATGAAGTCCAAAAGCTGTTAAATGAATATCATAAAAGAAATGAGAAATTTACTCCAATCAACCAGTCAGTAATCCCTCCAACTTGTCGATCATTCGGGTGGCATTGATGACAGGTTCACAATTTGATTGCAACCGCCGCTACTTACAGCAGCTCTCTGTGATACAACACAAGACATTCCTGTCCATTCTCTAATGTTATCCGCCATCTTTTCTTCTGTCCTCCCTGTCTTCTTTTGCCAGGTTCTGTGCTCCGCAGAATGATTTTGGCAAGATCTATGGACCGTGTGATGTGTCCATACCAGAAGAAAAAAAAAGTAAAGTGACCCCATCACTCCAAGTGGCGTATAGGGAATATGGTGTTAGTGACCATACATTTTACAGACCTTCAGCACATGATTTTTGGGGTAGTGTGGTCGATATAATGCCCGTGCCGCTTCACTTTCCCAGAAAAAATCCGGTACCCAATAAAGGCTGGGTGAAACCGGAAGCCGTCGGTTGGGATCGAACCCTACCTCTTGTCCTTTGTAGTCCAGTTCACTAACCACTGAGCTATCGCGACTCCCCCATACCAGAATCATTTTAAACTAACTTATCAGTTCTACAGTCAGACTGTAGTGCCACGAGCCGCGGTGACCTCTGTGTGACGCGTCATATCCTCCATCGAATCGCACGATTCGGGAGAGCCCTCGCTCTATCCTCAGTTACTGAAGTGTTAAGTACAAGGTTTTGACCTGATGGATCAGAAAACCATATTTTCTTCATTTGTACTGGGAGCAAACAGCAATAATAAAATATAACAAAGAGAACTCTACACCCATTGATATAAAAAGAGGAGTAAGACAAGGATGCATCCTATCACCAAGCTTGTTCAATCTATACACTGAACAAATCTTTAAAAACATCTCAGAGATGCCAGGCCTAAAATTAATGGAAAGATAATCAACAGCCTAAGATATGCTAATGATACTGTACTACTAGCAGAAAATTCTAAAGATATACAACAATTACTTGATGTAATAAACATATGGACTAGATATGAATATCAAAAAGACTAAAACTATGATCATAAACAAAGAACATTCTCAAGACCTACAATTAAATATCAAAGTTGAAGGAATACATCTGGAGACAGTTCAGAACTACAACTACCTGGGACATAATATAACCAGTGATGGAAAATGTAAAACTGAAATAAACAAAAGAATAGGAATGGCAAAAAGTAATTTTAATGCCATGAAAAATATACTAACATCAAAACAAATAACACCAGAACTAAAACTAAGAATAGCAAAATGTTACATCTTCAAATATTCCTGTTTTGTGCAGAAACATGGACATTAGACAAGAAAACAGAACAGAGAATTGAAGCTTTGAAATGTGGATTTATAGAAGAACATGTAGAATTGGATGGAAAGAAAAGAAAACAAATGATGAAGTTTTAAAACAACTGAAAATGAAAAGAGAAATACTAAACACAATTAGAACAAGACAAATGAAATATTTGGGGCATATTAAAAGACAAAACGGAGTAATAAAAGTAATATTGGAAGGGAAAATACAAGGTGAAAGAGGCAGAGGCAGACCAAGACTAACATGGACGAGTAAAACATCAAAAGATGGACAAGTCAACCTATGACAATCTGCCCATCAAAGCAAGAGACAGAGTGGAATGGCGCTCCATGGTAGCCAACCTTCGATGCGGAGACGGCATTCAATGATGATGATGATCCTTATGGCAGTCAGCTACGAGTCGTTGATATCTTCTAACGCAGGTGTAGAGTATCATTACCCAGAAACATTATAAAATAGTTCATCCCACGCAGGATAAATCAAAATGGTATGAGCAAAAGTCAAGGTCCAGCGTAATGAAACACAGCTTGACGAATCTCATTGCGATGAGAAGAGATAATAGCCGAATAGCAAAGCAAGCCCTCATGTGGGAAACAACAGGTAAGAGGAAAAGAGGTAGACTCAGAAAGACACTGAGAAGAACATTGATGCAAGATGCAAGAGCAGCAGGAATCGACTCCCTCAATGAGATAGAGCTGCTTGCACAGAACAGAGACAAATGGCAAGATTTGATAAAATATCTTTAAAAGAATTGAAAACTGCTAGAATAAAAATTTAGATAGGAGACGGAATATCTTGGTCTACGCCCTATGGGCCGGCTACGGCTCGAAAGGTCATTAGATAGATAGAATTTTCATTGTAAACAATACACTGATGACACAACCATGGAAACTGTGCAAACACTTCTATTGACATTTATCATCATCATCATTGAGTGCCGTCTCCGCAACGAAGGTTGGCTACCATGGAGCGACATTCCACTCTGTCTCTTGCTTTGATGGTGCAGATTGTCATAGGTTGACTTGTCCATCTTTTGATGTTTCTCGTCCAAGTTAGTCTTGGTCTGCTTCTGCCAAAAACAAAATGGCATGTTTATTCTTCTTTCTTTCTTCTTTCTTTCTTCTTTCCTTCTTGCCTTTCAGCGTGGATGAGAGAAACACTTTCTGGTCTGTCATTCTTCTCAAATGTTTGTATTTTGTATGTTGACTTCCCTTGCTAGGAAGGGAATTGAGGAAACTGCGGTAACGTGGCGGATAGTGGCCTGGTCTACGAAGGGCGAGAAGTAGGACTAGCTCTCTTACCCATTGAACTTAATGTTAATCAAGTTTGACTTGGGTATCTCAGATTTTTTTTTCAAAAATTCATTTTTCGATAAAGAATTACGTAATTAATTCTAGCACCTACTACAATGAACCAAAAATGTGCCAATTTTTAAAAAAAAGGGCTCTTACGTCATATTCCCAAGACGTCACTCTGGAGGCGTGCCCTCGTTCTTTCCTCCTTGTTTCCCCTACTGGCTACTACGACCACGCTGATAATTCAAGACAGACATTTGATCTGATCCATTTTTGGGTATTCCCGAACCGATTGGAAATAATGTTTTTCTCGTCTTCTCATTTGAAGAAAGCCCACAATGTTTGTGCTAAGAATGGCATCTGGGCTATAAATAGAACTAATTCGCCCACGCGTTATTTCCTGGCATTCTCTGTTTTTTTTTTTTTCTGTTTTTTTCCCTCTCTTAACCCGAGAGCTCATTGGCCCCAGGCAGAGCTAAAATATTTGTAACTTTGATGTAAAATAGTTCGAAGAGCTCTGGTGATGTAAAACAGTTCGAAGAGCTCTGGTGATGTAAAACAGTTCGGAGAGCTCTGGTGATGTAAAATAGTTCGAAGAGCTCTGGTGATGTAAAACAGTTCGAAGAGCTCTGGTGATGTAAAACAGTTCGAAGAGCTCTGGTGATGTAAAACAGTTCGAAGAGCTCTGGTGATGTAAAACAGTTCGAAGAGCTCTGGTGATGTAAAACAGTTCGGAGAGCTCTGGTGATGTAAAATAGTTCGAAGAGCTCTGGTTATGTAAAACAGTTCGAGGAGCTCTGGTGATGTAAAACAGTTCAGAGAGCTCTGGTGATGTAAAACAGTTCGGAGAGCTCTGGTGATGTAAAACAGTTCGAAGAGCTCTGGTGATGTAAAACAGTTCAGAGAGATCTGGTGATATAAAACAGTTCAGAGAGCTCTGGTGATATAAAATAGTTCGAAGAGCTCTGGTGATGTAAAACAGTTCGAAGAGCTCTGGTGATATAAAATAGTTCAGAGAGCTCTGGTGATATAAAATAGTTCAGAGAGCTCTGGTGATATAAAACAGTTTCAGAGAGCTCTGGTGATATAAAATAGTTCAGAGAGCTCTGGTGATATAAAACAGTTCAGAGAGCTCTGGTGATATAAAACAGTTCAGAGAGCTCTGGTGATATAAAACAGTTCAGAGAGCTCTGGTGATATAAAACAGTTCAGAGAGCTCTGGTGATATAAAACAGTTCAGAGAGCTCTGGTGATATAAAACAGTTCAGAGAGCTCTGGTGATATAAAACAGTTCAGAGAGCTCTGGTGATATAAAACAGTTCAGAGAGCTCTGGTGATATAAAACAGTTCAGAGAGCTCTGGTGATATAAAACAGTTCAGAGAGCTCTGGTGATATAAAACAGTTCAGAGAGCTCTGGTGATATAAAATAGTTCGAAGAGCTCTGGTGATATAAAACAGTTCGGAGAGCTCTGGTGATATAAAACAGTTCAGAGAGCTCTGGTGATATAAAACAGTTCAGAGAGCTCTGGTGATATAAAACAGTTCGAAGAGCTCTGGTGATATAAAATAGTTCAGAGAGCTCTGGTGATATAAAATAGTTCAGAGAGCTCTGGTGATATAAAACAGTTCGAAGAGCTCTGGTGATATAAAATAGTTCAGAGAGCTCTGGTGATATAAAATAGTTCAGAGAGCTCTGGTGATATAAAACAGTTCAGAGAGCTCTGGTGATATAAAATAGTTCAGAGAGCTCTGGTGATATAAAACAGTTCAGAGAGCTCTGGTGATATAAAACAGTTCAGAGAGCTCTGGTGATATAAAACAGTTCAGAGAGCTCTGGTGATATAAAACAGTTCAGAGAGCTCTGGTGATATAAAACAGTTCGGAGAGCTCTGGTGATATAAAACAGTTCAGAGAGCTCTGGTGATATAAAACAGTTCAGAGAGCTCTGGTGATATAAAACAGTTCAGAGAGCTCTGGTGATATAAAACAGTTCAGAGAGCTCTGGTGATATAAAACAGTTCAGAGAGCTCTGGTGATATAAAACAGTTCAGAGAGCTCTGGTGATATAAAATAGTTCGAAGAGCTCTGGTGATATAAAACAGTTCGGAGAGCTCTGGTGATATAAAACAGTTCAGAGAGCTCTGGTGATATAAAACAGTTCAGAGAGCTCTGGTGATATAAAATAGTTCGAAGAGCTCTGGTGATATAAAACAGTTCAGAGAGCTCTGGTGATATAAAACAGTTCAGAGAGCTCTGGTGATATAAAACAGTTCAGAGAGCTCTGGTGATATAAAATAGTTCGAAGAGCTCTGGTGATATAAAACAGTTCGGAGAGCTCTGGTGATATAAAACAGTTCAGAGAGATCTGGTGATATAAAACAGTTCAGAGAGCTCTGGTGATATAAAATAGTTCGAAGAGCTCTGGTGATATAAAACAGTTCAGAGAGCTCTGGTGATATAAAACAGTTCAGAGAGCTCTGGTGATATAAAACAGTTCAGAGAGCTCTGGTGATATAAAACAGTTCGGAGAGCTCTGGTGATGTAAAACAGTTCGGAGCGCTCTTGTTTGATGTAAAACAGTTCGGAGAGCTCTTGTTTGATATAAAACATTTCGGAGAGCTCTTGTTTGATGTAAAACAGTTCGGGGAGCTCTGGTGATATAAACAGTTCAGAGAGCTCTGGTGATATAAAACAGTTCAGAGAGCTCTGGTGATATAAAACAGTTCAGAGAGCTCTGGTGATATAAAACAGTTCAGAGAGCTCTGGTGATATAAAATAGTTCGAAGAGCTCTGGTGATATAAAACAGTTCGAAGAGCTCTGGTGATATAAAACAGTTCAGAGAGATCTGGTGATATAAAACAGTTCAGAGAGCTCTGGTGATATAAAATAGTTCGAAGAGCTCTGGTGATATAAAACAGTTCAGAGAGCTCTCGTGATATAAAACAGTTCAGAGAGCTCTGGTGATATAAACAGTTCAGAGAGCTCTGGTGATATAAAACAGTTCGGAGAGCTCTGGTGATGTAAAACAGTTCGGAGCGCTCTTGTTTGATGTAAAACAGTTCGGAGAGCTCTTGTTTGATATAAAACATTTCGGAGAGCTCTTGTTTGATGTAAAACAGTTCGGGGAGCTCTGGTGATATAAAACAGTTCAGAGAGCTCTGGTGATATAAAACAGTTCGGAGAGCTCTGGTGATATAAAACAGTTCAGAGAGCTCTGGTGATATAAAACAGTTCAGAGAGCTCTGGTGATATAAAATAGTTCAGAGAGCTCTGGTGATATAAAACAGTTCAGAGAGCTCTGGTGATATAAAATAGTTCGAAGAGCTCTGGTGATATAAAACAGTTCAGAGAGCGCTGGTGATATAAAACAGTTCAGAGAGCTCTGGTGAAATAAAACAGTTCAGAGAGCTCTGGTGATATAAAACAGTTCATAGAGCTCTGGTGATATAAAACAGTTCAGAGAGCTCTGGTGATATAAAACAGTTCGGAGAGCTCTGGTGATATAAAACAGTTCAGAGAGCTCTTGTTTGATATAAAACAGTTCGGAGAGCTCTGGTGATGTAAAACAGTTCTGAGCGCTCTTGTTTGATGTAAAATAGTTCGGAGAGCTCTTGTTTGATATAAAACATTTCGGAGAGCTCTTGTTTGATGTAAAACAGTTCGGGGAGCTCTGGTGATATAAAACAGTTCAGAGAGCTCTGGTGATATAAAACAGTTCGGAGAGCTCTGGTGATATAAAACAGTTCAGAGAGCTCTGGTGATATAAAACAGTTCAGAGAGCTCTGGTGATATAAAATAGTTCAGAGAGCTCTGGTGATATAAAACAGTTCAGAGAGCTCTGGTGATATAAAATAGTTCGAAGAGCTCTGGTGATATAAAACAGTTCAGAGAGCTCTGGTGATATAAAACAGTTCAGAGAGCTCTGGTGATATAAAACAGTTCAGAGAGCTCTGGTAATATAAAACAGTTCGAGAGCTCTGGTGATATAAAACAGTTCAGAGAGCTCTGGTGATATAAAACAGTTCAGAGAGCTCTGGTGATATAAAATAGTTCAGAGAGCTCTGGTGATATAAAACAGTTCAGAGAGCTCTGGTGATATAAACAGTTCAGAGAGCTCTGGTGATATAAAACAGTTCAGAGAGCTCTGGTGATATAAAACAGTTCGGAGAGCTCTGGTGATGTAAAACAGTTCGGAGCGCTCTTGTTTGATGTAAAACAGTTCGGAGAGCTCTTGTTTGATATAAAACATTTCGGAGAGCTCTTGTTTGATGTAAAACAGTTCGGGGAGCTCTGGTGATATAAACAGTTCAGAGAGCTCTGGTGATATAAAACAGTTCGGAGAGCTCTGGTGATATAAAACAGTTCGGAGATCTCTGGTGATATAAAACAGTTCGGAGAGCTCTGGTGATACAAAACAGTTCGGAGAGCTCTTGTTTGATATAAAACAGTCCGGGGAGCTCTTGTTTGATGTAAAACAGTTCAAAGATCTCTTGTTTGATGTAAAACAGTTCGGAAAGCTCTTGTTTGATATAAAACAGTTCGGGGAGCTCTTGTTTGATGTAAAACAGTTCGGAGAGCTCTTGTTTGATGTAAAACAGTTCGGAGAGCTCTGGTGATATAAAACAGTTCGGAGAGCTCTGGTGATATAAAACAGTTCAGAGAGCTCTTGTTTGATATAAAACAGTTCGGAGAGCTCTGGTGATGTAAAACAGTTCGGAGCGCTCTTGTTTGATGTAAAACAGTTCGGAGAGCTCTTGTTTGATATAAAACATTTCGGAGAGCTCTTGTTTGATGTAAAACAGTTCGGGGAGCTCTGGTGATATAAAACAGTTCAGAGAGCTCTGGTGATATAAAACAGTTCGGAGAGCTCTGGTGATATAAAACAGTTCAGAGAGCTCTGGTGATATAAAACAGTTCAGAGAGCTCTGGTGATATAAAATAGTTCAGAGAGCTCTGGTGATATAAAACAGTTAAGAGAGCTCTGGTGATATAAAATAGTTCGAAGAGCTCTGATGATATAAAACAGTTCAGAGAGCTCTGGTGATATAAAACAGTTCAGAGAGCTCTGGTGATATAAAACAGTTCAGAGAGCTCTGGTGATATAAAACAGTTCAGAGAGCTCTGGTGATATAAAACAGTTCGGAGAGCTCTTGTGATATAAAACAGTTCAGAGAGCTCTTGTTTGATATAAAATAGTTCGGAGAGCTCTGGTGATGTAAAACAGTTCGGAGCGCTCTTGTTTGATGTAAAACAGTTCGGAGAGCTCTTGTTTGATATAAAACATTTCTTAGAGCTCTTGTTTGATGTAAAACAGTTCGGGGAGCTCTGGTGATATAAAACAGTTCAGAGAGCTCTGGTGATATAAAACAGTTCGGAGAGCTCTGGTGATATAAAACAGTTCGGAGATCTCTGGTGATATAAAACAGTTCGGAGAGCTCTGGTGATACAAAACAGTTCGGAGAGCTCTTGTTTGATATAAAACAGTCCGGGGAGCTCTTGTTTGATGTAAAACAGTTCAAAGATCTCTTGTTTGATGTAAAACAGTTCGGAGAGCTCTTGTTTGATAAAAAACAGTTCGGGGAGCTCTTGTTTGATGTAAAACAGTTCGGAGAGCTCTTGTTTGATGTAAAACAGTTCGGAGAGCTCTGGTGATATAAAACAGTTCGGAGAGCTCTGGTGATATAAAACAGCTCGGAGAGCTCTTGTTTGATGTAAAACAGTTCGGGGAGCTCTTGTTTGATGTAAAACAGTTCGGAGAGCTCTTGTTTGATATAAAACAGTTCGGAGAGCTCTTGTTTGATGTAAAACAGTTCGGGGAGCTCTTGTTTGATGTAAAACAGTTCGGAGAGCTCTGGTGACATAAAACAGTTCGGAGAGCTCTGGTGATATAAAAAAGTTCGGAGAGCTCTTGTTTGATATAAAACAGTCCGGGGAGCTCTTGTTTGATGTAAAACAGTTCGGGGGAGCTCTGGTGATATAAAACAGTTCAGAGAGCTCTGGTGATATAAAACAGTTCGGAGAGCTCTGGTGATATAAAACAGTTCAGAGAGCTCTGGTGATATAAAACAGTTCAGAGAGCTCTGGTGATATAAAATAGTTCAGAGAGCTCTGGTGATATAAAACAGTTCAGAGAGCTCTGGTGATATAAAATAGTTCGAAGAGCTCTGGTGATATAAAACAGTTCAGAGAGCTCTGGTGATATAAAACAGTTCAGAGAGCTCTGGTGATATAAAACAGTTCAGAGAGCTCTGGTAATATAAAACAGTTCGGAGAGCTCTGGTGATATAAAACAGTTCAGAGAGCTCTGGTGATATAAAACAGTTCAGAGAGCTCTGGTGATATAAAATAGTTCAGAGAGCTCTGGTGATATAAAACAGTTCAGAGAGCTCTGGTGATATAAAATAGTTCAGAGAGCTCTGGTGATATAAAACAGTTCAGAGAGCTCTGGTGATATAAAACAGTTCAGAGAGCTCTGGTGATATAAAACAGTTCAGAGAGCTCTGGTGATATAAACAGTTCAGAGAGCTCTGGTGATATAAAATAGTTCGGAGAGCTCTGGTGATATAAAACAGTTCAGAGAGCTCTGGTGATATAAAACAGTTCAGAGAGCTCTGGTGATATAAAACAGTTCAGAGAGCTCTGGTGATATAAAACAGTTCAGAGAGCTCTGGTGATATAAAACAGTTCAGAGAGCTCTGGTGATATAAAACAGTTCAGAGAGCTCTGGTGATATAAAATAGTTCGAAGAGCTCTGGTGATATAAAACAGTTCGGAGAGCTCTGGTGATATAAAACAGTTCAGAGAGCTCTGGTGATATAAAACAGTTCAGAGAGCTCTGGTGATATAAAATAGTTCGAAGAGCTCTGGTGATATAAAACAGTTCAGAGAGCTCTGGTGATATAAAACAGTTCAGAGAGCTCTGGTGATATAAAACAGTTCAGAGAGCTCTGGTGATATAAAATAGTTCGAAGAGCTCTGGTGATATAAAACAGTTCGAAGAGCTCTGGTGATATAAAACAGTTCAGAGAGATCTGGTGATATAAAACAGTTCAGAGAGCTCTGGTGATATAAAATAGTTCGAAGAGCTCTGGTGATATAAAACAGTTCAGAGAGCTCTGGTGATATAAAACAGTTCAGAGAGCTCTGGTGATATAAAACAGTTCAGAGAGCTCTGGTGATATAAAACAGTTCGGAGAGCTCTGGTGATGTAAAACAGTTCGGAGCGCTCTTGTTTGATGTAAAACAGTTCGGAGAGCTCTTGTTTGATATAAAACATTTCGGAGAGCTCTTGTTTGATGTAAAACAGTTCGGGGAGCTCTGGTGATATAAAACAGTTCAGAGAGCTCTGGTGATATAAAACAGTTCAGAGAGCTCTGGTGATATAAAACAGTTCAGAGAGCTCTGGTGATATAAAACAGTTCAGAGAGCTCTGGTGATATAAAATAGTTCGAAGAGCTCTGGTGATATAAAACAGTTCGAAGAGCTCTGGTGATATAAAACAGTTCAGAGAGATCTGGTGATATAAAACAGTTCAGAGAGCTCTGGTGATATAAAATAGTTCGAAGAGCTCTGGTGATATAAAACAGTTCAGAGAGCTCTGGTGATATAAAACAGTTCAGAGAGCTCTGGTGATATAAAACAGTTCAGAGAGCTCTGGTGATATAAAACAGTTCGGAGAGCTCTGGTGATGTAAAACAGTTCGGAGCGCTCTTGTTTGATGTAAAACAGTTCGGAGAGCTCTTGTTTGATATAAAACATTTCGGAGAGCTCTTGTTTGATGTAAAACAGTTCGGGGAGCTCTGGTGATATAAAACAGTTCAGAGAGCTCTGGTGATATAAAACAGTTCGGAGAGCTCTGGTGATATAAAACAGTTCAGAGAGCTCTGGTGATATAAAACAGTTCAGAGAGCTCTCGTGATATAAAATAGTTCAGAGAGCTCTGGTGATATAAAACAGTTCAGAGAGCTCTGGTGATATAAAATAGTTCGAAGAGCTCTGGTGATATAAAACAGTTCAGAGAGCTCTGGTGAAATAAAACAGTTCAGAGAGCTCTGGTGATATAAAACAGTTCAGAGAGCTCTGGTGATATAAAACAGTTCAGAGAGCTCTGGTGATATAAAACAGTTCGGAGAGCTCTGGTGATATAAAACAGTTCAGAGAGCTCTTGTTTGATATAAAACAGTTCGGAGAGCTCTGGTGATGTAAAACAGTTCGGAGCGCTCTTGTTTGATGTAAAACAGTTCGGAGAGCTCTTGTTTGATATAAAACATTTCGGAGAGCTCTTGTTTGATGTAAAACAGTTCGGGGAGCTCTGGTGATATAAAACAGTTCAGAGAGCTCTGGTGATATAAAACAGTTCGGAGAGCTCTGGTGATATAAAACAGTTCAGAGAGCTCTGGTGATATAAAACAGTTCAGAGAGCTCTGGTGATATAAAATAGTTCAGAGAGCTCTGGTGATATAAAACAGTTCAGAGAGTTCTGGTGATATAAAATAGTTCGAAGAGCTCTGGTGATATAAAACAGTTCAGAGAGCTCTGGTGATATAAAACAGTTCAGAGAGCTCTGGTGATATAAAACA
This sequence comes from Megaustenia siamemsis, assembly GCA_032433765.1. Classification (NCBI taxonomy): domain Eukaryota; kingdom Metazoa; phylum Mollusca; class Gastropoda; order Stylommatophora; family Ariophantidae; genus Megaustenia; species Megaustenia siamemsis. Next base: position 4,002,966 of record JAVIAB010000117.1, on the reverse strand, counting down.
GTTCAGAGAGCTCTGGTAATATAAAACAGTTCGGAGAGCTCTGGTGATATAAAACAGTTCAGAGAGCTCTGGTGATATAAAACAGTTCAGAGAGCTCTGGTGATATAAAATAGTTCAGAGAGCTCTGGTGATATAAAACAGTTCAGAGAGCTCTGGTGATATAAACAGTTCAGAGAGCTCTGGTGATATAAAACAGTTCAGAGAGCTCTGGTGATATAAAACAGTTCAGAGAGCTCTGGTGATATAAAACAGTTCGGAGAGCTCTTGTGATATAAAACAGTTCAGAGAGCTCTTGTTTGATATAAAATAGTTCGGAGAGCTCTGGTGATGTAAAACAGTTCGGAGCGCTCTTGTTTGATGTAAAACAGTTCGGAGAGCTCTTGTTTGATATAAAACATTTCGGAGAGCTCTTGTTTGATGTAAAACAGTTCGGGGAGCTCTGGTGATATAAAACAGTTCAGAGAGCTCTGGTGATATAAAACAGTTCGGAGAGCTCTGGTGATATAAAACAGTTCGGAGATCTCTGGTGATATAAAACAGTTCGGAGAGCTCTGGTGATACAAAACAGTTCGGAGAGCTCTTGTTTGATATAAAACAGTCCGGGGAGCTCTTGTTTGATGTAAAACAGTTCAAAGATCTCTTGTTTGATGTAAAACAGTTCGGAGAGCTCTTGTTTGATATAAAACAGTTCGGGGAGCTCTTGTTTGATGTAAAACAGTTCGGAGAGCTCTTGTTTGATGTAAAACAGTTCGGAGAGCTCTGGTGATATAAAACAGTTCGGAGAGCTCTGGTGATATAAAACAGTTCAGAGAGCTCTTGTTTGATATAAAACAGTTCGGAGAGCTCTGGTGATGTAAAACAGTTCGGAGCGCTCTTGTTTGATGTAAAACAGTTCGGAGAGCTCTTGTTTGATATAAAACATTTCGGAGAGCTCTTGTTTGATGTAAAACAGTTCGGGGAGCTCTGGTGATATAAAACAGTTCAGAGAGCTCTGGTGATATAAAACAGTTCGGAGAGCTCTGGTGATATAAAACAGTTCAGAGAGCTCTGGTGATATAAAACAGTTCAGAGAGCTCTGGTGATATAAAATAGTTCAGAGAGCTCTGGTGATATAAAACAGTTCAGAGAGCTCTGGTGATATAAAATAGTTCGAAGAGCTCTGGTGATATAAAACAGTTCAGAGAGCTCTGGTGATATAAAACAGTTCAGAGAGCTCTGGTGATATAAAACAGTTCAGAGAGCTCTGGTAATATAAAACAGTTCGGAGAGCTCTGGTGATATAAAACAGTTCAGAGAGCTCTGGTGATATAAAACAGTTCAGAGAGCTCTGGTGATATAAAATAGTTCAGAGAGCTCTGGTGATATAAAACAGTTCAGAGAGCTCTGGTGATATAAACAGTTCAGAGAGCTCTGGTGATATAAAACAGTTCAGAGAGCTCTGGTGATATAAAACAGTTCAGAGAGCTCTGGTGATATAAAACAGTTCGGAGAGCTCTTGTGATATAAAACAGTTCAGAGAGCTCTTGTTTGATATAAAATAGTTCGGAGAGCTCTGGTGATGTAAAACAGTTCGGAGCGCTCTTGTTTGATGTAAAACAGTTCGGAGAGCTCTTGTTTGATATAAAACATTTCGGAGAGCTCTTGTTTGATGTAAAACAGTTCGGGGAGCTCTGGTGATATAAAACAGTTCAGAGAGCTCTGGTGATATAAAACAGTTCGGAGAGCTCTGGTGATATAAAACAGTTCGGAGATCTCTGGTGATATAAAACAGTTCGGAGAGCTCTGGTGATACAAAACAGTTCGGAGAGCTCTTGTTTGATATAAAACAGTCCGGGGAGCTCTTGTTTGATGTAAAACAGTTCAAAGATCTCTTGTTTGATGTAAAACAGTTCGGAGAGCTCTTGTTTGATATAAAACAGTTCGGGGAGCTCTTGTTTGATGTAAAACAGTTCTGAGAGCTCTTGTTTGATGTAAAACAGTTCGGAGAGCTCTGGTGATATAAAACAGTTCGGAGAGCTCTGGTGATATAAAACAGCTCGGAGAGCTCTTGTTTGATGTAAAACAGTTCGGGGAGCTCTTGTTTGATGTAAAACAGTTCGGAGAGCTCTGGTGATATAAAACAGTTTGGAGAGCTCTTGTTTGATGTAAAACAGTTCGGGGAGCTCTTGTTTGATGTAAAACAGTTCGGAGAGCTCTGGTGACATAAAACAGTTCGGAGAGCTCTGGTGATATAAAACAGTTCGGAGAGCTCTTGTTTGATATAAAACAGTCCGGGGAGCTCTTGTTTGATGTAAAACAGTTCAAAGATCTCTTGTTTGATGTAAAACAGTTCGGAGAGCTCTTGTTTGATATAAAACAGTTCGGGGAGCTCTTGTTTGATGTAAAACAGTTCGGAGAGCTCTTGTTTGATATAAAACAGTCCGGGGAGCTCTTGTTTGATGTAAAACAGTTCAAAGATCTCTTGTTTGATGTAAAACAGTTCGGAGAGCTCTTGTTTGATATAAAACAGTTCGGGGAGCTCTGGTGATATAAAACAGTTCAGAGAGCTCTGGTGATATAAAACAGTTCAGAGAGCTCTGGTGATATAAAACAGTTCAGTGAGCTCTGGTGATATAAAACAGTTCGGAGAGCTCTGGTGATATAAAACAGTTCAGAGAGCTCTTGTTTGATATAAAACAGTTCGGAGAGCTCTGGTGATGTAAAACAGTTCGGAGCGCTCTTGTTTGATGTAAAACAGTTCGGAGAGCTCTTGTTTGATATAAAACATTTCGGAGAGCTCTTGTTTGATGTAAAACAGTTCGGGGAGCTCTGGTGATATAAAACAGTTCAGAGAGCTCTGGTGATATAAAACAGTTCGGAGAGCTCTGGTGATATAAAACAGTTCAGAGAGCTCTTGTTTGATATAAAACAGTTCGGAGAGCTCTGGTGATGTAAAAAAGTTCGGAGCGCTCTTGTTTGATGTAAAACAGTTCGCAGAGCTCTTGTTTGATATAAAACATTTCGGAGAGCTCTTGTTTGATGTAAAACAGTGCGGGGAGCTCTGGTGATATAAAACAGTTCAGAGAGCTCTGGTGATATAAAACAGTTCGGAGAGCTCTGGTGATATAAAACAGTTCGGAGATCTCTGGTGATATAAAACAGTTCGGAGAGCTCTGGTGATACAAAACAGTTCGGAGAGCTCTTGTTTGATATAAAACCGTCCGGGGAGCTCTTGTTTGATGTAAAACAGTTCAAAGATCTCTTGTTTGATGTAAAACAGTTCGGAGAGCTCTTGTTTGATATAAAACAGTTCGGGGAGCTCTTGTTTGATGTAAAACAGTTCGGAGAGCTCTTGTTTGATATAAAACATTTCGGAGAGCTCTTGTTTGATGTAAAACAGTTCGGGGAGCTCTGGTGATATAAAACAGTTCAGAGAGCTCTGGTGATATAAAACAGTTCGGAGAGCTCTGGTGATATAAAACAGTTCAGAGAGCTCTGGTGATATAAAACAGTTCAGAGAGCTCTGGTGATATAAAATAGTTCAGAGAGCTCTGGTGATATAAAACAGTTCAGAGAGCTCTGGTGATATAAAATAGTTCGAAGAGCTCTGGTGATATAAAACAGTTCAGAGAGCTCTGGTGATATAAAACAGTTCAGAGAGCTCTGGTGATATAAAACAGTTCAGAGAGCTCTGGTGATATAAAACAGTTCGGAGAGCTCTGGTTGTATAAAACAGTTCAGAGAGCTCTGGTGATATAAAACAGTTCAGAGAGCTCTGGTGATATAAAATAGTTCAGAGAGCTCTGGTGATATAAAACAGTTCAGAGAGCTCTGGTGATATAAAACAGTTCAGAGAGCTCTGGTGATATAAAACAGTTCAGAGAGCTCTGGTGATATAAAACAGTTCAGAGAGCTCTGGTGATATAAAAACAGTTCGGAGAGCTCTGGTGATATAAAACAGTTCAGAGAGCTCTTGTTTGATATAAAACAGTTCGGAGAGCTCTGGTGATGTAAAAAAGTTCGGAGCGCTCTTGTTTGATGTAAAACAGTTCAGAGAGATCTTGTTTGATATAAAACATTTCGGAGAGCTCTTGTTTGATGTAAAACAGTTCGGGGAGCTCTGGTGATATAAAACAGTTCAGAGAGCTCTGGTGATATAAAACAGTTCGGAGAGCTCTGGTGATATAAAACAGTTCGGAGATCTCTGGTGATATAAAACAGTTCGGAGAGCTCTGGTGATACAAAACAGTTCGGAGAGCTCTTGTTTGATATAAAACCGTCCGGGGAGCTCTTGTTTGATGTAAAACAGTTCAAAGATCTCTTGTTTGATGTAAAACAGTTCGTAGAGCTCTTGTTTGATATAAAACAGTTCGGGGAGCTCTTGTTTGATGTAAAACAGTTCGGAGAGCTCTTGTTTGATGTAAAACAGTTCGGAGAGCTCTGGTGATATAAAACAGTTCGGAGAGCTCTGGTGATATAAAACAGTTCGGAGAGCTCTTGTTTGATGTAAAACAGTTCGGGGAGCTCTTGTTTGATGTAAAACAGTTCGGAGAGCTCTGGTGATATAAAACAGTTCGGAGAGCTCTGGTGATATAAAACAGTTCAGAGAGCTCTGGTGATATAAAACAGTTCGGAGAGCTCTTGTTTGATATAAAACAGTCCGGGGAGCTCTTGTTTGATGTAAAACAGTTCAAAGATCTCTTGTTTGATGTAAAATAGTTCGGAGAGCTCTTGTTTGATATAAAACAGTTCGGGGAGCTCTTGTTTGATGTAAAACAGTTCAAAGATCTCTTGTTTGATGTAAAACAGTTCGGAGAGCTCTTGTTTGATATAAAACAGTTCGGGGAGCTCTTGTTTGATGTAAAACAGGTCGGAGAGGTCTGGTGATATAAAACAGTTCGGAGAGCTCTTGTTTTGATGTAAAACAGTTCGGAGAGCTTTGTTTGATATAAAACAGTTCGGAGAGTTCTGGTGATATAAAACAGTTCGGAGAGCTCTTGTTTGATGTAAAACAGTTCGGAGAGCTCTTGTTTGATGTAAAACAGTTCGGGGAGCTCTTGTTTGATGTAAAACAGTTCGGGGAGCTCTAGTTTGGTGTAAAACAGTTCGGGGAGCTCTTGTTTGATGTAAAACAGTTCGGAGATCTCTTGTTTGATGTAAAACAGTTCGGAGAGCTCTGGTGATATAAAACAGTTCGGAGAGCTCTGGTGATATAAAACAGTTCGGAGAGCTCTTGTTTGATGTAAAACAGTTCGGGGAGCTCTTGTTTGATGTAAAACAGTTCGGAGAGCTCTGGTGATATAAAACAGTTCGGAGAGCTCTTGTTTGATGTAAAACAGTTCGGGGAGCTCTTGTTTGATGTAAAACAGTTCGGAGAGCTCTGGTGATATAAAACAGTTCGGAGAGCTCTGGTGATATAAAACAGTTCGGAGAGCTCTTGTTTGATATAAAACAGTCCGGGGAGCTCTTGTTTGATGTAAAACAGTTCAAAGATCTCTTGTTTGATGTAAAACAGTTCGGAGAGCTCTTGTTTGATATAAAACAGTTCGGGGAGCTCTTGTTTGATGTAAAACAGTTCGGAGAGCTCTTGTTTGATATAAAACAGTCGGGAGCTCTTGTTTGATGTAAAACAGTTCATAGATCTCTTGTTTGATGTAAACAGTTCGGAGAGCTCTTGTTTGATATAAAACAGTTCGGGGAGCTCTTGTTTGATGTAAAACAGGTCGGAGAGGTCTGGTGATATAAAACAGTTCGGAGAGCTCTTGTTTGATGTAAAACAGTTCGGAGAGCTTTTGTTTGATATAAAACAGTTCGGAGAGCTCTGGTGATATAAAACAGTTCGGAGAGCTCTTGTTTGATGTAAAACAGTTCGGAAAGCTCTTGTTTGATGTAAAACAGTTCGGGGAGCTCTTGTTTGATGTAAAACAGTTCGGGAAGCTCTTGTTGGTGTAAAACAGTTCGGGGAGCTCTTGTTTGATGTAAAACAGTTCGGAGAGCTCTTGTTTGATGTAAAACAGTTCGGAGAGCTCTGGTGATATAAAACAGTTCGGAGAGCTCTGGTGATATAAAACAGTTCGGAGAGCTCTTGTTTGATGTAAAACAGTTCGGAGAGCTCTTGTTTGATGTAAAACAGTTCGGAGAGCTCTGGTGTTGTAAAACAGTTCGGAGATCTCTTGTTTGATGTAAAACAGTTCGGAGAGCTCTGGTGATATAAAACAGTTCGGAGAGCTCTGGTGATATAAAACAGTTCGGAGAGCTCTTGTTTGATGTAAAACAGTTCGGGGAGCTCTTGTTTGATGTAAAACAGTTCGGAGAGCTCTGGTGATATAAAACAGTTCGGAGAGCTCTGGTGATATAAAACAGTTCGGAGAGCTCTTGTTTGATATAAAACAGTCGGGGAGCTCTTGTTTGATGTAAAACAGTTCAAGATCTCTTGTTTGATGTAAACAGTTCGGAGAGCTCTTGTTTGATATAAAACAGTTCGGGGAGCTCTTGTTTGATGTAAAACAGTTCGGAGAGCTCTTGTTTGATATAAAACAGTCCGGGGAGCTCTTGTTTGATGTAAAACAGTTCATAGATCTCTTGTTTGATGTAAACAGTTCGGAGAGCTCTTGTTTGATATAAAACAGTTCGGGGAGCTCTTGTTTGATGTAAAACAGGTCGGAGAGGTCTGGTGATATAAAACAGTTCGGAGAGCTCTTGTTTGATGTAAACAGTTCGGAGAGCTTTTGTTTGATATAAAACAGTTCGGAGAGCTCTGGTGATATAAAACAGTTCGGAGAGCTCTTGTTTGATGTAAAACAGTTCGGAAAGCTCTTGTTTGATGTAAAACAGTTCGGGGAGCTCTTGTTTGATGTAAAACAGTTCGGAAGCTCTTGTTTGGTGTAAAACAGTTCGGGGAGCTCTTGTTTGATGTAAAACAGTTCGGAGAGCTCTTGTTTGATGTAAAACAGTTCGGAGAGCTCTGGTGATATAAAACAGTTCGGAGAGCTCTGGTGATATAAAACAGTTCGGAGAGCTCTTGTTTGATGTAAAACAGTTCGGAGAGCTCTTGTTTGATGTAAAACAGTTCGGAGAGCTCTGGTGTTGTAAAACAGTTCGGAGATCTCTTGTTTGATGTAAAACAGTTCGGAGAGCTCTGGTGATATAAAACAGTTCGGAGAGCTCTGGTGATATAAAACAGTTCGGAGAGCTCTTGTTTGATGTAAAACAGTTCGGGGAGCTCTTGTTTGATGTAAAACAGTTCGGAGAGCTCTGGTGATATAAAACAGTTCGGAGAGCTCTTGTTTGATGTAAAACAGTTCGGGGAGCTCTTGTTTGATGTAAAACAGTTCGGAGAGCTCTGGTGATATAAAACAGTTCGAGAGCTCTGGTGATATAAAACAGTTCGGAGAGCTCTTGTTTGATATAAAACAGTCCGGGGAGCTCTTGTTTGATGTAAAACAGTTCAAAGATCTCTTGTTTGATGTAAAACAGTTCGGAGAGCTCTTGTTTGATATAAAACAGTTCGGGAGCTCTTGTTTGATGTAAAACAGTTCGGAGAGCTCTTGTTTGATATAAAACAGTCCGGGGAGCTCTTGTTTGATGTAAAACAGTTCATAGATCTCTTGTTTGATGTAAACAGTTCGGAGAGCTCTTGTTTGATATAAAACAGTTCGGGGAGCTCTTGTTTGATGTAAAACAGGTCGGAGAGGTCTGGTGATATAAACAGTTCGGAGAGCTCTTGTTTGATGTAAAACAGTTCGGAGAGCTTTTGTTTGATATAAAACAGTTCGGAGAGCTCTGGTGATATAAAACAGTTCGGAGAGCTCTTGTTTGATGTAAAACAGTTCGGAAAGCTCTTGTTTGATGTAAAACAGTTCGGGGAGCTCTTGTTTGATGTAAAACAGTTCGGGGAGCTCTTGTTTGGTGTAAAACAGTTCGGGGAGCTCTTGTTTGATGTAAAACAGTTCGGAGAGCTCTTGTTTGATGTAAAACAGTTCGGAGAGCTCTGGTGATATAAAACAGTTCGGAGAGCTCTGGTGATATAAAACAGTTCGGAGAGCTCTTGTTTGATGTAAAACAGTTCGGAGAGCTCTTGTTTGATGTAAAACAGTTCGGAGAGCTCTGGTGTTGTAAAACAGTTCGGAGAGCTCTTGTTTGATGTAAAACAGTTCGGAGAGCTCTTGTTTGATGTAAAACAGTTCGGAGAGCTCTTGTTTGATGTAAAACAGTTCGGAGAGCTCTTGTTTGATGTAAAACAGTTCGGGGAGCTCTTGTTTGATGTAAAACAGTTCGGAGAGCTCTTGTTGATGTAAAACAGTTCGGAGAGCTCTAGTGATGTAAAACAGTTCGGAGAGCTCTTGTTTGATGTAAAACAGTTCGGAGAGCTCTTGTTTGATGTAAAACAGTTCGGAGAGCTCTTGTTTGGTGTAAAACAGTTCGGAGAGCTCTGGTGATGTAAAACAGTTCGGAGAGCTCTTGTTTGATGTAAAACAGTTCGGAGATCTCTTGTTTGATGTAAAACAGTTCGGAGAGCTCTTAAGAGTTTGATGTAAAACAGTTCGGAGAGCTCTTAAGAGTTGATATAAAACAGTTCGGAGAACTCTGATTTGATATAAAACAGTTCGGAGAGCACTTGGTTTTATTTTTACAGGAAGATTTTCTTGAATTCCGTGTAGGGAACTGGACTTTTTAAAATTCAGAACTAAAATTTCATTTTCTTTTATTAAGAATAGGAAGAAATAGATGGAAAGAAACGACAACAAATGATGAAGTCTTAAAACAACTAAAATTTGAAAAGAGAACTACTAAACACAGTTCATACAATACAAATGAGATTTTTGGGGCATGTTAAAAGACACAACAGCCTACTAAAAGTAATCTTGGGATGGAAAATACAAGGTAAAAGAGTCAGAGGTAGGCCAAGACTAACATGGACGAGTAACATCATGAGATGGACAGGTCAGCCTATGACAATATGCACTATCAAAGCAAGAGATAGAGCGGAATAGTGCTCCAAGGCAGCCAACTTTCGATGATTTTCTGGAAAGAAAATAGTTGTGATTATCTATAAATATGAGGTGTCCTTAAAGTCTGGACACAGACAAACATAGAACGAGATTGGATGTATGACAGAATCCCTAACCGGATTGTAATACGTGGTCATGTGAAGTGGTTTCCCCGTTGACCTGACCTTAACCCTCTTGACTTCTGTTTCTGGGGCTATGTTAAAGGAGAAGATGATGAACTCAATGAGAATCACAAGATGTAACACACTTGACTGAAGGCATAAACAGTGAATGTGTTAACATTGACGATGATGACTCAATGAGAATCACAAGATGTAACACACTTGACTGAAGGCATAAAGAGTGAATGTGTTAACATTGAAGATGATGAACTCAATGAGAATCACAAGATGTAAACAACTTGACTGAAGGCATAAAGAGTGAATGTGTTAACATTGACGATGATGAACTCAATGAGAATCACAAGATGTAACAACTTGACTGAAGGCATAAAGAGTAAATGTGTTAACATTGACGATGATGAACTCAATGAGAATCACAAGATGTAACAACTTGACTGAAGGCATAAAGAGTGAATGTGTTAACATTGACGATGATGAACTCAATGAGAACCACAAGATGTAACAACTTGATTGAAGACATCAACTGTGAATGTGTTAACATTAACGATGATGAACTCAATGAGAATCACAAGATGTAACACACTTGACTGAAGGCATAAACAGTGAATGTGTTAACATTGACGATGATGAACTCAATGAGAATCACAAGATGTAACACACTTGACTGAAGCATAAAGAGTGAATGTGTTAACATTGACGATGATGAACTCAATGAGAATCACAAGATGTAACAACTTGACTGAAGGCATAAAGAGTGAATGTGTTAACATTGACGATGATGAACTCAATGAGAATCACAAGATGTAACAACTTGACTGAAGGCATCAAGTGTGAATGTGAATGTGCTAACATTGACCACAATGAGGATTGATGACATCGAGTTCACGTGAATTTTATAAAATACATCAACTTTTACATCACAAATGATGGAAACCATATTGAAGACGTTATTGAATATTTGAATTGGGTAAAATGTTAATAAATTTCATTTCTGGAAAATAAGTATTTTTGGTTATATGTCCAGGCTTTAGGGGCGCCCTGTAGAACAGGCAGATGACGTTGCTCGGTTAAGGGAGTCATTAGTGACGCATGATGGACTAGATGATTGAGTTCGTGATTAGGTTTAGGGGAGTCATGAGTGATGCATGATGGTCTAGGTGGTTGACTCGGTTATTAGGGTTAGGGGAGTCATGTGTGACGCATGATGGATTAGATGATTGAGTTGGTGATTAAGTTTAGTGGAGTCATGTGTGACGCATGATGGTCTAGATGATTGAGTTGGTGATTAGGTTTAGGGGAGTCATGTGTGACGCATGATGGACTAGATGGTTGAGTTGGTGATTAGGCACAGTGCAGTCGGGATTGAATTTGAATGAGGCAAAGTAGGCTTCCATCAAGTAATGAGTTGAAAGAAAGGTGATGAGAGAGAGAGAGAGAGAGAGAAATGAAAGAGGGGAGAGACTGGAGGTGAGTTCAGAAGGAGTTATAAATAAGGATGTCATGCAGAGAACAGAACATTGGCGTAATGTGATAGAGGAGATAGGGACATGTGGCATATAACATTGGGATAGTGTGATAGAGGAAATAAGGGCATGTGGGCATAGAACATGGGATAGTGTGAGGGAGGAGATAGGGCATGTGAATATAGAACATAGAGATAGTGTGAGAGAGGAAATAAGGGCATGTGGGCATAGAACATGGGGATAGTGTGAGAGAGGAGATAGGGGCATGTGGGCATAGAACATAGGGATAGTGGGAGAGAGGAGATAAGGGCATTTGGGCATAGAACATGGGGATAGTGTGAGAGAAGAGACAGGGCAGAAAGCGAAGCAGCCAAACAGTTTATCAAACATTTCAAAGCTTGGCAGATGGAGCTCGTAAGCCTGGGAGGGCCGACCATCTAAGGGCAGAATTCCCCTACAGAAAAGACAATCTGCTGCCTTGCAGGAAGATTGGGAACAATCAAAGGCTACGGAAATCAAACCTGAATAAAATGCTGGCTGAAATCGGATGCACTGGGCCACTGGCACAGAACAAAGTGCAACGTTTTAACAAGTAATCAATCAGAGTGGATGTAACAGACTCTAATTATGATAGAAAAACTGACTTCATGAGAGAGTCTGAAATTCTACTCTGATTGGGTCTTGATCGCAGAGAGAGAGAGAGAGAGAGAGAGAGAGAGAGAGAGAGGAGAGAGAAACATTTCAGAAAGTGAAGCAGCTAAACACTTCAGAAAGTGAATCAGCCAAACACTTCAGAAAGCGAATCAGCCAAACACTTCAGAAAGTGAATCAGCCAAACACTTCAGAAAGCGAATCAGCCAAACACTTCAGAAAGCGAATCAGCCAAACACTTCAGAAAGCGAATCAGCCAAACACTTCAGAAAGCGAATCAGCCAAACACTTCAGAAAGCGAATCAGCCAAACACTTCAGAAAGCGAATCAGCCAAACACTTCAGAAAGCGAATCAGCTAAACACTTCAGAAAGTGAATCAGCCAAACACTTCAGAAAGCGAATCAGCCAAACACTTCAGAAAGCGAATCAGCCAAACACTTCAGAAAGCGAATCAGCCAACACTTCAGAAAGCGAATCAGCCAAACACTTCAGAAAGTGAATCAGCCAAACACTTCAGAAAGTGAATCAGCCAAACACTTCAGAAAGCGAAGCAAACAAATATTCAAAATGCGAAGCAGCCAGACAGTTCAGAAAGCGAAGCAGGCAAGCAGTTATCTTTAACCTTGAACAGAAAGAATGAAAACAATTATGGAAGTGCCATGATCAGAAAGAGAGAGAACTACAGCCCAACTGTGCCACTCTCTCGAGCAACTCGCCAAGACTTTGCCAAACTTACGACAGGAGAGCTCCAATCTCACGTCACGGATCTACTAAATGGTCACGTGTTTCATATTCCAAACATCTCCCAGAATGAATCAACAACAAACACTTCATTTGACTTGATTTCCTTATCATAATGAGCCATCATGGCGATCAAAGCTGTTGAAAGCCAAGTTTATCGCAAGCATTTGTCTGCCGGTGTAAACACCAAGATCTCAACACAAGATTTGCTTGGAAACCTTTCTGCCCTTGACCCGGGTTGCTCTTTACAACCCGGGTTGCTCGTTACAACCCGTGATCTCGCTTACAAAGATGATCGCTTTAAAAAAAAAAAATTCTCTCACGGATTCAAAGAATGTTGGCAATGGTGTATGAGCTATGTGGCAATATTCGAGTTACTGCTTCCTAAAAGTGGGTGTTGTGTCTGAGTCTGGTTGTATGAGCTATGTGGCAACATTCGAGTTACTGCTTCCTAAAAGTGGGTGCTGTGTCTGAGTCTGGTTGTATGAGCTATGTGGCAATATTCGAGTTACTGCTTCCTAAAAGTGGGTGCTGTGTCTGAGTCTGGTTGTATGAGCTATGTGGCAATATTCGAGTTACTGCTTCCTAATAGTGGGTGTTGTGTCTGAGTCTGGTTGTATGAGCTATGTGGCAATATTCGAGTTACTGCTTCCTAATAGTGGGTGCTGTGTCTGAGTCTTGTTGTATGAGCTATGTGGCAATATTCGAGTTACTGCTTCCTAATAGTGGGTGCTGTGTCTGAGTCTGGTTGTATGAGCTATGTGGCAATATTCGAGTTACTGCTTCCTAATAGTGGGTGCTGTGTCTGAGTCTGGTTGTATGAGCTATGTGGCAATATTCGAGTTACTGCTTCCTAATAGTGGATGCTGTGTCTGAGTCTGGTTGTATGAGCTATGTGGCAATATTCGAGTTACTGCTTCCTAATGGGTGTTGTGTCTGAGTCTGGTTGTATGAGCTATGTGGCAATATTCGAGTTACTGCTTCCTAATGGGTGTTGTGTCTGAGTCTGGTTGTATGAGCTATGTGGAAATATTCGAGTTACTGCTTCCTAATAGTGGGTGTTGTGTCTGAGTCTGGTTCACGCAAGAGTCTATGCGATTTAATTAACGAAATAAAAATGCATGCAGTCACAGCAGCTCAATAATACAACAGCGAATTTAACGACAATCGTGCTTATTTTGTCACAATCTTATGTGCAAACAAAATTAAAATGTTCAACTCCAATGTTAAATCAGTCTTGTTATATGGCAGTGAACATGGGTAGCAAAAAAAAAAATTGCAATCACGAAGATACAAACCTTCGTTAATGGATACTTGCACCGAATGAAAGGATAAAAATGGCAGGACAAAATTACTAATGTAGAAATATGGGGAGGCACCAGTCAAATACTGTGGATAAAAAGATACTGCTAGAAAATGGTGCTGGTTAGGACACCCCTCTGCGGAAGCCAACTGAGAGTATTACACGACAGGTCCTTTTTGAAATCCCCAGAGGAAGAGACAATGAGGAAGACCAGAATATGCATAGAGAAGACTTATGAAAGCAGAGATGAAGATGATGGGGACGACTGAAAGAAGCAGAGATGAAGATGATGGGAAGATATGTAATGATATTTATAAAATGGCAGGAAACAGAACGACTTGAAAAGCGATTATTGAAGAACTAAGCTCAGCAGGGAGCTGAAAGTGTCTGTTGAAGACCTATGCTACTCATGGAGCTGAAAGTGTCTGTTGAAGACCTATGCAACTCATGGAGCTGAAAGTGTCTGTTGAAGACCTATGCTACTCATGGAGCTGAAAGTGTCTGTTGAAGACCTATGCTACTCATGGAGCTGAAAGTGTCTGTTGAAGACCTATGCTACTCATGGAGCTGAAAGTGTCTGTTGAAGACCTATGCTACTCATGGAGCTGAAAGTGTCCGTTGAAGACCTATGTTCCACAGGGAGCTGAAGGTGTCTGTTGAAGACCTATGTTCCACAGGGAGCTGAAAGTGTCTGTTGAAGACCTATGTTCCACAGGGAGCTGAAAGTGTCTGTTAAAGACCTATGCTACTCATGGAGCTGAAAGTGTCCGTTGAAGACCTATGTTTCCACAGGGAGCTGAAGGTGTCTGTTGAAGACCTATGTTCCACAGGGAGCTGAAAGTGTCTGTTGAAGACCTATGCTACTCATGGAGCTGAAAGTGTCCGTTGAAGACCTATGTTCCACAGGGAGCTGAAAGTGTTTGTTGAAGACCTATGTTCCACAGGAGCTGAAAGTGTCTGTTGAAGACCTATGTTCCACAGGGAGCTGAAAGTGTCTGTTGAAGACCTATGCTACTCATGGAGCTGAAAGTGTACGTTGAAGACCTATGTTCCACAGGGAGCTGAAGGTGTCTGTTGAAGACCTATGTTCCACAGGGAGCTGAAAGTGTTTGTTGAAGACCTATATTCCACTGGGAGCTGAAAGTGTTTGTTGAAGACCTATGTTCCACATGGAGCTGAAAGTGTTTGTTGAAGAACTATGCTCCACAGGGAGCTGAAAGTGTTTGAAAAGAAGAATCTACTTTGTTTTTCTTGTTGGTAGAGACTCAGACCATAACTTGGACCTGAACGTCTCCCGACGACTACATTAAACATGCGGTCTTTATTCTCCGAACCTATAAGTACTTCCTCTGCCTCCCCCCTTTCTCCAGTAGTGGGAAAATATCGTCACTATATTTGGTTATCACACACATTTTTAGTCTCTGCGATAATGTTGTAGGTCACGAAGTTCAGCGTGTATTTCATTCATTCATTCATTTACTTTCCTCTCGGACGAAGACGGCACATGGGGCGGAAGTCACAGTTCTCCATGATGTTGATCTGCTGCCAGTTCTTGAAGTTCTTTGTTTTTTCTTAGTCCCATGTTTGAGCCTTCCCTAGTGAGTGTTCTGCTAGCGATTCTCTTGGTCTATCTTGTTTTCTTTTACAGATGGTTTCCACATGAATGCATTACGGAGAAGATCCATTCATTCTCAACACATGACCGATGTATTTGCAACGCCGCCTTCTTATAAAACTCGACATGTACTCTTGTTTAGATTCATCTCTTATCTGTTCATTTGAAATGTATTCTTTCCAGCTTATGTTTGAGATCCTACATAGACATTTGTTTTCAAAGGCATTTAATTCTTATCTAAAGTCAGGGTGGATTTCAACTTTTACATCCATATTCTAGCATTGGTATCACACAGGAGTTGAACAGTCTAAGTTTTGTTCGTTTACTGAGAACTTTGGATCTCCAGATGTTCGTTTACTGAGAGCTTTGGATCTCCAGATGTTCGTTTTCTGAGAGCTTTGGATCTCCAGATGTTCGTTTTCTGAGAGCTTTGGATCTCCAGATGTTCGTTTTCTGAGAGCTTTGGACCTCCAGATGTTCGTTTACTGAGAGCTTTGGATCTCCAGATGTTCGTTTTCTGAGAGCTTTGGATCTCCAGATGTTCGTTTTCTGAGAACTTGGATCTCCAGATGTTCGTTTACTGAGAGCTTTGGATCTCCAGATGTTCGTTTTCTGAGAGCTTTGGATCTCCAGATGTTCGTTTACTGAGAGCTTTGGATCTCCAGATGTTCGTCAGTTTGTTGAAAGAATTTGATGTTAGTGCGATGCGTGTCAAGATTTCTGCTGTCATGTCTCCATCACAGGACATTTTGCTGCCTAGGTTGTTACATTAGTGTGTATTTAAGAAATGGAAATATTGTTGAGTAATGAATTTATTTATTATTTATTTTTTTTTAGTTGGAGTAGATTGTTTGGAACACAGGTTTGAAGTCTTTGAAATGTGGATATTTAGAAGAATAGCTAGAATTGGGTGGAAAGAAAAGATAGCAAACTATGAAGTCTTAAAACAACTAAACATGAAAAGAGAACTACTAAACACAATTCAAACAAGACAAATACGATTTTTGGGCCATGTTAAAAGACACAAAAGCCTACTAAAAGTAATCTTGGATGGGAAAATACAAGGTAAAAGAGGCAGATGCAAACCAAGACTAACATGGGCAAGTAACATCAGAAAGTGTACAAATCAGCCTATGACAACCTGCACCATCATAGCAAGAGACAGAGCAGAATGGCGCTACATGGTAGCCAACCTTCGTTGCGGAGAAGGCACTCGATGATGATGATGATATTGTTTGACTATTTTCTGTGATTCATTTGAAGAATCACTAGGCGATATCAATGTCAGAGGTAGCAGAGTAAAGTATGGACTGAACAGAATGTCACTAAAAGCATACCAGAGAAAAAAAACAGAACAGAATGTCACTTTTAGCATACCAGAAAAAAAACAGAACAGAATATCACTAAAAGCATACCAGAAAAAAAACAGAACAGAATGTCACTAAAAGCATACCAGAAAAAAACAGAACAGAATGCCACTAAAAGCATACCAGAAAAAAAAACAGAACAGAATGTCACTAAAAGCATACCAGAAAAAAAAACAGAACAGAATATCACTAAAAGCATACCAGAAAAGAAAACAGAACAGAATGTCACTAAAAGCATACCAGAAAAAAAAACAGAACAGAATGTCACTTTTAGCATACCAGAAAAAAAAACAGAACAGAATGTCACTAAAAGCATAGCAGAAAAAAAACAGAACAGAATGTCACTAAAAAGCATACCAGAAAAAAAAACAGAACAGAATGTCACTAAAAGCATACCAGAAAAAAAACAGAACAGAATGTCACTAAAGCATACCAGAAAAAAAAAACAGAACAGAATGTCACTAAAAGCATACCAGAAAAAAAAACAGAACAGAATGTCACACTAAAAGCATAGCAGAAAAAAAACAGAACAGAATGTCACACTAAAAGCATAGCAGAAAAAAACAGAACAGAATGTCACTAAAAGCATACCAGAAAAAAAACAGAACAGAATGTCACTAAAAGCATACCAGAAAAAAAACAGAACAGAATGTCACTAAAAGCATACCAGAAAAAAAACAGAACAGAATGTCACTAAAAGCATACCAGAAAGAAAAACAGAACAGAATGTCACTAAAGCATACCAGAAAAAAAAACAGAACAGAATGTCACTAAAAGCATACCAGAAAAAAAAACAGAACAGAATGTCACTAAAAGCATACCAGAAAAAAAACAGAACAGAATGTCACTAAAAGCATACCAGAAAAAAAAACAGAACAGAATGTCACTAAAAGCATACCAGAAAAAAAACAGAACAGAATGTCACTAAAAGCATAGCAGAAAAAAAACAGAACAGAATGTCACTAAAAGCATACCAGAAAAAAAAAACAGAACAGAATGTCACTAAAAGCATACCAGAAAAAAAAACAGAACAGAATGTCACTAAAAGCATACCAGAAAAAAAAACAGAACAGAATGTCACTAAAAGCATACCAGAAAAAAAACAGAACAGAATGTCACTAAAAGCATACCAGAAAAAAAACAGAACAGAATGTCACTAAAAGCATACCAGAAAAAAAAACAGAACAGAATGTCACTAAAAGCATACCAGAAAAAAAAAACAGAACAGAATGTCACTAAAAGCATACCAGAAAAAAAACAGAACAGAATGTCACTAAAAGCATACCAGAAAAAAAAACAGAACAGAATGTCACTAAAAGCATACCAGAAAAAAAAAAACAGAACAGAATGTCACTAAAAGCATAGCAGAAAAAAAAACAGAACAGAATGTCACTAAAAGCATACCAGAAAAAAAAAAACAGAACAGAATGTCACTAAAAGCATACCAGAAAAAAAAACAGAACAGAATGTCACTAAAAGCATACCAGAAAAAAAAACAGAACAGAATGTCACTAAAAGCATACCAGAAAAAAAAACAGAACAGAATGTCACTAAAAGCATACCAGAAAAAAAAACAGAACAGAATGTCACTAAAAGCATACCAGAAAAAAAACAGAACAGAATGTCACTAAAAGCATACCAGAAAAAAAAAACAGAACAGAATGTCACTAAAAGCAGACCAGAAAAAAAAACAGAACAGAATGTCACTAAAAGCATACCAGAAAAAAAACATAACAGAATATTTGAAGATCATCATTAGAGATTAAAGATATTATCAGAAATGATTAACAGAACGTAGTAACATGAACAACGAATAGCACAAAATTGTAGAGTTGAATGATAGAAGAGACAGCTTAGAACGTCAGAGAGGAAAAAAGTGATAGATACATAGAGAGAGAGAGAGAGAGAAAAAGAAAGAAAGAACGAAAGAACGAAAGAAAGAAAGAAAGAAGAGAAGAAAGAAAGAAAGAAAGAAAGAAAGAAAAAGAAAGAAAGAAAGAAAGAAAGAAAGAAAGAGGAAGCAGGCAGACAAAAAATCGGCAGCAAGCAGACAAAATACATAGACAGACTTACCTATCAGATAAACAGACAGACTGACAGAGCAGATAAACTGACAGGCTGACAGACCAGGTAAACAGATAGATCGACAAACATACTGATTAGAAGACAGACAGAAAACAAAAAATAGATAGATAGATAGATAGATAGATAGATAGATAGATAGATAGATAGATAGATAGATAGATAGATAGATAGATAGATAGATAGATAGATAGATAGATAGATAGATAGATAGATAGATAGATAGATAGATAGATAGATAGATAGATAGATAGATAGATAGATAGATAGATAGATAGATAGATAATTATATTGAAACGTCTAAACGCGAAAGATATCAACTCGTGAATTACTCATCAAATTGATCAACTGATAACATTTCTATTGAACAAAAACAGCAACAAGATACGGCTGTCAGAATACAATTGTCAGAACTTTGCAAAAACAAGCGCAGATAATAGTTTTGTTTTGTCCCAGATTAATTTTTTTGGGGTCTGAATCAGCGGTATTCCTGTCTACAGGAATAGCATCAATGACGTCAGACTGTGATTAAAGATTTCTGGTAAAATTCCTTTCGCTTGAGTCGCTACTTGAGTTGATCAGCGACAAACATGCCCCAGAAGTGTGCTACACGTCCTGGTGGGAGTGTTGCCGTGTCAGTGAGCAAACTCCATAATTAATGGTCTCATATTTCAACCTTTGTGAACTCTCTTTAGTCTTCCTACTTTCTTTCCTTCATCCGCCTTTTGTTGCGAATGATAGGAGGAAGAGGCATGTATTACAGCACTCAGAAAAAATGACAAAAAAACAACAGAAAAAAAACAAACAAAGAACAATATGTGGTCTGAAGCGGGATCGAACCCGTACACCTTAAAGGTGAAGTAAAGTACCCCTGTCACGCCAAGTGGCGTATAGGGAATATAGTGTTAGTAACCATACATTTTACAGACCTTCAGCTCATGATTTTTGGGGTAATGTGGTCGGTATTACGCCGTGCCGATTTACTTCCCAGAAAAAAAAATCCGGTATCCATTAAAGGCTGGGTGAACCAGGAAACCGTCGGTTGGGATCGAACCCTACCCTTTGTCCTTAGTAGTCCAGATCACTAACCACCGAGCTATCGCGGCTGGCACTGCGTATTATTCTTTGTTTTTTTTCTGTTTTTGTTTATTTGTCATTTTTTCTGAGTGCTGTAAAACATACCTCTTTCTCCTATGATTCCCTGAATTATCGCCTCGGAAGTTTCCTTCTAGAATAATATTCATTTATTATTATTTGTCGCTGTTGTTGCGTTGAAGCGTGGTAGAAGAAGAGAGGAATGTATAACATAATCTAATGCTTGAAGAGGATGTTTTGTTTGTTCTTTCAGTCAATTTCATTTTAGATGTGATTTCATTTCTTAGGCGTGTCTGGGCACTGCTAGGACATACATATTCTTGTTCTTGCCTATGTCTTTTATTGTGTCTATCTATCGTTTTATTGGACTCCTTCTTGCTCGATGTTCTGATGTTTTGAGGCAGGAAGTTTTTGATGTTGTTTGGTCCGGTTTCACTCTTATTAATTGTCCGAATTATTTTCATTTCTTCTTTGTATATTTATTCCAGGCACGGTTTATATCCGATCTATTCTTTTTTTTCCCACATTCGATCTATTTTTTGTGTTGTTTGTTGTCTTTGTGCTGTTTAGTATCTTTATGATATTTGTTATATCTGTGTTGTTTGTTATCTTTGTGTTGTCCGTTATCTTTGTGTTGTTTTTTATCTTTGTGTTGTCCGTTATCTTTGTGGTGTTTGTTATCTTTGTGTTGTCCGTTATCTTTGTGTGTTTGTTATCTTTGTGTTGTCCGTTATCTTTGTGGTGTTGTTATCTCTGTGTTGTTTGTTATCTTTGTGTTGTTTGTTATCTCTGTGTTGTTTGTTATCTCTGTGTTGTTTGTTATCTCTGTGTTGTTTGTTATCTCTGTGTTGTTTGTTATCTCTGTATTGTCCGTTATCTTTGTGTTGTCCGTTATCTTTGTGGTGTTTGTTATCTCTGTGTTGTTTGTTATCTTTGTGTTGTTTGTTATCTCTGTGTTGTTTGTTATCTCTGTGTTGTTTGTTATCTCTGTGTTGTTTGTTATCTCTGTGTTGTTTGTTATCTTTGTGTTGTTTGTTATCTCTGTGTTGTTTCTGTGGTGTTTGTTATCTCTGTGTTGTTTGTTACCTCTGTGTTGTTTGTTATCTCTGTGTTGTTTGTTATCTCTGTGTTGTTTGTTACCTCTGTGTTGTTTGTTATCTTTGTGTTGTTTGTTACCTCTGTGTTGTTTGTTACCTCTGTGTTGTTTGTTATCTCTGTGTTGTTTGTTACCTCTGTGTTGTTTGTTACCTCTGTGTTGTTTGTTATCTCTGTGTTGTTTGTTATCTCTGTGTTGTTTGTTATCTCTGTGTTGTTTGTTATCTTTGTGGTGTTTACTATCTGTCTCAAGCGCCTCATTTCACAGGTTGTAATCTTTCGTGTGTGGATTTTGATCAATGGTCATGTTTGACATTGGTAACATAGATTGGTATGACATCGTTATTTATCATTTACTCTTCAATCAATCAAGTTTAATGTAAAAGTAAAGGAAACCCTATAGCAACGTAAAGAAGCAGGAAACCGTTTGGGCGCACTTCCACAACGTGACGTCATTAACTGAGTGAGCACGGTGCCAGGTATTTATCATCGGTAAGATGATTGAAGATTGTCAGGAATCGAACCCACGCTCGCCTTATGTTAATGCCAGCGTGCTAACACTACATTAATAGTACTTCCATCAAGCAACTTACACAAAAGAAAAAGTAAAATATGAGTGGATCTTCAAGTTACAAACAATGATAAAAGTGAGATCAAGAACTGACATTCTCACCAGCAAATGGTGAGGTTTATTTTTGTGTATGCGTTCTAGATCCAAATAATTCAAACTGTACAATCTACAGTTAGTATTTGTTGTGCAGTTAATTTAGTCACATTGTGATATTGGATATGCTAGTGTTTTAGACTCTGATATTTGACAATCTAGAGTTATAGACTGTGATATTGGACAACCTAGTATTTTAGACTGTGATATTGGACAATCTAGTGTTTTAGACTGTGATATTGGACAATCTAGTGTTTTAGACTGTGATATTGGACAATCTAGTGTTTTAGACTGTGATATTTGACAATCTAGTGTTTTAGACTGTGATATTGGACAATCTAGTGTTATAGACTGTGATATACGTTAATGTTTTAGACTGTGATATTGGACAATCTAGTATTTAAAACTGTGATATTGGACAGTCTAGTGGTTTAGACTGTGATATTGAATATGCTCGTGTTTTAGACTGTGATACTGTACAATCTAATGTTTTAGATTGTGATATTTGACAATCTAGTGTTTTAGACTGTGATATTGGACAATCTAATGTTATAGACTGTTATATTGAAAAATCTAGTGTTTTAGACTGCCATATTGGACAATATAGTGGTTTAGACTGAGATATTGGACAATTTAGTGTTTTAGACTGTGATATTGGACAATCTAGTGTTTTAGACTATGATATTGTACAATCTAGTGTTTTAGACTGTGATATTGTACAATCTAGTGTTTAGACTGTGATATTGGACAATCTAGTATTTTAGACTGTCATATTGGACAATCTAGTGTTTTAGACTGTCGTATTGGACAATCTAGTGTTTTAGACTGTCGTATTGGACAATCTAGTATTTTAGACTGTCATATTGGACAATCTAGTGTTTTAGACTGTCGTATTGGACAATCTAGTGTTTTAGACTGTGATATTGGACAATCTAGTATTTTAGACTGTCATATTGGACAATCTAGTGTTTTAGACTGTGATATTGGACAATCTAGTATTTTAGACTGTCATATTGGACAATCTAGTGTTTTAGACTGTCGTATTGGACAATCTAGTGTTTTAGACTGTCGTATTGGACAATCTAGTGTTTTAGACTGTCGTATTGGACAATCTAGTGTTTTAGACTGTCATATTGTACAATCTAGTGTTTTAGACTGTCGTATTGTACAATCTAGTGTTTTAGACTGTCATATTGTACAATCTAGTGTTTTAGACTGTCGTATTGGACAATCTAGTGTTTTAGACTGTCGTATTGGACAATCTAGTGTTTTAGACTGTCGTATTGGACAATCTAGTGTTTTAGACTGTCATATTGTACAATCTAGTGTTTTAGACTGTCGTATTGGACAATCTAGTGTTTTAGACTGTCGTATTGGACAATCTAGTGTTTTAGACTGTCGTATTGGACAATCTAGTGTTTTAGACTGTCGTATTGGACAATCTAATGGACTGTTGTACCACAGGGAACCACGGTATCAAATCTGGCCAGAAGGTACCGAAGTAAGGCAGAAACTTTGGGGCAGACGTCACGACATGGAGAGAACTGCCACCTTCAACATGGAAACAGGACTACAGCTGTGACGTCATGAGCCACAGACAAGGTGGAAGGTCTCTCCTACCAAAACGAGGTGCATCTGAACTGAGGAATGAACCTGACTTGAAGGCTGAAGAAGAAAAAAAGAAGAAGAAGAAGTAGAAGATGAAGAAGAAGTTGGAAGAGAGGAAGAAGTTGGAAGAGAGGAAGAAGAAGAAGAAGTTGGAAGAAGAAGAAGAAGACGAAGAGGAAGAAGATGAGAGAGAAGAAGTTGGAATAGAGGAAGAAGTTGGAAGAGAGGAAGAAGAGGAAGAAGACGAAGAAGAAGAAGATGAGAGAGAAGAAGTTGGAATAGAGGAAGAAGTTGGAAGAGAGGAAGAAGAGGAAGAAGACGAAGAAGAAGAAGAAGATGAAGAAGAAGTTGGAAGAGAGGAAGAAGTTGGAAGAGAGGAAGAAGAGGAAGAAGACGAAGAAGAAGAAGATGAGAGAGAAGAAGTTGGAATAGAGGAAGAAGTTGGAAGAGAGGAAGAAGAGGAAGAAGACGAAGTAGAAGAAGATGAGAGAGAAGAAGTTGGAAGAGAGGAAGAAGTTGGAAGAGAGGAAGAAGAGGAAGAAGACGAGAAGAAGAAGATGAGAGGAGAAGAAGTTGGAATAGAGGAAGAAGTTGGAAGAGAGGAGAAGAGGAAGAAGAAGAAGATGAAGAAGAAGTTGGAAGAGAGGAAGAAGAGGAAGAAGACGAAGAAGAAGAAGATGAGAGAGAAGAAGTTGGAATAGAGGAAGAAGTTGGAAGAGAGGAAGAAGAGGAAGAAGACGAAGAAGAAGAAGAAGATGAAGAGGAAGTTGGAAGAGAGGAAGAAGTTGGAAGAGAGGAAGAAGAGGAAGAAGACGAAGAAGAAGAAGATGAAGAAGAAGTTGGAAGAGAGGAAGAAGTTGGAAGAGAGGAAGAAGAGGAAAGAAGCGAAGAAGAAGAAGAAGAAGTTGGAAGAGAGGAAGAAGTTGAAAGAGAGGAAGAAGAGGAAGAAGACGAAGAAGAAGAAGATGAAGAAGTAGAAGTTGGAAGAGAGGAAGAAGTTGGAAGAGAGGAAGAAGAGGAAGAAGGTAATGATGAAGAAGAAGAAGTTGGAAGAGAGGAAGAAGTTGGAAGAGAGGAAGAAGTTGGAAGAGAGGAAGAAGTTGGAAGAGAGGAAGAAGTTGGAAGAGAGGAAGAAGAGGAAGAAGGTAATGATGAAGAAGAAGAAGAAGGTAATGATGAAGAAGAAGAAGTTGGAAGAGAGGAAGAAGTTGGAAGAGAGGAAGAAGTTGGAAGAGAGGAAGAAGTTGGAAGAGAGGAAGAAGTTGGAAGAGAGGAAGAAGAAGAAGAAGGTAATGATGAAGAAGAAGAAGTTGGAAGAGAGGAAGAAGTTGGAAGAGAGGAAGAAGTTGGAAGAGTGGAAGAAGTTGGAAGAGAGAAGAAGTTGGAAGAGAGGAAGAAGTGGAAGAGAGGAAGAAGAAGAAGAAGGTAATGATGAAGAAGAAGAAGTTGGAAGAGAGGAAGAAGTTGGAAGAGAGGAAGAAGTTGGAAGAGAGGAAGAAGTTGGAAGAGAGGAAGAAGTTGGAAGAGAGGAAGAAGAAGAAGAAGGTAATGATGAATTAGAAGTAAGCAGAAGAAGAAGAAGATGGTGAAGAAGAAGAAGCAGAAGTAGATGAAAAAGGAAGTAGTAGATGAAGAAGAAGAGAAGAAGTAGATGAAGAAGAAGAAGAAGAAGAAGAAGAAGAAGATGGTGAAGAAGAAGAAGCAGAAGATGAAGAGGAAAAGAAGAAGAAAAAGAAGAAGTAGATGAAGATGAAGAAGAAAAAGAAGAAGAAAAAGAAGAAGTAGATGAAGATGAAGAAGAAGGAGAAGAAGAAGGAGAAGAAGAAAAAGAAGAAGAAGATGAAGAAGAAGAAGAAAAAAGAAGAAGTAGAAGAAGGAGAAGAAACGAAAGAAAGTCTATAACAGAGGACATCATGTGTTGGACTATGATGGAGGACATCATGTGTTGGACTATGATAGAGGACATCATGTGTCGGACTATGATAGAGGACATCATGTGTTGGACTCTGACAGAGGACATCATGTGTTGGACTATGATAGAGGACATCATGTGTTGGACTCTGACAGAGGACATCATGTGTGGACTATGATAGAGGACATCATGTGTTGGACTCTAACAGAGGACATCATGTGTTGGACTATGATAGAGGACATCATGTGTTGGACTATGATAGAGGACATCATGTGTTGGACTATGATAGTGGACAATCTAATGTTCTCACACACAGAGGAGAAACGTACACACATTTTGGGACATAGCGGTCCGGTTATCTTCTCAGATACTTAATCATCAATGACTAGAGGTTAAGTACCAATTAATGTTTCAAATATGTGAGCTGGTGGACTGCGCTAATTCCTTGAGAGCACTAGACACCTATAATTTTGCTGATGAGTCCCGTGGGCTGGGTGGTCTTAAGGTAAGACGGCGGCTTTTGGGCAAGCAGGTCTCGAGTTCGATTCCCCAAAGGCACCTAACAACAGCACAGATGGAAGCTGTCAGCGACCCACAGCTGATAGCCTGCGCCAAGATCGTGAACCAGAACAGTCCAGACCCTACTCCCCTCTCAGTGGTGCCTCCAGATATAGACTAACCTGGCTAATCTGGCCAAGAGAGTAAGGATCGAAGAGGGAAGACAACCCGGCACTTAAAAATAAAATGCTGAAGTCGGATGTGTTTGGCCGAAAGGCGAAAATATCACAGTTCTACTGCAAACTACAACACAACGTATCTAAGCCAACTTAACGTCCTTCTAAGGGCGGATGACAAAGAGGACAATCAATTCCTTTAGTGGACATCATGTGATCGACAGGATGGAACGATTCCCACCCCACTGGACGTGAACACACAAGAAAAAAATATCCATGCCTTGTTTCTTCGTGACGTTGCCTTCCCCTGTCCATAGGAGTGAGATTCGATGTCTAGCCCTCTCGGATAACGGCATCGTTCATTAAAGGCAGAGAACCCTTGTCAGTTGGCAATCGAAAGGGTAGCCAAAATGGCCGCTGCCCGAGCGAAAGTGACAGCAAAAAGTCTGCCCATGACGTTAAAACTCTCGACGAAAATAAAAAT
This sequence comes from Megaustenia siamemsis, assembly GCA_032433765.1. Taxonomy (NCBI): domain Eukaryota; kingdom Metazoa; phylum Mollusca; class Gastropoda; order Stylommatophora; family Ariophantidae; genus Megaustenia; species Megaustenia siamemsis. The sequence continues at coordinate 3,977,099 of JAVIAB010000117.1, read as the reverse complement.
ACTTCTGAAGCCGGAGAATATCTGCCTGTATGGCGGGGGCACCTGCTGAATACACGGTTGTCGGTGTTAAAAATAAGAAAACTGATAATCACGCAAAAGTTAGTCATTCGAGGCTTCGCTAGAGATATAAAGCTGACGAATGCAAGCAAACAACAGACAACAACAACAAAAAACAAACAACAACAAAGAAAAACAAACAACACAACAAACCACAAAAAAAACCACAAACACAACAAACCAAATAAACAGCAACAAACAACAACGACAACAACAAACAAAACCAACAACACAAAGAAAAACAAACAACAACAAACAAACAACAACCCAACCAAACACCACAAACAACAACAAACAAAAATAAACAACAACAACAACCACAAACAACTAACAACAACAACAAACACAACAAACAACCACTAACAACAATAAACAACCACAAACAACAACAAAGAAAAACAAACAACAACAAACAAAACAAGAAAAAACAACAACAAACAAAAACAAACAGCAAAAAAAACAACAACAAGCAACAACGAACAACCACAAACAACAACAAAAACCACAAACAACAAACAACAAAAAACAACACAAACAACAACAAACAACAACAAAAAACAAAAATAAACAACAATAAACAGCCACAACAACTACAAACAACAACAAACAACAACAAACAACAATAAACAACCACAAATAACAACAACAAACAAAAACAAACAACAACAAAAAACAAACAAACAACAACAACAAAAATAAACAACAAACAGCCACAAACAACGACAAACAACAATAAACAACCACAAACAAACAACAACAAAAACAAACAACAACAAAACAACACAAACAGCTACAAACAACAAAAAAAAACAACAAAAAATAACAAACAACCACAAACAGCAACAAACAACCACAAACAACAACAAACAACTACAAACAACTACAAACAACCACAAAAAACAAAAAACAACAGCAAACAACTACAAACAACCACAAATAACAACAAACACAAAAAACAACACAAATAACAACAAACAACTAACAACGAACAAAACAACCACAAACAACAACAAACAACAGGAAACAACCACAAACAACCACAAACAACTACAAACAACAACACAACAAACAACAACAACAAACAACCACAAACAACAGCAAAAAAACACAACAAACAACAACAACAAACAACCACAAACAACTACAAACAACAACAAAGAACAACAACAACCACAAACAACAGCAAACAACAACAACAAACAACAACAAACAACCACAAACAACAGCAAACAACAACAACAAACAACAACAACAAACAACCACACAACAACTACACAAACAACAACAAAGAACAACAAACAACCACAAACAACAACTGATGAGACCTGTACTGTCATCATCATCATCGAGTGCCATCTCCGCAGCGAAGGTTGGCTACGATGGAGCGCCATTCTGCTCTGTCTCTTGCTTTGATGGTGCAGGTTGTCTTAGGCTGATTTGTCTATCTTTTGATGTTACTCGCCCATGTTAGTCATGGTCTTCCTCTGCCTCTTTTACCTTGTATTTTCCCTCCAGGATTACTTTTAGTAGGCTGTTGTGTCTTTTAACTTGGCCCAAAAATCGCATTTGTCTTATTTGAATTGTATTTAGTAGTTCCCTTTTCAATTTTTAGTTGTTTAATACTTCATCGTTTGTTCTTTTCCTTTCATCCAATTCTACCTATTCTTCTATATATCCACATTTCAAAGGCTTTAATTCTCTGTTCTGTTTTCTTGTCTAATGTCCATGTTTCTGCACCATATAGGAGTGTTGAGAAGAGATAACATTTTGCTATTCTTAGTTTTAGCCCTGGTGTTATTTGTTTTGATGTTGGTATATTTTTTCGTGGCATTAAAAATACTTTTTCCAATACCTTTTCTTTTTGTTTATTCAGTTGTACATTTTCCATCACCGGTATAGTATGTCCAGGTAGTTGTAGTTCTGAACTGTCTCCAGGTGTATTCCTTCAACTTTGATATTTATTTGTAGGTCTTGAGAATTTTTCCAGGGACAGGACCTTCCCACCACATCTGTTATGTGTATTCTCTATACAGATGAGCCTAGTCAATGGGTATGGTCATCATTCAGCGGACGAATTTTAGTTTCTAAATTCTTCAAATCCATTGTGCCATCTGGCAGGTTGGGCACACAGCATGCCTGGACACCTGCAAGCTGTGGCCAAAATTAAAAAATGTAGGAATACATTTTTTTAAATAATAAAAAACACACAGAAAATTTGTATAATAGCTAATGTGTTTTCATATCATGAAACAACAGGATTTGCGCAGCTTCATTGTTTTTTGTTACAAACCTAATTATGATTTTTCTGCATTAGTCAATGGAGCATTCACAAAAATGATTTTATAAACCAAAAATATGTGTAACTTGAAAATCAATGACCAATAATATCAGTGGCTTCACATAACATGGCTTCGTCATTCTGTGAGAATGAGTGTGTGTAATTCTGTTAACTAATTTTAGAATAAGCTCACCCAATAATAAAAAAAAAAAGTAAAGTGCCCCATCACGTCAAGTGGCATACAGGAAATAGTGTTAGTGACCATAATTTTTACAGACCTTTGGCATATGATTTTTGGGGTAATGTGGTCAGTATTAAGTCCGTGCCACTTTATTTTCCCAGAAAAAATCTGGTACCCATTAAGGTTGGGTGAGCCTGGAAGCCATCGATAAGGATCAAACCCAACCTCTTGTACTTAGTAATTCAATTCACTAACCACTGAGCTATTGTGGCTCTCAAAAGTAAAGTGTCACACCAAGTGGAGTATAGGGAATAAAGCTCAGCCAATAGTCTTATCTAATCCAATATTTACAATATTTATGAAATAATTCATTGGATAAACTCAAAATCAACTTTTAAAACATCCACAAGTACTAGAAATGGCAGGAAAACAGTACCAAGATCTACGGCTAGAAAATATCCTTCTTTTAGATTTAGCAACAAGTTTGAAATACAATGTACAACAACAATGAACCGGTTGATTTTTTAATGACAGGAAGATTGTGAAATGTTTAGAGAATATTTGATTTTTTAGTTTCAGAAAATAGAATCAGTTTTAATCACTGACCTGTGCCATCCCTGCCACCTCATACTTAAACATATTTGAGACACTGACCTGTGCCATGCCTGCCTCCTCATACATAAACATATGTGAGTCATTGACCTGTGCCATACCTGCCACCTCATATATAAACATATGTGAGTCATTGACCTGTGCCATCCCTGCCACCTCATACATAAACATATGTGAGTCACTGACCTGTGCCATCCCTGCCACCTCATACATAAACATATGTGAGTCACTGACTTGTGCCATCTCTGCCACCTCATACATAAACATATGTGAGTCACTGACCTGTGCCATCCCTGCCACCCCAAACATAAACATATGTGAGTCATTACTTGTGCCATCCCTGCCACCTCATACATAAACATATGTGAGTCACTGACCTGTGCCATCCCTGCCACCTCATACATAAACATATGAGAGTCACTGACCTGTGCCATCCCTGCCACCTCATACATAAACATATGTGAGTCACTGACCTGTGCCATCCCTGCCACCTCATACATAAACATATGCAAGTCACTGACCTGTGCCATCCCTGCCACCTCATACATAAACATATGTGAGTCTGCTCCCACGATGATCTCATTAAACCGTCCATTACAGTGGGAAAGAACTGAAAAAAGAGCAAAATCTGATCAAGTAAGGACCATAACTCCCACATGTTTGTCCATATTAAAAAAAAACAAAACATATACACACCACAATTTGTAAGTCAGCAGTCCAGTTTTACCTACAAAGACATCACTGGACCTTGTTGTAGAGACAACGTCAGCGAAAACTTGATTTGCTCTCAAATTTAGCATTTTAATGTGATCATATAAGTCAGTTCCAGAACTGTTGCCACAAACATCTACAAAATGGCAGGGCTGTTATTGAAACATCCTAAAATCAAAATGGTAGCAAAACAATAAATACATTTATGTCATTACCATTGTCAAACATGGTCCTGTCACAAGAAATAATCATCATCATCATAATGTGCCATACCGTTTGGCATAGGCGATTATGTCCTTCCACAATGTTCTATATACAGTGCATCGTATCAATTCTATTGTTGACTGTTTGCCATGCATGACACCAAGCTATCTAGTATTTTCTCTCTTTGTCGTCCACGATCTCTCTTTCCCTGTATTGTGCCAGTTGTAACCAAGTATTCCAACTTTCCTCTTCTCATGATGTGCCCGAAAAATGTTGATTGTTTCTTTCTGATGTTTTTTAGGAGCTCACTTTTTGTGTTGGCCTCTTTGAGTATTCTCTCATTGGACTTTTTAGCTGTCCAGGGAACTTTCAACATTCTTCTGAGAAACCCATCTCTGTGGCCTCTAATCGTCTTTTCATTTCTTTGTCTACTGTCCATGTAAAGGAAATACACAAGAAAGTAAAATAAAAAGCAATATGGGATACTAAGGTAATGTAAGGTAATATGCAAGACTTGAATGGGCATCTTAGCACACAAATTTTCACCCATATGTGTTCGGGTGTCTATCCAGAAGTGTTCGGAGACCTCTGGATAGTGTCACTTCAAGCATCGAAACACACGATGTGAGGTGGCATTCCTCACCTTCACAGAGTGCTTCCCTGGTACCCATTTCTGTCAGCGGTTGCGTCGATTGTGGGGGTATTTTTTTCCAACCACAAGTACAACTCACACTGCTTCCAGCAGGAATCAAACATGGGTTGTCCAGACGTTGGTATAACATCTGATGGTTTTCCCAAATAGGCTACCGAGGCCCCCATGGGATACTAATGACAAACCAGTGATGTCACTAGAAAAGATCAGAGAAATGGTTGAAATTATACTCAGCATCAAACACAGAAAAACATAAAATGGTTCAGCAATCTCTCTTCAGCTTTACCAGTTATAACATTGGATTACCTCATTTCAGGGCTCAACAAAGGCAATAGACAGAAAACTTGACAGAAATCCTATATCTCTTCTTAAAAGCTGTCATTTAAAACTCAGGATAGAAAGTTGTGGATCACATTTAGCAATACATGTGGAAGGTATAAGGGAAGTCAAGGGACAGTACTTCCTTAGACACCAAACAATTAATGGTTGTCTCCCTTCATCTCATCATAAGCCAGAGGTAATTATTTAAGCCCCTCTGTGGAGGTTTTGATTCGGGACAACAAGATACTCAAGTCCCCCTGTGATTGATATCTTGGTGGATACATGATGACTGATAAATATAGTCCTGGGATTCTGGATGTTTGAAGTCAATCCTGACATGTAGGAAATCATGAAAGAATGAGTGAAGGAATTTGAAATAAAATGAGGAAAGGAAATTGAAATTAATTCTGTCATGTGTAAAAAATCATGACTGAGGGAAGGAATTTGAAATTAATCCTGACATGCATTAAGAAGTCATGATTACAAGAAGGAGTTTAAAATAAATCTTAGCATGTGTAGGAAATATTTTTGATAAAAGATCTTTACAAGGATTGAAAACTGCTAGAATAAAAATTTAGATAAGAGAAGGAGTATCAGGGTCTACGTCCTATTGGCCGGCTACGGCTTGAAAGGTCAATAGATAGATAGATGTGTAGGAAGTCATGTTTGAGGGAAGAAATAAGAAGTGTGTTTATCCAATGAACTGCTATAACCATCAACAAATATATTTCTTCCAGAATGAAAGAACTTGATCACCTTTGAGGCTGTCCTGTTTACAACTAGACCTGTTCTATCTATCTATCTATCTATTGACCTTTCGAGCCGTAACCGGCCCATAGGGCGTAGACCAAGATACACCTTCTCCTATATGGATTTTTTTGTTCTAGCAGTTTTCTTTTAAAGATATTTTATCAAATCTCGCCATCTGTCTCTGTTCTGTGCAAGCAGTTCTATCTCATTGAGGGAGCCGACTCCTGCTGCTCTTGCCTCTCTCATCAATGTTCTTCTCAGTGTCTCCCTGGGTCTTCCTCTTTTTCTTTTACCTGTTGTTTCCCATATGAGGGCTTGCTTTGCTATTCGGTTATTATCTCTTCTCATCACATGTCCAACCTATGACCATCGTCTTTTCTTTATTACTGAAGATATTAGTGGTTGATTGGCGATTTCTCTAATTTCCTCATTTGTTTTGAATTCGTTCCATGCTATACCAAGTATTTTCCTTAGACATTTATTTTCAAATGCGTTCAACTTTGTTTCTATATCTCTTGTTGTTTTCCAGCTTTCACACGCATACGTAAGGGTTGATAGTACATTTGATTTGAATAGCCTAAGTTTTGTGTTTGTGCTGATAAGTTTTGATTTCCACAACTTTTCAAGGCTTCTGAAAGACATTGCTGCTTTAGCTATTCTGATTTTAATTTCTTTGCTCGTATCCCCTTCTCGATCAATGTGACTTCCAAGTGATCGATAAAGTGATCGATCTCTTCTACTGGTTTGTTTTCCATGTATATTTTGTCACCTGTTGGAATTAAACTAGTCATGACTTTAGTCTTTTCATGATTGATCTCAAGCCCAATTTTGCTGGCTATTGATGATAGTTCATTTGTGTTTTCCTGCATCGTTTTTATCTGACTGCTGATGAGAACTATGTCATCAGCAAAGTCGAGGTCCTCCAAATGGTCTCCTTGTATCCATTCGATGCCTTTATTACCAGTGCAGCATTTCTTCATTATGAAGTCCATAACAATTCCAAATAACAAGGGCGATAAAATACATCCTTGTTTAACCCAGTTTCTATTGGGAAACATTCGCTCAGTCCTTCCTCTGTTCGAACTGCACATGTGTAACCATCATACATGTCTTTGATAATATTTATGATTTTTGATGGTAAACCATATTGCTTCAGAATTTTCCACAAAGAATCTCTATGAATACTATCAAATGCTTTTTGAAGTCGATGAAGTTAAGTACAAAAGGTTTTTGCTTTTCAATGTTTTCCTCCAATATAAGTCGTAGAGTGAAAATGTGGTCAATACAGCTTCTCCCTTTTCTAAACCCAGCCTGTTCTTCACGCATTACTGTATCTATTGAATCCTGTATTCTATTTAGGATGATTTTGCAGAATAACTTTGAGGCAACTGACAAAAGTGTCACGCCTCTCCAGTTGTTACAATCTCTAAGATTGCCCTTTTTTGGGATCTTAACAATGATTCCTTTTTTCCATTTATGAGGCGTCTTCTCTGTTTTCCAAATGATGTTGAACATTTTTTGGAGATGTATTAGATTATGGCTATCAATTGCCTTGAGGATCTCAGCTGTTAACTTATCCTCTCCAGCAGCCTTGTTATTGGTCATAAGCTTTAAGGTGGTTTCTATTTCACTCAAGGTGAAGTCATCTAAATTTACATTTAATTCTGCTGCTGGTGTTTCAGTTTCAAAATCTATTAAACTGTGGGGTAGTGGACGGTTAAGAATTTCTTTGAAGACCTGTTCTGCTAAGTAAATACTAACCTCTCCATTTATACAATTTTCTTGTATTATTATTTTTAATTGATTAAATTAAATACAAACAAGTTTCTATAATAAAACATACAATGTGCTAAGTAGTATTATTTACACACAAAAGTTAGTATGCAAGTTCAAATCGTAAGTAGATTCATTCATAAATTCATCAAACTGTAAGTAGTTTCATTCAAAATTTTATCAATCTGTAAGTAGATTCATTCAATAAGTAGATTCATTCGAAAGTTCATCAAACCATAAGTAGTTTAATATTTTTTTTATTTTTCGTTTTTAAGATATCGTTTGTCAGCTTTTACCACTGACGAAGTCCCTAGAGACTAGGAACTGAATTTTGCATGTTAATCCATTTTTTCCCTGGCAACCGTGTGCACAGGGGTCCTTCGCCGCATAGGCAGATAACTCCGACTTCGGAAGTACTCATATTTTTTCCGCCGATTAGTAATTGACGTTTCAAGCCAGGCCTCACTGCTGAGACCAGGGGTGGTTGCTACAGAGAGAAATTGTAAAAAAAAATCCCAACCGGTGTAGCCGGGACTTGAACCCATAACCTCTCTGTCTTGAGGCCGGCGTCTTGCCTCGAGACCAACCAGTCACCCAGTAGTTTCATATACAAGTTAACAAAGTAAGATTTTTGCTTTACATTATAAGTTGTAACAAATGAATCAGTATTATTGCATACCACCAACCTGAAGCAATGTTTGCCATGGTGCATGTTGGGACAAGCAGTGCAGTTTCCTTACCTAAAATGTCTGCAATCACACTCTGAAGCTCTGATGACAAATGGCATAGATTATTGTTCTTCCCCAAGATAGCACTGGATTATGGGAGTTTTACCATTAAAGTTTTAAAAATGTGTGGCATTTAAACCAAAAGAAAATGTGCAAAATATAGAATAAATATAAAGGAATTTATGAAGATAATAAAAGAGATCTTCCTAGTAAGTTATATTTAGAATAATAACATTGTAATTTGTTACTGATTTTCGTTACAAAATAAGTGTAATTAAGTGATTATGAGTTAATCAAAATTATACAGAAACTATTACCAATAAACAACTAAAATTAGGCCAAGTTTAACTGATCATATTCCAATTATACCTGAATACATAATAAAATATACCTGAATACATAAACAAATTATACCTGAATACATAAACAAATTATACCTGAATACATAGACAAAATATACCTGAATATATAAACAAAATATACCTGAATATATAAACAAAACATACCTGAATATATAAACAAAATATACCTGAATACATAATAAAATATACCTGAATACATAAACAAATTATACCTGGATACAGAAACAAAATATACTTGAATATATAAACAAAATATACCTGAATATATAAACAAAATATACCTGAATATATAAACAAAACATACCTGAATATATAAACAAAATATACCTGAATACATAATAAAATATACCTGAATACATAAACAAATTATACCTGGATACAGAAACAAAATATACTTGAATATATAAACAAAATATACCTGAATATATAAACAAAATATACCTGAATATATAAACAAAACATACCTGAATATATAAACAAAATATATCTGAATACATTAATAAAATATACCTGAATATATAAACAAAATATACCTGAATATATAAACAAAATATACTTGAATACATAAACAAAATATACCTGAATATATGAACAAAATATACCTGAATACATAAACAAAATATACTTGAATATATAAACAAAATATACCTGAATACATAAACAAAACATACCTGAATATATAAACAAAATATACTCGAATACATAAACAAAATATACTTGAATATATAAACAAAATATACCTGAATATATAAACAAAATATACCTGAATATATATAAACAAAATATACCTGAATATATAAACAAAATATACCTGAATATATAAACAAAATATACCTGAATATATAAACAAAATATACCTGAATATATAAACAATATATACCTGAATATATAAACAAAATATACTTGAATCTATCTAACAAGACACATAGGGCAGAACCACAATCTCAAAAAACAGAAACCTTGCATGCCAAAATGGCACATACTGCAGAGATCACTGCTTCCAAAACTTATGGCTCTGTTTCCATAACAATGCTTTTTACAATGACAGCTTGTCAAGCCATCGATCAACCTCCTTAGTCGCCTCTTACGACATGCCTGGAAGGTCACAGTGTCACTATTCTTTACTTCCCACATAATGAGGCCCCAGTAACACACGGGAGAATAATTATTATGACTAAGTATTATTATTATTCATGACTAAGTATTAATATTAATTATGACTAATTATTATGACTAAGTATTATGACTAAGTATTAATATTAATTATGACTAAGTATTATGACTAAGTATTAATATTAATTATGACTAAGCATTATGACTAAGTATTAATATTAATGACTTATATTGGAGGAACACATTGAAAAGCACAAACCCTTTGTACTTAACTTCATCGACTTAAAAAAAGCATTTGACAGCATTCATCGAGATTCTTTGTGGAAAATTATGAAGCAATATGGCTTACCATCAAAAATCATAAATATTATCAAAGACATGTATGATGGTTACACATGTGCAGTTTGAACAGAGGAAGGACTGAGCGAATGCTTCCCAAAAGAAACTGGGGTTAAACAAGGATGTATTTTATCGCCCTTGTTATTCGGAGTTGTTATGGACTTCAGAATGAAGAAATGCTGCACTGGTAATAAAGGCATCGAATGGATACAAGGAGACCATTTGGAGGACCTCAACTTTCCTGATGACATGTTCTCATCAGCAGTCAGATAAAAATGATGCAGGAAAACACAAATGAACTATCATCAATAGCCAGCAAAATTGGGCTTGAGATCAATCATGAAAAGACTAAAGTCATGAAAAGCTTAATTCCAATAGAAAACAAAATATACATGGAAAACAAACCAGTGGAAGAGATCGATCACTTTATCTATCTTGGAAGTCACATTGATCGAGAAGGGGATAAAAGCAAAGAAATTAGAATCAGAATAGCTAAAGCAGCAATGTCTTTCAGAAGCCTTGAAAAGTTGTGGAAATCAAAACTCATCAGCACGAACACAAAACTTAGACTATTCAAATCAAATGTACCATCAACCCTGACGTATGCGTGTGAAAGCTGGAAAACAACAAGAGATATAGAAACAAAGTTGAACGCATTTGAAAAGAAATGTCTAAGGAAAATACTTGGTATAGCGTGGAACGAATTCAAAACAAATGAGAAAATTAGAGAAATCGCCAATCAACCACTAATATCTTCAGTAATAAAGAAAAGACGATGGTCATATGTTGGACATGTGATGAGAAGAGATAATAACCGAATAGCAAAGCAAGCCCTCATGTGGGAAACAACAGATAAGAGAAAAAGAGGAAGACCCAGAGAGACACTGAGAAGAACATTGATGAGAGAGGCAAGAGCAGCAGGAATCGGCTCCCTCAATGAGATAGAGCTGCTTGCACAGAACAGAGACAAATGGCGAGATTTGATAAAATATCTTAAAAAGAATTGAAAACTGCTAGAACAAAAATTCAGATGATGGAGTATCTTGGTCTATGTCCTATGTGCCGGCTACGGCTCGAAAGGTCAATAGATAGATAGATTAATATTAATTATGACTAAGTATTAATATTAATTATGCATTGATTATCTCTGACGTACTATTTACAGTTGGATCTTCTCCATAAACATCATCTCCAACAAGAGCATTTTTCATAGCTTCTCTCATACGATCCGTTGGCTGTGTCACTGTGTCACTTCTGAGATCAATAACGCTGGTTGCATGTGTGAAACAGCGATGGTTGAGCCTCATAAGCCTTGTATGTGAATGCAGCAGATAATGATAAATGATGCTACATTTTACAACTCTTACAACTGCTGGACTCATCACTGACACTCTTTCATTAGAGAATCACTGCAAACAGAAAACATAAAAGATGTAAAAGTAAAAAATAAAGAGCCTTCGTCACGCCAAGTGGCGTATAGGGAATATGGTGTTAGTGACCATAAATTTTACAGACCCTCGGCACATGATTTTTGTAGTAATGTGGTCAGTATTACACCTGTGCCACTTTCCTTTCCCAGAAAAAAATCTGCTATCCATTAAAGGCTGGGTGAACCGGAAGCCGTCAGTTGGGATCGAACCCTACCTCTTGTTCTTTGTAGTCCAGTTCATTAACCACTGAGCTATCACATAAAAGATGCAGTTAGAGCTATTACAGTTTTAAGCAGTACATGACATATTTGTCTTTAGTCTTTCTCTTCAAGATAATTGTTATTTTAATGGCACAGTGATCTCGTGAGGTGAAACCTAAAAGCTACTAAAAATGTTTCCAACAGCACCTGGGCTGAATTTGGTCAGCAGCTCATAATCAAGACACTACTTCACCTCCTTGTGCTGCCTTTGGAAACAGAGACTGGCCAGTTTGGCCAAGGAAACCCAAAATTGTGTTATTCAAGTTGGATGTCTAGGCAAAAAGGCACAAAATATTGCAACTGGCTTTCAACAACAACAACATATCAATGCCCATTTCTTTTATTCTTTCTGTCTTTCACCTGATGACTACTAAAGGAGTTGATAGTCCTCTTCATCACCCATCCTTAGAAGGATGTCAAGTGTGCTTACATTGTGTTGTACCTTGCAGTAGAACTGCGATACTTGCAGCTTTTGGCCCTACACATCTAACATCAGCAGGTTTTTTTTTAGTAATGACATACTTCAGGGTTACTTATACCGACATACTTCAGGGTTACTTATACTGACATACTTCAGGTTACTTATACTGATATACTTCAGGGTTACTTATACTGACATACTTCAGGGTTACTTATACTGACATACTTCAGGGTTACTTATACTGACATACTTCAGGGTTACTTATACTGACATACTTCAGGTTTACTTATACTGACATACTTCAGGGTTACTTATACTGACATATTTCAGGGTTACTTATACTGACATACTTCAGGGTTACCTGTACTGACATACATCAGGGTTACTTATACCGACATACTTCAGGGTTACTTATACCAACATACTTCAGGGTTACTTATACTGACATACTTCAGGGTTACTTATACTGACATACTTCAGAGTTACTTATACTGACATACTTCAGGGTTACTTAGACTGACATACTTCAGGGTTACTTATACTAACATACTCTGTAGATTGTTACAGTACTAAGGCATTAGTGTGCCAACTTTACAGCTAGTTACACTTTGAATGATGTTGCTTGCTGCTGTTGCTTTGTGAAAATATTCAAAGTGTGTACGATATTTGTGATCATTTTTTCGTCTTCACATGTTTCAAAGTAGCCTACTCTAAACATTAAATTATAACTATTTGCTATTGTTATCATTTTCAACAACTGTTATCCAGCATCTGCCAACCTTACTGATTAAACAATTTTTTATGGACTTTGAATCTTAACTCTTTCCATACATTTCGACGTAAAGTGTCAAGCGGCCTTTATCCCTCGGGTTCTATCGTCGCTCCCCGACATACACCAGCAATGGTACTACGTGTCATAAAGATAGTTTTTTTTTTTTTAAGAATCTTGACTAGCAATCAGATGTTAATCAAAATTATTAGTTTTTTTTTATTTGTTTATTACCAAGACCAGATTGAGTACCATTAGTTTTATTATTATTATTGTTATTATTGGAAAGATTAAGCTTAAAGTCTCACATGGCCTCTACAAAAATACCAAAATGGCAATACTAAAACATTTAGTTAGTTTAATTTCTTTTCAGATATAGAAAATAAGCGAAAAGGGGGAGCACTCTCCTAATACTTTAGTAATGATTCCCCCTTTTTTTTTCATTTTTGATATGTCTGTTGTTGAAAAAGTGATCGTCAAAAAGTTGAGTTTTCTGCCACTTCTAATAAACAAAGTGGTCTGAGTTTTGACATGAGTGCTCATGAACTATTGAAGAATGTAGTGTTCATGAACTATTGAAGAATGTAGTGTTCATGAACTATTGAAGAATGTAGTGTTCATGAACTATTGAAGAATGTAGTGTTCATGAACTATTGAAGAATGTAGTGTTCATGAACTATTGAAGAATGTAGTGTTCATGAACTATTGAAGAATGTAGTGTTCATGAACTATTGAAGAATGTAGTGTTCATGAACTATTGAAGAATGTAGTGTTCATGAACTATTGAAGAATGTAGTGTTCATGAACTATTGAAGAATGTAGTGTTCATGAACTACTGAAGAATGTAGTGTTCATGAACTATTGAAGAATGTAGTGTTCATGAACTATTGAAGAATGTAGAGTTCATGAACTATTGAAGAATGTAGTGTTCATGAACTATTGAAGAATGTAGTGTTCATGAACTATTGAAGAATGTAGTGTTCATGAACTATTGAAGAATGTAGTGTTCATGAACTACTGAAGAATGTAGTGTTTATGAACTATTGAAGAATGTAGTGTTCATGAACTATTGAACAATGTAGTGTTCATGAACTATTGAAGAATGTAGTGTTCATGAACTACTGAAGAATGTAGTGTTTATGAACTATTGAAGAATGTAGTGTTCATGAACTACTGAAGAATGTAGTGTTTATGAACTATTGAAGAATGTAGTGTTCATGAACTATTGAACAATGTAGTGTTCATGAACTATTGAACAATGTAGTGTTCATGAACTATTGAAGAATGTAGTGTTCATGAACTATTGAAGAATGTAGTGTTCATGAACTATTGAAGAATGTAGTGTTCATGAAATATTGAAGAATGTAGTGTTCATGAACTATTGAAGAATGTAGTGTTCATGAACTATTGAAGAATGTAGTGTTCATGAACTATTGAACAATGTAGTGTTCATGAACTATTGAACAATGTAGTGTTCATGTCTTTTAAAATAAAATATATCAACTTTTTATCTGAGCAAACCAAGTCCAATGTTTTCTAGGCCAGCAGTAAAAAATCCCTATTTCTGGCTTGATAACTTTAGTGATATCATATCAATATCATGTTGTTTAATATTGTTTGTTATGACTATATTTTGTGCTCAATATTGTTTGTGCTAATTTAAATATTTTCCCCAGATTGTAACAATGAGATCCTACATGTGCCATACAGATCAGGGTACATTTAAGGGAGTCACAATGTGCCATACAGATCAGGGTACATTTAAGGGAGTCACAATGTGCCATACAGATCAGGGTACATTTAAGAGAGTCACAATGATGTCAGCTGTCACTGCTGCGGTAGACAATTCATTTATTGAGTTCTGTCTCCACATCGAAGGTTGGCTACCATAGAGCGCTATTTTTTGTCTTGATGGTGCATGTTGTCATAGGTTCACCTGTCCACCTTTTGATGTTATCAGTCCATTTCAGTCTTGGTCTGCCTCTGTATTGTGTGCCTTGTACTTTCCCTTCCAAGATGACTTTTAGAAAGTAGAAAGGTGTTATGTCAGGGTGGACAATGGTGTGGTTGCATATAAGGCAGGCCACCAAGGGCTATGTCTTGACTTACAAAACTCTTGGACAATACATTAAGACAAAGATGCAAAATGGAACACTTGCCAATGCTAGTTTTGGTTATAGCACGCCAAGGATGGTTTTTGATGTAGAGCTGGAACATACCCTTGTTGCATGAGTCCACGTCACTCCTTCGGATGAAAGAGATGGGAGTTAAGATAGGCACAGCCAGAAACGAGAAACTTAGTGGGCATGTAAGAAGATTTATCAACCAACACAGAACTGGAGTCGCCAGTCGCTGGACGCTGTGGGACTTGATGAGAAGGGGATCTGAGCACCTATAGACATGTTCGAAGAGCAATGATGATGACCCGAAAATAACTCAATAACAATACCCTTGTTGAGCATGCTATTCAGACATCATAGGTCTACCATTGACCGACCATTTACAAGTTACACAATCTTGCTTACAACGTAGCTATTTCCAATAAAGTAGATCTACAGAGATCTTGGGAAGAAAACGGAGTTGAATAATAAGCTGAGACTTTGTACCCTGATGGCTGAGACTACTGCAATGTGGTCAAATGTTACATTTTAATTTTTGTTACATTTCATTACATTTCTACCAGAATATTTAATTGTCAATTAGTTTGTAACCTGTTGTTAGTTACAGGAATGAAAGAGCTTTAAAATGAGCACACATTCCAAACTCTACCATAAAACGTATTGCAACAACTACAACACATTCAGTGTGCTACAATAAGCCCCACCTACCCCCCCCCCCCCACCCCCCGATTAAAAAAATATAACACTCCACTTTTGGTCACAGAAAAAAATATTCCTCTTCTTTCCTTTAGGTAGGCCGGCCCTGGAAGTACACGGCCTCCTATATGCAATTAATGCATTTAAGTTTATTATAAATGATACATTATAGTAAATGACATGTGACTATATATTTTATAATCATGATGACGATGCTGCACAGGGCGCAGGACAACAAAAATAACATCATCATATGATTATGATGGTGGCGGTGGCATGGTCTTATTGATGTCCTTTGTACATTTTTGTCCTGCCGCGTTATTTTAGTTACATTTTTACACTACTACATACGTCTCAGTTAATTAGTTTACTTTCTTTACTTTACTACTTTACTTTACTAGTATTACTTTACTAGTATTACTTACTTTACAGTACTTTACTATACTATACTTATATACTATCTTTACTATCTACTATAATAGTGTAAAGTAACTTATTAAACTTGGTTCTACTTAGTAGAGTACTAAATTAAATCAACTTTACCTGTTCATTTGTAAGAACTAAATTCAGTCACACCATTTTTTATGCAACAAGAAATATAAACTTTGATCATGACAAGAACAAAGCAATAAACAAACAGAATAAAGTAAACAACATGATATCGAAGGTTTAACATCGTGGTTTCATCGTGGGGTCAAATTTTAATATCAGATCGAGCAGTCAAAAATTGATTTGTCAGTTACCATGGTGATATATAGTAATTAAATAGTAGGAATCGACTTCTTTACTAAGTTAGAGAAGCTCGCCCGGAACATTTGACTTGTGGCGAGACACAACGAGCCCTGTATAACGACTGTCTAACCGAGAATGATGACAGTAATTGTATTTTAAAAAATAACTTACACGTGTCCTTGTTCTTCTGTGTTCTTTTTTGTTTAAACCTGATAATTAATTGATGACTTCGAAATGAAGATGTCATCAACAATCATTACGTGTAACAGCTGATCATAGCGCAGAACAATGACTATATAACAGCAGCCATTTAGAACAAATACTGATGACGTGTGTTCTGTAAATATTATTTTGTCAAGTTAAGTTCATTTAGCTTATCTCGTGCCACGATATCAGGGGCAGGAGAGCTTGGAATAAAATATATAGGAACAATAGAATAAACGGCACGGTTAAGGATTTACGTGATAATTGGGCGACGCACGTTAGAACAACGTTTCGGCTCAACAGGCCTTCAGCAGGAACAAACATACAACAATACACAGATATGTTTTTAAAATACAAAATAATAGATTTAAAAAATCTAAAATAAAAAAAAAAATAATAATTTCGAACTAGAATGAGAATGGCTTTCATGCAGGAGTCATGTGACACGTCTTCATAGTGACTCTCAAGTCATAGAATGAGAATGGGTTTCATGCAGGAGCCATGTGACACGTCTTCATAGTGACTCTCAAGTCATAGAATGAGAATGGCTTTCATGCAGGAGTCATGTGACACGTCTTCATAGTGACTCTCAAGTCATCAATTAATTATTAGGTAAAAAAAAACAACAGAACAACAAGGACACGTGTGTGTTATTGTTTATATAATTGCAGTCATTACTCTCTGTGTCGCCAGTCGCTATGCACGGCTCGTTGTGTCTTGCCATAAGTTAATGTCCCGGTCGGGCTTCACAAACTTGGTCAAGAAGTCCATGCCTACTATTTAATTACTATATATCACCATGGTAACTGACACATTAATTTTTTACTCATTTTCATTTGGTTTCATGCAGGAGGGTCAATGTTGTGTGTGTGTGTGTGTGTGTGTGTGTGTGTGTGCGTGCGTGCGTGCGTGCGTGCGTGTGTGTGTGTGTTGTTATAACATCTTACTTACTTACGGTCGCCCGATGACTAAAGTATTCTAAAGTATTCTAGAGTATTCGTAGACTGTAGAGTTCCTCTTCGTCATCCGCCCTTAAAAGGACGTTAAGTGGACATATCTGCGTTGTGTTGTGGTTTGCAGTATAACTGTTTATATTTGCACCTTTCGGCCCAACATATCCGACTTCAGCACGACATTTTTGAGTACCGGGTTGTCTTCCCTCTTCGATCCCTGCTCGCTTGGCCAGACTAGACATGTTAGTCTGTTACTGGAGGCACCACGTAGAGGTGGAGCAGGGTCTGGATGGTTTTGGTTCACCGATTCTGGCGCAAGCCATCAGCTGTGGGTCGCTGACAACTTCCAGCTCTGGTGCTGGGAGGCGCGCCTTCGCTTCCGTTTTAATATCTAACTCTAACCCTAACACAACCATCACATAACATCTAAGTCTAACACAACCATCACATAACATCTAAGTCTAACACAACCATCACATAACATCTAAGTCTAACACAACCATCACATAACATCTAAGTCTAACACAACCATCACATAACATCTAAGTCTTACACAACCATCATATAACATCTAAGTCTAACACAACCATCACATAACATCTAACTCTAACCCTAACACAACCATCACATAATATCTAACTCTAACCCTAACACAACCATCACATAATATCTAACTCTAACACAACCATCACATAATATCTTACTCTAACCCTAACACAACCATCACATAATATCTAACTCTAACACAACCATCACATAATATCTAACTCTAACCCTAACACAACCATCACATAATATCTAACTCTAACACAACCATCACATAATATCTTACTCTAACCCTAACACAACCATCACATAATATCTAACTCTAACACAACCATCACATAATATCTAACTCTACCCCTAACACAACCATCACATAATATCTAACTCTAACCCTAACACAACCATCACATAACATCTAACCCTAACCCAACACTCACTAAAAGATTACTTTTACCAACTTTTAAATTTTACCAATTTTTATTTCCATCCAACAACAACAACTAAAAGATTAACTCAAACCCTCATTGAAAGATTACCCCAAACCCGCACTTAAAGTTTAACATTAACCCAAATCTGCACTGAAAGTTGAACCCTAACGAAAACTCTAAAGTTAGTACAGGCCACACCATCAACTACCTTGCCCTACCTACCGTTGTTATCACAGTAACTTGTCCTATCTTATCTTGAGGCCACGCCGTGGCACAGCTACACCAATGACGCTTCAACGATCTCCTCCACAATCTCAGAAAGAGGCAGTTGATAAGGAGATAGCAAAGGTTACCATCAAGTCTACACGTTAGGGACTGACTTAACTTTAGTCTCGCTGAATAACAACTGTAACTTGACGTTCATCATCATCGTGTGCCCTCTCCGCAACGAAGGTTGGCTACCATGGATCGCCATTCTACTCTGTTTCTTGCTTTGATGGTGCAGGCTGACATAGATTGACTTGTCCATCTTTTGATGTTACTCGTCCATGTTAGTCTTGGTCTGCCTCTTTTACCTTGTATTTTTCCTTCCAATATTACTTTTAGAATGGCTGTTGTGTCTTTTAACATGCCCCAAAAATTTCATTTGTCTTGTCTTAATTGTATTTAGTAGTTCTCTTTTTATTTTCAGTTGTTTTAAAACTTCATCGTTTGCTATCTTTTGTTTCCATCCAATTCTACCTATTCTTCTATAAATCCACATTTCAAAGGCTTAAATTTTCTGTTCTGTTTTCTTGTCTAATGTCCATGTTTCTGCATCATACAGGAATATTGAGAAGACGTAACATTTTGCCATTCTTAGTTTCAGCCCTGCTGATATTTGTTTTGTTGTTAGTATATTTTTCATGGCATGACAATTATGTTTTATGTTGTAAAAAATGTTATTAACTTGATGCTAGAAACCTCAATCTGCCCATCTCAACAACACGTTGAGTCATCTTCCTTCATTGGGTGCCGTCTCCACATCGAAGGTTGACTATCATGTAGCGCCATTTTACTCTGTCTCTTGTCTTGATGGTGCATGTTGTCATAGGGTCACCTGTCTATTTTTTATGTTGTCTGTCCACTTTAGTCTTGGTCTGCCTCTGCCTCGTCTACCTTGAACCTTCCCTCACAAGGCGACTTTTAGTTGCCTATTAGTTCTCTTCACATTTCTCAAACATTTCACTTTGTCTTTTTCGAATTTTGTTCGGTAGTTATTTTTTTTATTTTTAGCTGATTCACAACTTCCTTGCTTGCCTTCTTTTCCGTCCACCAATTTCTCCCCATTTTGCTATAAATTTCTCATCATTCGTCAGTGAGTGCCGTCTCCGCATCGAAGGTTGGCTACCATGGAGCGCCATTTCGCTCTGTCTCTTGCTTTGATTGTGAAGGTTGTCATAGTCTGACTTTGCACCAAAATCTAATTTATCTTCTTTGTATTGTATTTAGTAGTTCTCTTTTAATTTTAGTTGTTTTAAACTTCATCGTTTGTTTTCTTTTCTTTTCATCCAATTCTACCTATTCTTCTATAAATCCATATTTTAGAGTTCAATTTTCTGTTCTGTTTTCATGTTTAATTTTTCTTGTCTAGTGTCCATGTTTCTGCGCCATACAGGTATATTGAGTAAATATAACATTTTATAATTCGTAGTTTTAGTTTTGATGGTGTCTGCTTTGATGTGATTATATTTTTCATGTTAAAATTGACTTACGGAAGTTGCAACAGCTGGTAAACAATGGTCATCTGATCACTGAATCTACTATGGGCAGCGGACGAAAAAGAACAAGCTTCCTAATTATGGATTTCAATCGATGTAGGCTGCCTCGTTTTCATGTATACACCTCAGCGCACCACTGTCAGTAATTGACGTTTTTCATTAAAAAAAACATGCGTGTGTGCGCGCGCACACATTTATTTAAAAATAAATGGTAAATGCATGTTTTGGTTGTACCTGTATGGTGTATTTGTGCAGTAGAACAGTAGAGACGTTGTGCTGTCCAGAAATTGTCTTCAGATTCAACGTGATCACCAAGGGTGAAAGTCTAACAAGAACAGTTCAAGAAATCCTGGTATGTGGCCGCCTCTGGCGGTGGCATATTTCAGTTTGGGTATTTTTTTTTCCTTTTGTTCAAAGTGAAGGCGCTGATATGTGGCGTATAAGAATTTTGGCCAGGTTATCTGCATGTCACAGCTGAACACTCTGCTACAAGTTTGGCACTAATCCTTGCTGTAAAATTGGGTTAAAATGCTTCTAGGCTGTTCTAATTTGTGGATTTTGATCTTGATGCACTTCTCAACAGCTCGACCTGCAGGTAATGTTTGACTCTGTCTCATTATAAGATATTGTTCTCTTTACTGTCCTTCGTTTTCATTTTCCTCCTTCTTAGTATCCATCTACTAATTAAAATAAATTAAATATAAAGTTGGAAGATGTGAAGTCTCTTGCATCAAAGGAAGAAATAACAGAAGTGATGTTTTGACAGTTCTGCGTTTATTGTACAAATACTTCTTTCGCGCGTGTCTTATAATGTGTCTTATGATGTGTCTTATGATGTGTCTTATGATGTGTCTTATAATGTGTCTTATAATGTGTCTTATAATGTGTCTTATAATGTGTCTTATAATGTGTATTATAATGTGTCTTATAATGTGTATTATAATGTGTCTTATAATGTGTTTTATAATGTGTCTTATATTGTGCTAAGCTTCCATTCATATCGACAATGTTAGGATACAAAAGACTAATGTGGTTGTAAAGTAAAGGTTCCCTGCACGCCTTGCTAGGTGTATATGGAATATGGTGTTAGTGACCATATATTTCTATGATCACGGCACATTTTTGGGTGATGTGGTCGGTATCACACCAGGCCGATTGTGGTTGAGTCATGTTTAAAAAAAATAGATGTTTTTCGCATCCCCATGCAGTTACTGTGTGAAACAATTAGTGATGGCAAGATATCTACGAGGACAACAAAACTGAGGTACAGAGATGTTTGTAAAGCACCCATGAACGATCTCACATGTAGCGAAATGGACCCACCGAATCTTGCGCCATGTATCGTATAATGAGCATAATTAAAGAGAGGCACAACAACATTCGAAAAATGACAATGACGATGATACGTTTTTTAATGCCCTGCTTTACCGGAGAAGTAGCAATTTGCACTGCCTAGAGATACTGTCTAGACACTGCCTAGAGGTACTGTCTAGACACTGCCTAGAGGTACTGTCTAGACGCTGCCTAGAGGTACTGTCTAGACGCTGCCTAGAGGTACTGTCTAGACGCTGCCTAGAGGTACTGTCTAGACGCTGCCTAGAGGTACTGTCTATACGCTGCCTAGAGGTACTGTCTAGACGCTGCCTAGAGGTACTGTCTAGACGCTGCCTAGAGGTACTGTCTAGACGCAGCCTAGAGGTACTGTCTAGACGCTGCCTAGAGGTACTGTCTAGACGCTGCCTAGAGGTACTGTCTAGACGCTGCCTAGAGGTACTGTCTAGACGCTGCCTAGAGGTACTGTCTAGACGCTGCCTAGAGGTACTGTCTAGACGCTGCCTAGAGGTACTGTCTAGATGCAGCCTAGAGGTACTGTCTAGACGCTGCCCAGAGGTACTGTCTAGACACTGCCTAGAGATACTGTCTAGACACTGCCCAGAGATACTGTCTAGACACTGCCTAGAGATACTGTCTAGACACTGCCTAGAAGCATAAACGTAGACAGCAAAGATCTAAGAATAATCAACAACATGTACTGGCAACAAACAGCGGCGATAAGAACTGGAAACCAATTGGGAATGTTTCAACAAATAAAACAGGGTGTTAGACAAGGTTGTGTGCTGTCACCAGATTGTTTAATATTTATATTGAGATTATTTTAAGATCCATAAGGGGCATGCATGGTATAACAATCGAGGTCATAATATAAATAATCTAAGGTATGCTGCTGATACAGTCTTAATCGTTAAGAGTGAAAATGAGTTACAAGAAATGTTGGACATTATAGTGAAAGAAAGCAAAATAAAGGACTCAGCCTTAATAGCAAAAAGACAGAGGTAATGGTAACAACAAAGAAAAAGACATCACCTCAGTGCAAAATAAAGACAAGTGGAACAATATTAAAACAGGTAAATGAATTTAAATATTTGGGAACTTTGTTAACCTCAGACGGAAGATGTACAAAAGAAGTGAGATGCAGAATGACTCATGCAAAAGCAACTTTCCAAAAAATGAGGAAGATACTATGCAATCCATTTTTGACAATAGAAACAAGAAAAAAAGTTCTTCAATGTTACGTAGAGCCAGTCTTAACATATGGATGCGAATCATGGACAATAGGACAACAGACAAGAAAATCACTGGAGTCTGTAGAAATGTGGTTTTACAGAAGAATGTTGAGAGTACCACGGACAGCTAAGAAGAGTAATGAAGATGTTCTGAAAGAGGCCAAAGCAAAAAGAGAGCTAATTTCCAATATTAGGAAGAAACAATCATCTTTTTTGGCCATGTAATGAGAAGAGAATAGCTGGAATATATTGTAACAACTGGGAAAATTGAGGGACGAAGAGATAGAGGGAAGCAAAGAGAAAAAATAACAGACAGTTTAAGAGAATGGCTTGGCAGAAGGTCAACAACAGAAATGATAAATAGCTGTCGAGATAGATAGTTGTGGAGAGACATGATCACCTACGCCAGCAGGCCTTGTACGTGATGATGATGATGAGAGGTACTGTAATGCTTGGTCTTCTATATCAGTAAACCTCACCATTTCGGGGACACAACGGTCATTGCCTTTCTTAGTTTGTTTTGACTCAGGATCATTATGGGGACCAACTAGGAGTTGATGGCGAGGTCTTGGACTGCCGTCACTGAAGTGACGTACGATTAGAATGGTTGAGAAAATGACAACAGAAAGAAGAAAAGGAGTCCACTATCTATCTCTCTATCTATCGTCCTTTCGAGCCGAAGACAGCACATAGGGCAGAACCACAATCTCAAAAAACAGAAACCGTGCGTGCCAAAATGACACATATTGCAGAGATAACTGCTTCCAAAACTTATGGCTCTGTTTCCATAACAATACTTTTACAATGACATCTTGTCAAGCCATCGATCAATCTCCTTAGTCGCCACTTACGACATGCCAGGAAGGTCACAGTGTCACTATTCTTTACTTCCCTCATAATGAGGCCCCGGTAACACACAGGAGCCTCACTGCCACATTTTAAAGTACAAATAACTACAAACTGCTCGCTTCTTCTGCGGCAGAATCTGCGGAACGGTATTTCCAGATTCAGCAGCGAGAGAAACTGTTAAAAAAAAACACAAAAGAAGATGTGCAGATATCATTGATTGATTGTTTGTTACCACCAGTCTGTGTAGCCACTACGTGGAGCTGCCTGGTGGGACTAGCCTGTCGGGACTTAAAGCCATGCTGGCATGTTCATTGTTTTGTTTACCAGAGCCTTGTCCACAGTCACAACCACAATTGGTTTGTGGACAGGACACGACATCAGGGGCCATTCTCAAAGAGATCTGTTGCGATTTAATGACACAAACTGTATTTTTTATATACAGATAACTGGTACTGTAGTAACAAGTTACGTTACCAGTTTAGCGACCGAAATTAAAGTTTTAATAACAATTTTAGGTGTGAGTACTCGGTAAGTGGAGCCGCGATAGCTCAGTGGTTAGTGAACTGGACTACAAAGGAGAAGAGGTAGGGTTCGATCTCAACCGACGGCTTCCGGGTTCACCCAGCCTTACATGCGTACCACATTTTTTTCTGGGAAAGTAAAGCAGCACGGACATAGTTCTCATCAGCAGTCAGATAAAAGCGATGCAGGAAAACACAAATGAACTATCATCAATAGCCAGCAAAATTGGGCTTGAGGTCAATCATGAAAAGACTAAAGTCATGAAAAGTTTAATTCCAACAAGTGACAAAATATACATGGAAAACAAACCAGTAGAAGAGATCGATCACTTTATCTATCTTGGAAGTCACATTGATCGAGAAGGGGATACGAGCAAAGAAATTAGAATCAGACTGGCTAAAGCAGCAATGTCTTTTCAGAAGCCTTGAAAAGTTGTGGAAATCAAAACTCATTAGCACAAACACAAAACTTAGGCTATTCAAATCAAATGTACTATCAACCCTTACGTATGCGTGTGAAAGCTGGAAAACAACAAGAGATATAGAAACAAAGTTGAACGCATTCGAAAATAAATGTCTAAGGAAAATACTTGGTATAGAATGGAACGAATTCAAAACAAACGAGGAAATTAGAGAAATCGCCAATCAACCACTAATATCTTCAGTAATAAAGAAAAGACGATGGTCATACGTTGGACATGTGATGAGAAGAGATAATAATCGAATAGCAAAGCAAGCCCTCATATGGGAAACAACAGGTAAAAGAAAAAGAGGAAGACCCAGGGAGACACTGAGAAGAACATTGATGAGAGAGGCAAGAGCAGCAGGATTCGGCTCCCTCAATGAGATAGAACTGCTTGCACAGAACAGAGACAGATGGCGAGATTTGATAAAATATCTTTAAAAGAAAACTGCTAGAACAAAAATTCATATAGGAGAAGGTGTATCTTGGTCTACGCCCTATGGGCCGGTTACGGCTCGAAAGGTCAATAGATAGATAGAACACCATACTCCCTATACGCCACTTGGCGTGACGGGGGTACATTTTTTTTCTTTTTTTTCTTTTTTTTTTACGCAGTAAGTGCTGTAACTGAAAAAAAAAGTGATTTTTATGAAAGAAAATTGTAGATTGTATAGAACACATAGGTTATGGTGTGTAGATTGTATAGAACAGATATGTTATAGTGTGTAGATTGTATAGAACATATAGGTTTTGGTGTGTGGATTGTATAGAACATATAGGTTTTGGTGTGCAGATTGTATAGAACATATAGGTTTTGGTGTGTAGATTGTATAGAACATATAGGTTTTGGTATGTAGATTGTATAGAACATATAGGTTTTGGTGTGTAGACTGTATAGAACAGATAGGTTATGGTGTGTAGATTGTATAGAACATATAGGTTTTGGTGTGTAGATTGTATAGAACAGATATGTTATGGTGTGTAGATTGTATAGAACAGATAGTTCATAGTATGTAGGTTGTATAGAACAGATACACAGTGTCATGTCGTACAAATTCTATGCAACAAATACATTCGTCGTAATCGAGTGCCGTCTCCGCATCGAAGGTTGGCTACCATGAAACGCGATTCCACTCTGTCTCTTGCTTTGATAGTGCAGGTAGCCACAGGCTGACTTGTCCATCTTTTGATGTTACTCGTTCACGTTTGTCTTGGTCTGCCTCTGCCTCTGCTACCTTATAACAAAACAAATACATTTATTTCACTTCATCATCATCGAGTGCCGTCTCCGCAACGAAGGTTGGCTACCATGGATCGCCATTCCACTGTTTCTTGCTTTGATGGTGCAGGTTGTCATTGATTGACTTGTCTATCTTTTGATGTTACTCGTCCATGTTAGTCTTGGTCTGCCTCTGCCTCTTTTACCTTGTATTTTCCCTTCCAATATTACTTTTAGTAGGCTGTTGTGTCTTTTAACGTGCCCCCCAAAATTTCATTTGTCTTGTCTTAATTGTATTTAGTAGTTCTCTTTTTATTTTCAGTTGTTTTAAAACTTCATCGTTTGTTATCTTTTGTTTCCATCCAATTCTACCTATTCTTCTATAAATCCACATTTCAAAGGCTTCAATTTTCTGTTCTGTTTTCTTGTCTAATGTCCATGTTTCTGCACCATTCAGGAATATTGAGAAGATGTAACATTTTGTTCTTAGTTTCAGCCCTGCTGTTATTTGTTTTGTTGTTAGTATACTTTCCATGGCATTAAAATTACTTCACTTAAAGTGCACAAATAAGTTCATATCGACTACCCAGGAGTTACCCAAAGTTTAGCAACATGAATGAATGTTTAG
The DNA here is from genome assembly GCA_032433765.1 of Megaustenia siamemsis. Classification (NCBI taxonomy): domain Eukaryota; kingdom Metazoa; phylum Mollusca; class Gastropoda; order Stylommatophora; family Ariophantidae; genus Megaustenia; species Megaustenia siamemsis. Next base: position 3,950,455 of record JAVIAB010000117.1, on the reverse strand, counting down.
TCGTTGTGGCTGACAACTATAGCTGGTGCTTCGTGATAATCAAAATGAATTTTCTGATTGGACAGATGTGGACACCACGACCCAATCAACAAACTCAACATCACAGACTGTGTGTGGGGATGTTCTAGAGTTCAACAATGGCCTGGGACACATCTCATCTCCTCTCTACTTGGATAAGCTGCCTTACCCAGCAAGTCTCCTGTGTAGGTAGGTTGATGAGATTGCTATCTTTATCAGTTTGGGAATTATCTTTCACCTCTATTTTTTTCTACTTCAGCTTCTTCTTTCATTTCATTGTTTGCTTTTGTTGCTGTTTGTGCGACATACATCGATGGACAATATTTGAGCCTTTTGGCTTGACAGAATCTTGGAACCTGTCTGTTTTCTTCTTTCATTCCATTCTTCATTTCAATCACCATTGAGTGAACACAAGCAATCATCAGTGAGTGAACACAAGCAATAGTCATTGGGTGAACACAAGCAATCATCATTGGGTGAACACAAGCAATCGTCATTGGGCGAACACAAGCAATCATCATTGGGTGAACACAAGCAATCATCGTTGGGTGAACACAAGCAACCATCATTGAGTGAACACAAGCAACAGTCATTGGGTGAACACAAGCAACAGTCATTGGGTGAACACAAGCAGTCGTCATTGGGTGAACACAAGCAGTCGTCATTGGGTGAACACAAGCAATCATCATTGGGTGAACACAAGCAATCGTCATTGGGTGAACACAAGCAATCGTCATTGGGTGAACACAAGCAATAGTCATTGGTGAACACAAGCAATCATCATTGGATGAACACAAGCAATCATCATTTGGTGAACACACGCAATCATCATTGGGTAAACACAAGCAATCATCATTGGGTGAACACAAGCAATCGTCATTGGGCGAACACAAGCAATCGTAAATGGGTGAACACAAGCAATCGTCATTTTAATGAACACAAGCAATCATTATTGGGTGAACACAAGCAATCGTCATTGTGTGAACACAAACAATCGTCATTGGGCGAACACAAGCAATCATCATTGGGTGAACACAAGCAATCATCGTTGGTGAACACAAGCAACCATCATTGAGTGAACACAAGCAACAGTCATTGGGCGAACACAAGCAACAGTCATTGGGTGAACACAAGCAATCAACTTTGGGTGAACACAAGCAGTCGTCATTGGGTGAACACAAGCAACAGTCATTGGGTGAACACAAGCAACAGTCATTGGGTGAACACAAGCAACAGTCATTGGGTGAACACAAGCAGTCGTCATTGGGTGAACACAAGCAACAGTCATTGGGTGAACACAAGCAGCAGTCATTGGGTGAACACAAGCAACAGTCATTGGGTGAACACAAGCAGTCGTCATTGGGTGAACACAAGCAACAGTCATTGGGTGAACACAAGCAACAGTCATTGGGTGAACACAAGCAATCATCATTGGGTGAACACAAGCAACAGTCATTGGGTGAACACAAGCAAGTCATTGGGTGAACACAAGCAACAGTCATTGGGTGAACACAAGCAATCGTCATTGGGTGAACACAAGCAACAGTCATTGGGTGAACACAAGCAATCGTCATTGGGTGAACACAAGCAACAGTCATTGGGTGAACACAAGCAATCGTCATTGGGTGAACACAAGCAATCGTCATTGTGTGAACACAAGCAATCATCATTGAGTGAACACAATCAATCATCATTGGGTGAACACAAGCAATCGTCATTGGGTGAACACAAGCAATAGTCATTGGGTGAACACAAGCAATCATCATTGGATGAACACAAGCAATCATCATTTGGTGAACACACGCAATCATCATTGGGTAAACACAAGCAATCATCATTGGGTGAACACAAGCAATCGTCATTGGGCGAACACAAGCAATCGTAAATGGGTGAACACAAGCAATCGTCATTTTAATGAACACAAGCAATCATTATTGGGTGAACACAAGCAATCGTCATTGTGTGAACACAAACAATCGTCATTGGGCGAACACAAGCAATCATCATTGGGTGAACACAAGCAATCATCGTTGGTGAACACAAGCAACCATCATTGAGTGAACACAAGCAACAGTCATTGGGCGAACACAAGCAACAGTCATTGGGTGAACACAAGCAATCAACTTTGTGTGAACACAAGCAGTCGTCATTGGGTGAACACAAGCAACAGTCATTGGGTGAACACAAGCAACAGTCATTGGGTGAACACAAGCAACAGTCATTGGGTGAACACAAGCAGTCGTCATTGGGTGAACACAAGCAACAGTCATTGGGTGAACACAAGCAGCAGTCATTGGGTGAACACAAGCAACAGTCATTGGGTGAACACAAGCAGTCGTCATTGGGTGAACACAAGCAACAGTCATTGGGTGAACACAAGCAATCGTCATTGGGTGAACACAAGCAATCATCATTGGGTGAACACAAGCAACAGTCATTGGGTGAACACAAGCAACAGTCATTGGGTGAACACAAGCAACAGTCATTGGGTGAACACAAGCAATCGTCATTGGGTGAACACAAGCAACAGTCATTGGGTGAACACAAGCAATCGTCATTGGGTGAACACAAGCAACAGTCATTGGGTGAACACAAGCAATCGTCATTGGGTGAACACAAGCAATCGTCATTGTGTGAACACAAGCAATCATCATTGAGTGAACACAATCAATCATCATTGGGTGAACACAAGCAACAGTCATTGGGTGAACACAAGCAATCATCATTGAGTGAACACAATCAATCATCATTGGGTGAACACAAGCAACAGTCATTGGGTGAACACAAGCAACAGTCATTGGGTGAACACAAGCAATCGTCATTGTGTGAACACAAGCAATCGTCATTGGGCGAACACAAGCAATCATCATTGGGTGAACACAATCAATCATCATTGGGTGAACACAAGCAATCATCATTGAGTGAACACAAGCAATCATCATTGGGTGAACACAAGCAACAGTCATTGGTGAACACAAGCAACAGTCATTGGGTGAATACAAGCAATCATCATTGGGTGAACACAAGCAATCATCATTGAGTGAACACAAGCAATCATCATTGGGTGAACACAAGTAATCGTCATTGAGTGAACACAAGCAATCATCATTGGGTGAACACAAGCAATCATCATTGAGTGAACACAAGCAATCATCATTGGGTGAACACAAGCAATCATCATTGAGTGAACACAAGCAATCATCATTGGGTGAACACAAGCAATCGTCATTGAGTTAACACAAGCAATCATCATTGGGTGAACACAAGCAATCATCATTGGGTGAACACAAGCAATCATCATTGGGTGAACACAAGCAACAGTCATTGGGTAAACACAAGCAATCGTCATTGGGTGAACACAAGCAATCGTCATTGGGTGAACACAAGCAATCATCATTGAGTGAACACAATCAATCATCATTGGGTGAACACACGCAACAGTCATTGGGTGAACACAAGCAACAGTCATTGGGTGAACACAAGCAATCGTCATTGTGTGAACACAAGCAATCGTCATTGGGCGAACACAAGCAATCATCATTGAGTGAACACAATCAATCATCATTGGGTGAACACAAGCAATCATCATTGAGTGAACACAAGCAATCATCATTGGGTGAACACAAGCAACAGTCATTGGGTGAACACAAGCAACAGTCATTGGGTGAATACAAGCAATCATCATTGGGTGAACACAAGCAATCATCATTGAGTGAACACAAGCAATCATCATTGGGTGAACACAAGTAATCGTCATTGAGTGAACACAAGCAATCATCATTGGGTGAACACAAGCAATCATCATTGGGTGAACACAAGCAATCATCATTGGGTGAACACAAGCAATCATCATTGGGTGAACATAAGCAATCATCATTGGGTGAACACAAGCAATCATCATTGGGTGAACACAAGCAATCATCATTGGGTGAACACAGGCAATCATCATTGGGTGAACACAAGCAATCGTCATTGAGTGAACACAAGCAATCGTCATCTCTTTTGTTCTATCTCACACACACACACAAAACATCTTATATCCACAGCAAGCAGATGCCCCATCATTACCATAATATCAGACAATTGTGCTAAAAACACATTCTTTATTAATGGTTAATTTCCCACAATTTGCACCCTGTTCTTTTTTTTATTATAATGTTCTTGTATGCCATCAGTCTTATTATTTTAGTTCTATTTTAGAAAACATAAACAAATAATTGTCTGTTTAATCTTGTCCTTTGAAAATTTCAATATTCAAACTCTGAATACATTTCTACTGTAATCTTCTTGCTTATTTTTTTGTATTGTCTATGATTAGCTTCCATGTAAAGCATTTTTCGTTAAACAGGTGGCGAATTACAGTTCTGCCTCAGTACTACATTTCCTTACATATTGATTTCCTCGATGTGGGCGTGGCCACCTCTAATACCTGCAGAGACGGTTGGCTGCAAATATATGATGGACATGATGAGAACTCATCTCTGATTGGTAGATTCTGTGGGAACAGAATTCCTGTAGAACAGCGCTCCACCTCAAATGAAATGTTTATTGTGATGACATCATTAAATAACACTGCCGAGCACATGGGCTTTGCTTCGTTGTACACCGCCTTCATATTAGGTAATACTTCTTCTTTCTTCTTCTTTCTTCTTTCTTCTTCTTTCTTCTTCTTCTTCTTCTTCTTCTTCTTCTTCTTCTTCTTCTTCTTTTCAACTCCATGTAGAGCATATGTTTTCAACAAACACTTTACAAGCATCATGTTTGTTGTCATTATCTTATGACCATTCCATGCTTGCACATTCTTTATTACTTTATCTACTTACTTAAGTCCAATTGCTTCATCATAAACATATTTTCTTATGATCATTGCTCTCCATGTTCAGTCACAATTACAAAGATTTGATACTCACGAGTTATGTGATACAGTCAGTTATTTACATTCTCGTTGTTCACCATCTTGAGAGGAAGAACTTGTTATTACAGGTTGTAAGTAGCCATCACTAGTTGTCATGCATCCTCACAGGCAAGTACAATGTAAAGAAAAAAAGGTTACACAATAAAAAAAGTGGGATCCTTCTACCTCATAGTAAAAAAAAAAAAAAAAAAAAAGTTAAGTACCCCCGGCACGCCAAGTGGCGTATAGGGAATATGGTGTTAGAGACCACCAATTTTACAGACTTTCGGCACATGATTTTTTGGGGTAATGTGGTCGGTATTACGCCCGTGCTGCTTTAATTTCCCAGAAAAAAAAATCCGGTACCCAATAAAGGCTGGGTGAAACGGAAGCAGTCGGTTGGGATCGAACCCTACCCCTTGTCCTTTGTAGTCTAGTCCACTAACCACTGAACTATCGCGGCTCCCTTCTACCGCATAGGGCTCTCTCCCCCCCCCCCCCCAAGTTTTTGCACATATCAGTTGTTTTAACTACACCATCCAACAAGTTTGTTTATTTCTAGACTATGTCAATTTGTTTATTTCTAGACTATGTCAATTTGTTTATTTCTAGACTATGTCAATTTGCTTATTTCCAGACTATATCAATTTGTTTATTTCTAGACTATGTCAATTTGTTTATTTCTAGACTATATCAATTTGTTTATTTCTAGACTATATCAATTTGTTTATTTCTAAACTATGTCAATTTGTTTATTTCTAGACTATATCAATTTGTTTATTTCTAAACTATGTCAATTTGTTTATTTCTAGACTATATCAATTTGTTAATTTCTAAACTATGTCAATTTGTTTATTTCTAGACTATATCAATTTGTTAATTTCTAGACTATATCAATTTGTTTATTTCTAGACTATGTCAATTTGTTTATTTCTAGACTATATCAATTTGTTTATTTCTAAACTATGTCAATTTGTTTATTTCTAGACTATATCAATTTGTTTATTTCTAAACTATGTCAATTTGTTTATTTCTAGACTATATCAATTTGTTTATTTCTAAACTATGTCAATTTGATTATTTCTAGACTATATCAATTTGTTTATTTCTAAACTATGTCAATTTGTTTATTTCTAGACTATGTCAATTTGTTTATTTCTTGACTATATCAATTTGTTTATTCCTAGACTATGTCAATTTGTTTATTTCCAGACTATATCAATTTGTTTATTTCTAGACTATATCAATTTGTTTATTTCTAAACTATGTCAATTTGTTTATTTCTAGACTATATCAATTTGTTTATTTCTAAACTATGTCAATTTGTTTATTTCTAGACTATATCAATTTGTTAATTTCTAAACTATGTCAATTTGTTTATTTCTAGACTATATCAATTTGTTAATTTCTAGACTATATCAATTTGTTTATTTCTAGACTATGTCAATTTGTTTATTTCTAGACTATATCAATTTGTTTATTTCTAAACTATGTCAATTTGTTTATTTCTAGACTATATCAATTTGTTTATTTCTAAACTATGTCAATTTGTTTATTTCTAGACTATATCAATTTGTTTATTTCTAAACTATGTCAATTTGTTTATTTCTAGACTATATCAATTTGTTTATTTCTAAACTATGTCAATTTGATTATTTCTAGACTATATCAATTTGTTTATTTCTAAACTATGTCAATTTGTTTATTTCTAGACTATGTCAATTTGTTTATTTCTTGACTATATCAATTTGTTTATTCCTAGACTATGTCAATTTGTTTATTTCCAGACTATATCAATTTGTTTATTTCTAGACTATATCAATTTGTTTATTTCTAAACTATGTCAATTTGTTTATTTCTAGACTATATCAATTTGTTTATTTCTAAACTATGTCAATTTGTTTATTTCTAGACTATATCAATTTGTTAATTTCTAAACTATGTCAATTTGTTTATTTCTAGACTATATCAATTTGTTAATTTCTAGACTATATCAATTTGTTTATTTCTAGACTATGTCAATTTGTTTATTTCTAGACTATATCAATTTGTTTATTTCTAAACTATGTCAATTTGTTTATTTCTAGACTATATCAATTTGTTTATTTCTAAACTATGTCAATTTGTTTATTTCTAGACTATATCAATTTGTTTATTTCTAAACTATGTCAATTTGTTTATTTCTAGACTATATCAATTTGTTTATTTCTAAACTATGTCAATTTGTTTATTTCTAGACTATGTCAATTTGTTTATTTCTAGACTATATCAATTTGTTTATTCCTAGACTATATCAATTTGTTTATTTCTAAACTATGTCAATTTGTTTATTTCTAGACTATGTCAATTTGTTTATTTCTAGACTATATCAATTTGTTTATTTCTAGACTATATCAATTTGTTTATTTCTAAAACTATGTCAATTTGTTTATTTCTAGACTATATCAATTTGTTTATTTCTAAACTATGTCAATTTGTTTATTTCTAGACTATATCAATTTGTTAATTTCTAAACTATGTCAATTTGTTTATTTCTAGACTATATCAATTTGTTAATTTCTAGACTATATCAATTTGTTTATTTCTAGACTATGTCAATTTGTTTATTTCTAGACTATATCAATTTGTTTATTTCTAAACTATGTCAATTTGTTTATTTCTAGACTATATCAATTTGTTTATTTCTAAACTATGTCAATTTGTTTATTTCTAGACTATATCAATTTGTTTATTTCTAAACTATGTCAATTTGTTTATTTCTAGACTATATCAATTTGTTTATTTCTAAACTATGTCAATTTGTTTATTTCTAGACTATGTCAATTTGTTTATTTCTAGACTATATCAATTTGTTTATTTCTAGACTATATCAATGTGTTTATTTCTAAACTATGTCAATTTGTTTATTTCTAGACTATATCAATTTGTTTATTTCTAAACTATGTCAATTTGTTTATTTCTAGACTATATCAATTTGTTTATTTCTAAACTATGTCAATTTGTTTATTTCTAGACTATGTCAATTTGCTTATTTCCAGACTATATCAATTTGTTTATTTCTAGACTATGTCAATTTGTTTATTTCTAGACTATATCAATTTGTTTATTTCTAGACTATATCAATTTGTTTATTTCTAAACTATGTCAATTTGTTTATTTCTAGACTATATCAATTTGTTTATTTCTAAACTATGTCAATTTGTTTATTTCTAGACTATATCAATTTGTTAATTTCTAAACTATGTCAATTTGTTTATTTCTAGACTATATCAATTTGTTAATTTCTAGACTATATCAATTTGTTTATTTCTAGACTATGTCAATTTGTTTATTTCTAGACTATATCAATTTGTTTATTTCTAAACTATGTCAATTTGTTTATTTCTAGACTATATCAATTTGTTTATTTCTAAACTATGTCAATTTGTTTATTTCTAGACTATATCAATTTGTTTATTTCTAAACTATGTCAATTTGATTATTTCTAGACTATATCAATTTGTTTATTTCTAAACTATGTCAATTTGTTTATTTCTAGACTATGTCAATTTGTTTATTTCTTGACTATATCAATTTGTTTATTCCTAGACTATGTCAATTTGTTTATTTCCAGACTATATCAATTTGTTTATTTCTAGACTATATCAATTTGTTTATTTCTAAACTATGTCAATTTGTTTATTTCTAGACTATATCAATTTGTTTATTTCTAAACTATGTCAATTTGTTTATTTCTAGACTATATCAATTTGTTAATTTCTAAACTATGTCAATTTGTTTATTTCTAGACTATATCAATTTGTTAATTTCTAGACTATATCAATTTGTTTATTTCTAGACTATGTCAATTTGTTTATTTCTAGACTATATCAATTTGTTTATTTCTAAACTATGTCAATTTGTTTATTTCTAGACTATATCAATTTGTTTATTTCTAAACTATGTCAATTTGTTTATTTCTAGACTATATCAATTTGTTTATTTCTAAACTATGTCAATTTGTTTATTTCTAGACTATATCAATTTGTTTATTTCTAAACTATGTCAATTTGTTTATTTCTAGACTATGTCAATTTGTTTATTTCTAGACTATATCAATTTGTTTATTCCTAGACTATATCAATTTGTTTATTTCTAGACTATGTCAATTTGTTTATTTCTAGACTATGTCAATTTGTTTATTTCTAGACTATATCAATTTGTTTATTTCTAGACTATATCAATTTGTTTATTTCTAAAACTATGTCAATTTGTTTATTTCTAGACTATATCAATTTGTTTATTTCTAAACTATGTCAATTTGTTTATTTCTAGACTATATCAATTTGTTAATTTCTAAACTATGTCAATTTGTTTATTTCTAGACTATATCAATTTGTTTATTTCTAGACTATATCAATTTGTTTATTTCTAGACTATGTCAATTTGTTTATTTCTAGACTATATCAATTTGTTTATTTCTAAACTATGTCAATTTGTTTATTTCTAGACTATATCAATTTGTTTATTTCTAAACTATGTCAATTTGTTTATTTCTAGACTATATCAATTTGTTTATTTCTAAACTATGTCAATTTGTTTATTTCTAGACTATATCAATTTGTTTATTTCTAAACTATGTCAATTTGTTTATTTCTAGACTATGTCAATTTGTTTATTTCTAGACTATATCAATTTGTTTATTTCTAGACTATATCAATGTGTTTATTTCTAAACTATGTCAATTTGTTTATTTCTAGACTATATCAATTTGTTTATTTCTAAACTATGTCAATTTGTTTATTTCTAGACTATATCAATTTGTTTATTTCTAAACTATGTCAATTTGTTTATTTCTAGACTATATCAATTTGTTTATTTCTAAACTATGTCAATTTGTTTATTTCTAGACTATATCAATTTGTTTATTTCTAAACTATGTCAATTTGTTTATTTCTAGACTATGTCAATTTGTTTATTTCTAAACTATGTCAATTTGTTTATTTCTAGACTATATCAATTTGTTTATTTCTAAACTATGTCAATTTGTTTATTTCTAGACTATGTCAATTTGTTTATTTCTAAACTATGTCAATTTGTTTATTTCTAGACTATATCAATTTGTTTATTTTCTTCTTCTTCTTGTACCTTTACTCTCCCTGTGGAGCATAGGTATTCAACAAACACTTTCCAAGCCGTTCTGTTTCTTGCCATTCTTTTAAGATCGTTCCATGTCTTCCCCACCATCTTCATCTCTGCTTCTATCTGTCTGCTTCAAGAATTCCTTGGTCTTTCTCTTTGATTTTTTCCCCGCGGATTCCAAAGAAGGGCATGTTGTGCAATACTCTCAGTTGGCAGTGTGTGTCCTATTCAGCACCATCGTATATTTTCTAGACCATCCAAATTTGTTTGCAACATCAACATTTTTTTGTTGTTGCATTTCTCAGAAACAAGTACAACAACAACAGTGCAGGCACCGCTGCCACCAGGATGCGATGGCCACCCAATTACCATAACTTCACAACAAGGCTACATCACATCTCCGGGTTTTAATAACAGTGTTCAAAACTACAACCCCCAGTTGGATTGTGAATGGGTTATTCTTGGTGATCCTGGCAATGTGTTCTACTTTACATTTAAAAACTTTCAGCTGGAAGAGTCCGGCGGATGCATTTATGACTCATTATGTATATACGACACAAGTTCAACAAGTGATGATAGCCAACTCTTGAGCACGATCAGCGAATTGAATCCTGACGGGGAAGCCAATCAAAAGGGTTACAATCTGACCGAAATAGCTCGACTCTGCGGCTCCATGTTGCCCTTTGATGTTGAATCTACCAGCAGTAGAGTTGTTCTTAGGTTCCAAACAGACGCAGCGGGTGACGGTCTCGGCTTTGACTTAACATACACTCAGCAGCCTCCAACAGGTAAGGGAGTATTAGAACATCATACAGGTGAGAACGTTATAGAACATGGTACTGGTGAGAGCATTTTAGAACATCATAGAACATTATAGAACATGGTACTGGTGAGAACATTATAGAATATGGTGCTGGTGAGAACATTTTAGAATATGGTGCTGGTGAGAACATTATAGAATATGGTGCTGGTGAGAACATTTTAGAATATGGTACTGGTTAGAACATTTTAGAATATGGTACTGGTGAGAACATTATAGAATATCATACAGGTGAGAACGTTATAGAACATGGTACTGGTGAGAACATTTTAGAACATCATAGAACATTATAGAACATGGTACTGGTGAGAACATTATAGAATATGGTACTGGTGAGAACATTTTAGAACATCATAGAACATTATAGAACATGGTACTGGTGAGAACATTATAGAACATGGTACTGGTGAGAACATTTTAGAACATCATAGAACATTATAGAACATGGTACTGGAGAGAGCATTTTAGAACATCATAGAACATTATAGAACATGGTACTGGTGAGAACATTATAGAATATGGTACTGGTGAGAACATTATAGAACATGATACTGGAGAGAACATTATAGAACATGATACTGTGAGAACATTATAGAACATGGTACTGTGAGAATATTATAGAACATGGTACTGCTGAGAACATTATAGAACATGGTACTGGTGAGAACATTATAGAACATGGTATTGGTGAGAATATTATAGAACATGATACTGGTGAGAATATTATAGAACATGATACTGGTGATAATATTATAGAACATGATACTTGTGATAGCATTATAGAACATGGTACTGTGAGAATATTTTAGAATATGGTACTGTGATAACATTATAGAACATAGTACTTTTGAGAACATTATAGAACATGATACTGATGAGAACATTATAGAACATAGTACTTTTGAGAACATTATAGAACACGATACTGATGAGAACATTATAGAACATAGTACTGGTGAGAACATTATAGAACATGATACTGGTGAGAACATTATAGAACATGATACTGATGAGAACATTATAGAACATGATACTGGTGAAAACATTATAGAACATGATACTGGTGAGAACATTATAGAACATGATACTGGTGAGAACATTATAGAACATGATACTGGTGAGAACATTATAGAACATGATACTGGTGAGAACATTATAGAACATGATACTGGTGAAACATTATAGAACATGATACTGGTGAGAACATAATAGAAGATGAGACTGGTGAAACATTATAGAACATGATACTGGTGACAACAGTATAGAACATGATACTGGTGAGAACATTATAGAACATGATACTGGTGAAACATTATAGAACATGATACTGGTGAAACATTATAGAACATGGTACTGGTGAAACATCATAGAACATGATACTGGTGACAACATTATAGAACATGGTACTGGTGAAACATTATAGAACATGGTACTGGTGAAACATCATAGAACATGATACTGGTGACAACATTATAGAACATGATACTGGTGACAACATTATAGAACATCCCATATGTGAGATAAAAACCACGCAAGAATGCACAAACACTGAACCCAACATTATGAAAGAGGAAATCGAAGAAGTTATTCAAAATGTGTACCACGAAACAAAGCACCAGGGATAGAAAACATACGAATCAATTCAGGGGAAGATGTATGTTTACAGCACTCGGACAAAATGATAAATAATCAACAACAGAAAAAAATATGGACCAAAGCAGGATTGAACCCGTACTCAGTGGCATAGCGCCTTGCCACGAAAAGCCAAACGCTAGGGAACACTGCCACTCAGCTAACTAAAAAATTAGTTATCGTGGACAATGTCTTTTCGCGCAGGTGTTCTCATGACCATAGCTTAAGGCCGCGATCACAGCTCGGAAATACATAGTGTATCTGTACTTTTTTCCCGTTAAGACAATTATCTCCCGGATAGGGTAGGGCTGAATACTTGCGTTGCGGACAAACATTTAGGACGAAACAGCACGAACTACAATAGTAGTTTCCAGTGATTTTAGACTGGAGACAAATAATAATAAATGACTATTATTATAGAGGGAAACTTCCGAGGCGATAATCAGCGAATCAATTCAGAGGAAGAGGTATGTTTCAGGAAAAATACAGATACACTACGTATTTCTGTATTGAGTCAGAATCAATACTATATATCTTACAGTCCAGCATGTACAAAACGATGGTCTTTGTCTGCAAAAGGAGACCTATCTTTGTTAGATGAAACATAAAATAAGTAGTAGACGACTAAGAGTTCATATATATATATATATATATATATATATATATATATATATATATATATATATAACAATATTAAAAAAACAAAACATTGTATCAATAAAACTAAAACTACTTTGTCAAGGATAAGACTGATCTATATTTGACAAATAAAATTATGGTTTCCTTTGCCGAAAGTTATAATTATAACACGATAATATACTCACAAAAGAGTACATATTTTATTTTGGCATACAATGAAACAAGACATAGTTTCTTTGTGTTTATAACAAATGCATTATTTAAATTTGATTTTATTATTATTTTTGTTTACATATTGATAATATGAAATAACATTTGTAATAACATTGTTAGAGTGATCTAAATTTCTGATTTGATCTTACTGTCACAGTGGCCAACATCGAGCAGAGGCTACTTACCCTTCAGTTCCAGGGATTAGTTCTCGCACCAATCAAGTATGCCCCAGCAGTTTTTACAGTCAGTAAGACAAATTGACAAGCTGGAGAAAATACAGAATGAAGCTATGCGCATTATCTTGGGGTGTACGAGGGACACTCCCTGTGTAGCAATGAGGTATCTTCTTGGCTTTCCAACCATGGATAACAGGATCAATATCTGGAGGGCACGAGCATAGCTGAAGATAAGTACAGATAAAGAGCATCCACTGCATCACGAGCTCAACACAGGGAAAGGAGTCAGGCTAAAAAGATGCAAAACATGGGTGAGCCGAGCAGAAGATGTCATTAAACAGGTCTGTGAGCTTACCAATATCAACGTTGATGATGAGTGGATACCGGTGCCTACGTCATTCAGTGACACATTCTCATGTATTGTCACACTCGACAGGAAAAGTATGGAACAGAACTCACTCGCAGTCAATGCAGAAGTCAACGGTCTAATCTGGGATAACACCGATAAGAAAGATGCAGTCATCTATACAGACGGATCTGTAAGACGACACCAAAGAAGTGCATGGGCATTTACAGAACGCTCTGCAGGCAGAATAGTCAAGGAAGACAGTGGTACATACGCCATGACCACGAGTAGCATGACAATGGAGGCGATGGCAGAGACCAAGGCATTCAAATGGTTAGAGTCACAAGACTACACCCACGCATGTATACTGAGTGATTCGATGAGCATGATAAAAAAAAGTGGAGGCGGGCTCTGTATGCATGCAATGGGTAGAGTCGTTGCAGAAATCCAAAATACATAAGGTCACCTTTGTCTATGTCCCTGGACATGTGGGAGTACGGGGAAATGAAAGAGCGGACAGGTTGGCTAGCTGTGCTGTCGTTGAAGACGGTCAAACAATGGATCGGGTGGACATCATAAATGCTGTCCGAAATGTGGGAAGGGCGCAAGACTTCGGCAACCATTAGTCAACATCACTCCTTTGGATGAAAGAGATACGAGCTAAGATGGGCACAGCCAGAAACGAGAAACTTAGTGGCCGTGTAAGAAGACTTATCAACCAACACAGAACTGGAGTCGTCAGTCGCTGGACACTGAGGGAATTGCTGAGGAGGGGATCTGAGCACCTATAGACATGTTAGAAGATCAATGATGATGACCCGAAAATAACTAAATAACATAGAAATCACTTTAGTTTAGAAGACGGATCATCCTCATTGCACTTCAAACATGCACAGATCTCCTCCCCAGTATAACACTGTGTGTGTGGAGACTAATGACTACAGTTCTGTGTTGATTTGTTATTCTTCTGTGCCTTCCCGCTCAGCGCTCCTTTATAGCGTCTCCAGTCATGACCTGATATTCACGCAGTCTAGACATCGTTGTAGATTCGTCATCATTAGCTGAATTATTAACTCCCCCTACCTACCTTATCAGCCCGGTCCATTACACGTCCACCAACGACGGCACCCGTCCTAGCCAGGCTGTCAGCTCGTTCGTTTCCTTCCAAGTCCTGTGATGAGATTGAGATATGTTTGAGAACTGTGAGTAGATCGTGCAGTGCCAGAGATCTGATTTCCTTGAGTCCCATCAAGGACTCTCACCAGATGGCGAACTATTACAATATAAGAATTATTGTTAAGATTGGCACATGTGAGAGTTGTCCAAGTTACAAACACTTCAAGGTACAGTCACAGTTTGTAAAAATGTTGCAGTTGCCAACAATTGAAATGTTTACCACGCATGGTTTCATGATGAAGATTTGTGGTTGTTTTCAGTGAGATGTGCGGATGATGAGTTCCAGTGTGGCAATTCTAAGTGCATTAAGTACAGTTTGGTGTGTGACGGTGCTTCCGACTGTACTGATGCAACTGATGAGATCATATGTGGTAGGTATCTATCACTGGTTGGCACACACACACTATGTGTGTGGGGTTGTTCATCTGTGTGAGGTTGTGCTCACAGGGAAGCAGAGATTTAGTAAATAAGTGGATGTGGATGGGGCAGGATGTACGAAAGATGTTCAACAATCGTCCATGTGACCTGAAGGCTGAATTAGGGACCATGTTTGTCATTGATCAATGTCACATTCGATGAGAGATGTGGCCGGTAACATGCCAGGTAGCTCTTCTTTAACCACAAATTCAACTCCCACTTAGGACTGGATCAATCCAGGAGCCATTGATCAGAATCGAACACGACCTCTTGTCTGTAGTAGTCCAGTTTACTGACCACTGAGCTATCGTGACTGCCTGTTAGAGATCTCCATTCTCATTTTATTCTTGTCTTCTGTTTTGCCTCTTGGTTTTCTTATTATTTGTGTTATTCCTTTTCCTAATGCAGTCATAGCAAGTTGTACAGTATCTTCATTTCTTCATCATCATCCTTATCTTTGGTTATCGTGCCGTTGCCACATCATACTGTAATTCTTCTATTTTTGCAACATTACTAATTATGTTTTCAAGTTACCATTTTCTGGCCAGCGACTTGTTTGCTTTATGAACTGACATCTTTTAGATCATCGCTGGGTTTTCTTAGATATCTCTAGATGACCTTTATGTGTACTTCTGTGTGTATTAACGAATGAACGCAATTAGAGACTTTAACCATATAATACATAATGCACGACATGTAACGTTTTTTTCTCTCATAATGTTTGTAATATTTTAGTTCACGTCACTTTTCTGCCATTTGCATGGCAGTGTTGAGCGAAATGGGATATGAAACAAAGTAGAGCCCTCGTCACGCCAAGTGGCGTATATAGAATATGGTGTTAGTGACCATAATTTTTACAGACCTTCGGCACATGATTTTTGGGGTAATGTGGTCAGTATTACGCCCGTGCCGCTTTACTTTCCCAGAAAAAAAATCCAGTACCCATTTAAGGCTGGGTGAACCGGAAGCCGTCGATCAGGATCAAACCCGACCTCTTGGGCTTTGTACTCCAGTACAATAACCACTGAGCTATCGCGGCTCAAAATGGGAGATAAGTGGGGTTAAAAGAAGAAAAAGGAAAAACAGTTAGGATTATGTTGAATAAAAAAAAAGAAGCTACCAAGCGTTTGTGCTTTGTGCTTGTTTGAGATCTGTAAAGTTGTCTAATGGAAAACTATCTCTCTCTCATGTTGTTGTTCATTGTAAGTTTACTTCTTGTTGTTACATAGTAAGTTTACTTCTTGTTGTTACATTGTAAGTTTACTTCTTGTTGTTACATTGTAAGTTTACTTCTTGTTGTTACATTGTAAGTTTACTTCTTGTTGTTACATTGTAAGTTTACTACTTGTTGTTACATTGTAAGTTTACTTCTTGTTGTTACATTGTAAGTTTACTTCTTGTTGTTACTTTGTAAGTTTACTTCTTGTTGTTACATAGTAAGTTTACTTCTTGTTGTTACATTGTAAGTTTACTTCTTGTTGTTACATAGTAAGTTTACTTCTTGTTGTTACATTGTAAGTTTACTTCTTGTTGTTACATAGTAAGTTTACTTCTTGTTGTTAGATTGTAAGTTTACTTCTTGTTGTTACATTGTAAGTTTACTTCTTGTTGTTAGATTGTAAGTTTACTTCTTGTTGTTACATTGTAAGTTTACTTCTTGTTGTTACTTTGTAAGTTTACTTCTTGTTGTTACATTGTAAGTTTACTTCTTGTTGTTACTTTGTAAGTTTACTTCTTGTTGTTACATTGTAAGTTTACTTCTTGTTGTTACATTGTAAGTTACTTCTTGTTGTTACATAGTAAGTTTACTTCTTGTTGTTAGATTGTAAGTTTACTTCTTGTTGTTACATTGTAAGTTTACTTCTTGTTGTTACATTGTAAGTTTACTTCTTGTTGTTACATAGTAAGTTTACTTCTTGTTGTTACATAGTAAGTTTACTTCTTGTTGTTAGATTGTAAGTTTACTTCTTGTTGTTACATTGTAAGTTTACTTCTTGTTGTTACATAGTAAGTTTACTTCTTGTTGTTAGATTGTAAGTTTACTTCTTGTTGTTACATTGTAAGTTTACTTCTTGTTGTTAGATTGTAAGTTTACTTCTTGTTGTTACATTGTAAGTTTACTTCTTGTTGTTAGATTGTAATTTTACTTCTTGTTGTTACATAGTAAGTTTACTTCTTGTTGTTAGATTGTAAGTTTACTTCTTGTTGTTACATAGTAAGTTACTTCTTGTTGTTACATAGTAAGGTACTTCTTGTTGTTACTTTGTAAGTTTACTTCTTGTTGTTACATTGTAAGTTTACTTCTTGTTGTTACCTTGTAAGTTTACTTCTTGTTGTTACATTGTAAGTTACTTCTTGTTGTTACATTGTAAGTTTACTTCTTGTTGTTACATTGTAAGTTACTTCTTGTTGTTAGATTGTAAGTTTACTTCTTGTTGTTACATTGTAAGTTTACTTCTTGTTGTTAGATTGTAAGTTTACTTCTTGTTGTTAGATTGTAAGTTTACTTCTTGTTGTTACATAGTAAGTTTACTTCTTGTTGTTACATAGTAAGTTTACTTCTTGTTGTTAGATTGTAAGTTTACTTCTTGTTGTTACATAGTAAGTTTACTTCTTGTTGTTACATAGTAAGTTTACTTCTTGTTGTTAGATTGTAAGTTTACTTCTTGTTGTTACATTGTAAGTTTACTTCTTGTTGTTAGATTGTAAGTTTACTTCTTGTTGTTACATTGTAAGTTTACTTCTTGTTGTTACATAGTAAGTTTACTTCTTGTTGTTACATAGTAAGTTTACTTCTTGTTGTTAGATTGTAAGTTTATTTCTTGTTGTTAGATTGTAAGTTTACTTCTTGTTGTTACATAGTAAGTTACTTCTTGTTGTTACATAGTAAGGTACTTCTTGTTGTTACTTTGTAAGTTTACTTCTTGTTGTTACATTGTAAGTTTACTTCTTGTTGTTACCTTGTAAGTTTACTTCTTGTTGTTACATTGTAAGTTACTTCTTGTTGTTACATTGTAAGTTTACTTCTTGTTGTTACATTGTAAGTTACTTCTAGTTGTTACATAGTAAGTTACTTCTTGTTGTTACATAGTAAGTTTACTTCTTGTTGTTACATAGTAAGGTACTTCTTGTTGTTACTTTGTAAGTTTACTTCTTGTTGTTACATTGTAAGTTTACTTCTTGTTGTTACATTGTAAGTTTACTTCTTCTTGTTACCTTGTAAGTTACTTCTTGTTGTTACTTTGTAAGTTTACTTCTTGTTGTTACGTTGTAAGTTTACTTCTTGTTGTTACATTGTAAGTTACTTCTTCTTGTTACCTTGTAAGTTACTTCTTCTTGTTACCTTGTAAGTTACTTCTTGTTGTTACATTGTAAGTTTACTTCTTGTTGTTACATTGTAAGTTTACTTCTTGTTGTTACATTGTAAGTTTACTTCTTCTTGTTACCTTGTAAGTTTACTTCTTGTTGTTACATTGTAAGTTTACTTCTTTTTGTTACATTGTAAGTTTACTTCTTGTTGTTACATTGTAAGTTTACTTCTTCTTGTTACCTTGTAAGTTACTTCTTGTTGTTACATAGTAAGTTACTTCTTGTTGTTACATATTAAGTTTACTTCTTGTTGTTACATAGTAAGGTACTTCTTGTTGTTACTTTGTAAGTTTACTTCTTGTTGTTACATTGTAAGTTTACTTCTTGTTGTTACATTGTAAGTTTACTTCTTGTTGTTACTTTGTAAATTTACTTCTTGTTGTTACATTGTAAGTTTACTTCTTGTTGTTACATTGTAAGTTTACTTCTTGTTGTTACATTGTAAGTTTACTTCTTGTTGTTACTTTGTAAATTTACTTCTTGTTGTTACATTGTAAGTTTACTTCTTGTTGTTACTTTGTAAATTTACTTCTTGTTGTTACATTGTAAGTTTACTTCTTGTTGTTACATTGTAAGTTTACTTCTTGTTGTTACATTGTAAGCTTACTTCTTCTTGTTACGTTGTAAGTTTACTTCTTGTTGTTACCTTGTAAGTTTACTTCTTCTTGTTACCTTGTAAGTTACTTCTTGTTGTTACTTTGTAAGTTTACTTCTTGTTGTTACGTTGTAAGTTTACTTCTTGTTGTTACATTGTAAGTTACTTCTTCTTGTTACCTTGTAAGTTACTTCTTCTTGTTACCTTGTAAGTTACTTCTTGTTGTTACATTGTAAGTTTACTTCTTGTTGTTACATTGTAAGTTTACTTCTTGTTGTTACATTGTAAGTTTACTACTTGTTGTTACTTTGTAAGTTTACTTCTTGTTGTTACATTGTAAGTTTACTACTTGTTGTTACATTGTAAGTTTACTACTTGTTGTTACATTGTAAGTTACTACTTGTTGTTACATTGTAAGTTTACTACTTGTTGTTACATTGTAAGTTTACTTCTTGTTGTTACATTGTAAGTTTACTTCTTGTTGTTACATTGTAAGTTTACTTCTTGTTGTTACCTTGTAAATTTACTTCTTGTTGTTACATTGTAAGTTTACTTCTTGTTGTTACATTGTAAGTTTACTACTTGTTGTTACATTGTAAGTTTACTTCTTGTTGTTACATTGTAAGTTTACTTCTTGTTGTTACATTGTAAGTTTACTTCTTGTTGTTACATTGTAAGTTTACTACTTGTTGTTACATTGTAAGTTTACTTCTTGTTGTTACATTGTAAGTTTACTTCTTGTTGTTACATTGTAAGTTTACTTCTTGTTGTTACATTGTAAGTTTACTACTTGTTGTTACATTGTAAGTATACTTCTTGTTGTTATAATGTAAGTTTACTTCTTGTTGTTACATTGTAAGTTTACTTCTTGTTGTTACATAGTAAGTTTACTTCTTGTTGTTACATTGTAAGTTTACTTCTTGTTGTTAGATTGTAATTTTACTTCTTGTTGTTAGATTGTAAGTTTACTTCTTGTTGTTAGATTGTAATTTTACTTCTTGTTGTTACATTGTAAGTTTACTTCTTGTTGTTACATTGTAAGTTTACTACTTGTTGTTACTTTATAAGTTTACTACTTGTTGTTACTTAGTAAGTTTACTACTTGTTGTTACTTTGTAAGTTTACTTCTTGTTGTTACATAGTAAGCCTACTTCTTATTACATTGTAAGCTTACTTCTTGTTGTATTTAACTAACTTCAAATTTAATTCATAGTTAGAGCTGCCAAGTTCTGTTATCACTTGACCTTCTTCATAAAATAAGTTCAATTCATTGATTTTCTGGATCTCAAAGCCAGCTCAGCAGATTGTGGACACCCAGCCATCCATGCAGCCTTCACCAGAATTGTAGGAGGAAGTGAGGCTGTTGAGGGCTCCTGGCCATGGACCGTGTCCATCGTCAACTCTATTCCAGCCCCAAACTCCCACGTCTGCGGTGGAACTCTCATATCACCTCAGTGGATTCTAACTGCCTCTCATTGCTTTGAGGGGTAAGATGATTTCTTCTGTGTTATTATTTGTTTATCATTGGGGAATGGAGATGGAGGGAATCGATGATATAGATAAATGTGTACATGACTAGTGAATTGTCCACTAGAATCAGTTCAGAAATTTACCTATCTTGGATCCACAATTACGCAAACCATTTCCCTTTGTTGATGAAATAAACTGCCGAATTGGTAAGGCAGCTACGACCTTCGGCAATCTCACAGAAAGGGTCTGGAACAACACGAAACTAAGACCAAACTCTTAATAATTCAAACGTGTGTGCTTAGCACACTATTATATAGATCTGAAACCTGGACAATATACTCATCACGAAAAAAAAAGACTAAATGTCTTCGATGTCTCCGCAGAATAAAGTACATCACATCAAATGGCAGGATAAAATAACCAACTTAACTGTCCTGCAATGTGCTAAGACCCCAACAATCATGTCGATGCTCAGAAGTCGAAGACTAAGATGGCTGGGGCATGTCCAGTGAATGGAAGAAAAGCGTATCCCCAGGCAAATACTATATGGTGAACTAACACACGGAAAAAGACAAATCGGCAGACCTAAACAACGATATAGAGATATCTGTAAATCATCTCTGAATGACTTCTCCATCTGTGAAAATGACTGGGAACATCTGGCAAGTGATCGCACATCATGGAGAGCATGAATAAGGAACGGTATAACGTCATTTGAGACTGTGCTAAGGCAAAACTTAGAAGAGAAAAGACTCATGAAAAAGGATGGAAACCCTTGTGGATCAGTGAGCCTGACTTGTTCATTCTGTGGACGTGTGTGTTTGTCAAACATTGGTAGAATTATCCACGAGAGAAGTTGTTCGACAAATAATTGTTGGTGGCCAAAAAATAATGATTGTTTCTTCCTAATAAATAAACAATTACAACTAAATTATTAATTTAAATTCCCATCAAAATTGACCAACAAAAATATAATTTGCTAACTTTTTTCTTTAGAGATGTCAAAAGTCAAGAAAAGTTTATGCTTCTAGATATACACTATCTCACAGACTCAGAGAGAGTTAGAGAATGAGAGAAAGAGAGAGAGAGAGAGAGAGAGAGAGAGAGAGAGAGAAAGAAATTACAGGAGAGATAAATGGAGGGGAAGAGAAGTATAAGTTTTGAGAGCATTATAAAACATGCAGAAGTCAATAACCATTTCTAGCCTGTCTCTTCCTCTAGCATCTACTCTCGAAAGTACGATGGGTTTTTCATCATTGCTGGGAGACATGAACTAAACCATGCAGACAGAAATGAGCAGATTCGAGAGTTTGACAAGGTTTTTCTGCGACACGACTATGTGTATGCCTGGTCACTGAATGACATCGCTCTGGTGAAGGTGAAAGAGCCTTTTAACTTGACCGATTACATCAGCCTTGCATGTTTACCTTTGGAACCAGCACCGGTGGAACATCTGTGTTACATCACAGGCTGGGGACAGACACTGGGTAAGTGTATTATTACATCACAGGGTGGGGAGAGACATTGGGTATGTCCATTTTTTTTACCTTACTTAGGTTTAGTTCCAATGTGAATGTTCCAATGTGAATGTTCCAATGTGAATGTTGATTTGAGATATTTGTGGAGTGTTAAAGTTATGGACCCTAATGTCTGGAGAAACAAGAGCTTCTAACTTTTGATTATAGGGGGAGGGGTGAAGGAAGTAACGCATCACTTGACTTATATACAGATGATAGGAGTTAAGAGTTGTGTACTAGATAGAACGCTGAATTAAAAACTTTAAACAAGATGTCAGAAAAACATCTCAAAGGCTAGCAATTTTCGTGCTAACACTCATCCACCCACCCATCAAAAAAAAAATATAGTTAAATAATTAAACAAATTTTCATTGATGGATATCTACCACCTACAAGTGACAAAATGGTGCACGCGTGACATTGACCTAATTACATTTACACCTGTCATTTTGTCTTTAGATTAGGGTGACCATTCGTCCCCGATTTCCGGGGACAGTCCCCGGAATGTAGAAGTTGTCCCCGAAAGAAATTTGTCCCCGATTTTGTCCCCGATTTCAGTGAATAAATAAATGTTCATACACGGAATCGGCCCTCTTTTAAAGTAATCACTAGGACTCAGGACGTTACTGAGTTGTGTTTCTTTATCCCAGACTGAGCGGCATTAGCAAGAAGATAAAAGAGAAGACTTGGACGCGTTGTGTCGGAGATAGCTCTTTTAACTCTTGAAGCGCGGTGCTACGTCACTTCTATTGGGATGGGTTTAATTAAAAAAAAAAGCAGACACTCTCTCTCCCCCCACCCCTGCCTTTCCGGACATCTCCCGCCAAAGTATCTCGCCAAAGTCGCCAACAGTAAAAACTAACATTAATTTATCGTGTGAAAGCTTCAGTGAAAAACTTGCTTCAAATCATGAGATCTTGAGAAAGATACACTCAAAAAACAAGTACCACGCCGAGGCAACAACCTCTTCAGTACAAATAAGGTACTGTAAACATTACTTTAATACTGCAATTGATATCTAAATGTTGTTTAATTTTTTTTTATTTTAAATATTTTTTTTATTGAGAAACACAACTAGCTATTGTAATGTCATTAAGTGCGCGTATCGCATAAGTACCGTGAATATTAACAAAAATAAAATCAAACAGCAAATGAACAGATATTATGAAATTTAAAGTTATCTTTTTTTTTTTGCATCTACAAAATTTCTTGCGCACACACAGTCACACACCCACCCACACATATTATAAATATAAAATATATATATAAATAAATATATATGTATACACACACACACACACACACACACACACACACTTCGTTCGTCCCCGATTTTGTGGGACAGTCTCAGAAATAAGCAAAAAAATCGTCTGAAATGTAAAAAAATATGACAAATGTCCCCGGAAACAATGGGAAAAAAATGGTCACCCTACTTTAGATTTGAACCCAAACCAATTCAGATCCTATTTGTTTCACACGATAACAGCAACATAAACGTGTACATCACAGAGAGCATACACAGTTGTTTGTCACAGATACTTTAGTTCATTTGATCATTTGTCTACTTTCCCATAAAATACACAAACTTCTACTTCTGTAGGGAGCCGCGATAGCTCAGTGGTTAGTGAACCAGACTACAAAGGACAAGAGGTAGGGTTCGATCCCAACCAATGGCTTCCGGTTCAACCAGCTTTTAATGGGTACCGGAATTTTTTCTGGGAAAGTAAAGCGGCACGGGCGTAATACCGACCACATTACCCTAAAAATCATGTGCCGAATGTCTATAAAATTCATGGTCACTAACATTATATTCCCTATACGCCACTTGGCGTGATGGGGGTACTTTACTATTTTTTTTTACTTTTACTCTACTTCTGTTACGTTGGAAGCTGCATCTTAAAGAACTGTTGTAGCTAACAATTGAATAATGTATCCCAGAAACTCTCTCATTTGCCGATCTTTGGTTCTTTTATGTTGCGGGCATTGACTGTTAAAATAACAGTCACACATCAATATTTATAGAAACTGAAGATGTTTGGTTTTATATTTGGTGTCACAGATTAAAACCACTTCCATAAAATATACATTTTCAGAGTGAGTGAGATGTATTTGGCTCAGGACATCTTCATCCACAGATGAAGAAAATTTCCTAGATTGGAACTATGCCCCACTTGATGAAAACAAACATCATCATCGAGTGCCATATCTGCAACGAAGGTTGGCTACCATGGAGCGTCATTCTGCTCTGTCTCTTGCTCTGATGGTGCAGGTTGTCGTAGGCTGACTTGTCCATCTTTTGATGTTACTCGTCCATGTTAGTCTTGGTCGGCCTCTGCCTCTTTTACCCCGTATATTCCCCTCCAATATTACTTTTAGTAGACTGTTGTGTTTTTTAACATGGCCCAAAAATCGCATTTGTCTTCTTTGAATTGTGTTTAGTAGTTCTCTTTTCATTTTTAGTTGTTTTAAGACTTTATCATTTGTTCTCTTTTCGTTCCATCCAATTCTACCTATTCTTCTATATATCCACATTTCAAATACTTCAATTTTCTGTTCTGTTTTCTTGTCCAATGTCAATGTTTCTGCACCATACAGGAATATTGAGAAGATGTAACATTTTCATATTCTTAGTTTTAGCCCTGGTGTTATTTGTTTTGATGTTAGTATATTTTTCATGACATTAAAATTACTTTTTGCCATTCCTATTCTTTTGTTTATTTCAGTTTTATATTTTCCATCACTGATTATAGTATGGCCAAGGTAATTGTAGCTCTGAACTGTCTCTAGGTATATTCCTTCAATTTTGATATCAACTTGTAGGTTTTACGTATTTTCTTTGTTTATGATCATAGTTAAACAAACAGCTTTGCGTAAAATGTAGGTATCCTTACATCTCACAAACACGTCATTTATTAGTTTTACCAAGAATTCTGATTTCAGAAAAAAATTGTTGACTATTTTATCATCAGAAAGTTGCTGTGCTGGCAAAATGAAACAAGCACCCGTCCCAATCATGAACTCCACGGCCTGTGCCTCATCAGATTACTACGGCAGCAGCTTGAAGGAACACATGATGTGTGCTGGCTATCCAGAGGGAGGTGTTGATTCGTGCGATGTGAGTTCATCAATAAACACGAGGTCACTTGAACGCATTATCTCTTAGAACTCTCTCTTCTACTCCTCATTAACTGTTCTGCTCTCTGCTCCCCGCTTGTTGTTCTGCTATCTGCTCCCCACTTGCTGTTCTGCTCTCTGCTCCCCATTTGCTGTTCTGCTCTCATCTCCCCACTTGCTGTTCTGCTATCTGCAACCCACTTGCTGTTCTGCTCTGTTCTCTCCACTTACTGTTCTGCTCTCAGCTCCCCACTTACTGTTTGCAATGATGATGACTCGCTAATAACTCAATGATGATGACCCGCTAATAACTCAATAGCTCAATGATGATGACCCCCTAATAACTCAATGATGATGACGCGCTAATAACTCAACTCAATGATGAAGACCCTCTAATAACTCAATAAATCAATGATGATGACTCGCTAATAACTCAATAAATCCATGATGATGACCCGCTAATAACTCAATAAATCAATGATGATGACTCGCTAATAACTGAATGATGATGACCCGCTAATAACTAAATGACGATGACCAGTTAATAATTCAATAATGATGATGACCCGCTAATAACTCAATGATGATGACCAGTTAATAATTCAATAATGATGTTGAACCGCTATTAACTCAATGATGATGAACCGCTAATAACGTAACGATGATGACCCGCTAATAACTCAATGGTGATGACCCGCTAATAACTCAATGATGATGAACCGCTAATAACTCAATGGTGATGAACCGCTAATAACTCAATGACGGTGAACCACTAATAACTCAATAACTCAATGATGATGAACCGCTAATAACTCAACAACTCAATGATGATGAACCGCTAATAACTCAATGATGATGAATCGCTAATAACTCAATGATGATGAACCGCTAATAACTCAATGATAATGAATCGCTAATAACTCAATGATGATGGACCGTTAATAACTCAATAATGATGAACCGTCAATAACTCAATGATGATGACCCGCTAATAACTCATTGCTGATGAGCCGCTAATAACTCAATAACTCAATGATGATGACCCGCTAAAAACTCAACGATGATAATCCGCTAATAACTCAATGATGATGACCCGCTAATAACTCAATGATAATGACCCGCTAATCACTAAATAGCTCAATGATGATGAACCGCTAATAACTCAATAACTCAATGATAATGACCCGCTAATAACTCAATAACTCAATGATGATGACCCGCTAATAACTCAATAACTCAATGATGATGAACAGCTAATAATTCAATAACTCAATGATGATGAACCGCTAATAACTCAACAACTCAATGATGATGAACCGCTAATAACTCAATGATGATGAACTCTAATAACTCAATGATGATGAACCGCTAATAACTCAATAATGATGAACCGCTAATAACTCAATAACTTAATGATGATGGACCGTTAATAACTCAATAATGATGAACCGTCAATAACTCAATGATGATGACCCGCTAATAACTCATTGCTGATGAGCCGCTAATAACTCAATAACTCAATGATGATGACCCGCTAAAAACTCAACGATGATGATCCGCTAATAACTCAATGATGATGACCCGCTAATAACTCAATGATAATGACCCGCTAATAACTCAATAGCTCAATGATGATGAACCGCTAATAACTCAATAACTCAATGATAATGACCCGCTAATAACTCAATAACTCAATGATGATGACCCGCTAATAACTCAATAACTCAATGATGATAAACCGCTAATAACTCAATAACTCAATGATGATGAGCCGCTAATAACTCAATAAATACTCAATGATGATGACTGCTGATAACTCAATAATGATGAACCGCTAATAACTCAATGGTGATGGCCCGCTAATAACTCAATAACTCAATGATGATGAACCGCTAATAATTCAATAACTCAATGATGATGACTGCTAATAACTCAATAACTCACACAAGGCTTTGTACTTGATGAAGGCTCTTGCTGAAACGTCAAATTTTGTTGTGTCGTTCCATTAGTTTAGTTGCTTTATATCATTTTGTGTTTATTTTACATTATCTTTCAACACACTTCATCACTCAACTGTTGTTCACTAATCTGTCAGCTTTTTTGTCATTCTTCATTGATTTCTCTAGGGAGATTCTGGTGGCCCCTTGGTCTGTGAGAGTCTGACATCAGGCAGACACTGGGAGGTACAAGGCGTCACTTCATGGGGAGAACTTTGTGCATGTAAGTGTTTTCGTGCAGACAGACAAATCTGTCTAACACGTTTGATTGGTTATTTGCTGGACAAGTACGTTTTTGACAAGATAAAGAGCTATCTCCAAAACAGTATTTGTTATCAGTGTTATACTCATAGAGATTTTAGACCATAAAATAGGACCTCTCTCTCTCTCTCTCTCTCACTCTCTCTCTCTCTCTCTGCGATCAAGACTCAATCAGAGTAGGATTCCAGACTCTCTCATGAAGTCAGCTGTCTGTTTAAGTGAATTGATTGCCCCATATAGTTTCTCTTCCAGGGAGGTGGGTGTGGACCACATTGCTCTTCTCAGGTCTGTGTACTGGGGGCAATCCTGTAGAACATGTTTTGTAGTCATATTGTCCAGTGTACAGTGACATAGACTGGTTGTACCTATTTTGAATTTGGTGAACATGTGATTCCTCACTCTATTGTGGCCAGTGTGTAGGCGAAGTATGATGACTTAATCCCTCCTTGATAGTTGGTGGTATCCGTCACTCTCGTTATGCTTTGGGTGTTCTCGTTTCCATTTTTCATGGAACTGACCCTTGAGGATGGATTTGAAAAAAAATAGGACCAGGAAACAAGTTTACTCTGTGCCTTCATGGCGGTCTCTGACTTCCTATGGGCACCTGTCGTATGATAAACCTTTCTCTATTTATCTCTAGCAATACTAAACAAAGAAGGAAAAATGGTGACAGCTTTACGTGGTAATGGATAAAACATAAGTCGACGTTTCGGCCAAGTAGGCCTTCGGCTGGAACAACAAACAACAACACAAAAAATATGTATCATCATCATGTGCCATACCGGTTGGCGTAGGCGATCGTGTTCTTCCACAATCTTCTATCCACAGTGCATCGTATCAGTTCTGTTGTTGACTGTTTTCCATGCCATGACACCAAGCTATCCAGTATTTTCTCTCTTTGTCATCCGCGATCTCTCTTTCCTTTTATTTTGCCAGTTGTAACCAAGTATTCCAACTTTCCTCTTCTCATGATGCGCCCGAAAAATATTGATTGTTTCTTTCCGATGTTTTTTAGGAGCTGCCTTTTTGTGTTGGCCTCTTTGAGAACTTCCTCATTGGTCTTTTTAGCTGTCCAGGGAACTTTCAACATTCTTCTGAGAAATCCCATTTCTGTGGCCTCTAATCGTCTTTTCATTTGGTAAAATATATATAAGGATATGTAAACAAATCTGACTACATGGCGTAATATGCTAGATACTCAAGAAAGGAAATAAAAAGGGTCACTTTCCTGTGCTCCAGAGGGTGGTCAGCCTCCGAATGGACTAAAATGAGAAGGTGGGATGACCAACTTTAAATCTCACTGACCAGGCAGTCAAGCGAGAAGACGGAACGGTAGGGTTCTAAAAATATGGGGAGGTGGCTACAAGATATGTATAAACTATGCAAATCGAACTCTGTGTGTGCACTCCGAACCGATGTGTAAAAAGAAACATGTGTATAACACAATACTTGCGTACAAGCATAAATCCTCCATTTATCTCTGTTGTGCCCAGTCTCTGAGCTGTGTTTCAATGTCTGTCATGCTCATTCTCTGATATCATCAAACATTCTTCTCCTTTGATTTAAAGGCCTCTCTCACTTTTGCATAAATACAATCTATGTAGCAAATGCTTCTTTAATTTGACTTGTAATGATTCTAATTATAGACGACAACTGTATTTACATTTTAGTTTAAAAATAAGGAGCAACGTCTGAAGTATATGGATGAATCTGAAGGATGAAAGGACTTCTTTTCATCCTCTAAATGTATGTAGCATACATACCATGTCTCCGCCATTCACAGAATATATTTTGTTTTGTTTATATGAAGGTACATGACATCACAAGTCTCATTTTGGATTTGTCAGAATTGTTGCTAATTTAGTTTTCTTCACTTCGGTCGTGGAAAAGAAATTAATTATCTCTCACAATTAGGCCAATAGATATGAGATTTGATTTATTGAGATTTGATTTAATGAGATTTTATTTATTGAGATTTGATTTATTGAACATTTGGAGGTTTAATTACGTGTGTTAGAACTAATGGTACAAAATAAACAAATGATTAACGAATCTTCATCCCAACGTTGTGCTACCAATGCCAGTCCTGGACCCTAGATGCAAGAACAATAAGAACAATAACCATCACCGAGATAAAATGTGCTAGAAGAATGACATGAAACAGCCTGAGAGATGATCAGAAATGAAGAAGTGAGAAAAAAGCTAGGAATAATTCCCACCATAGAATATATAAATAAACAACAGATAAAATGATTTGGCCATGTGACAAGACAGAAAGATCAAAACACAAAACACAATGTGACTTCAACAAACGTTGTGAGAACATCAGACCCAAGGGCCTGTCCATGAAAAAGATGGATTGATGAAATATTAGAAACACTAGGAAACATAACAGCAGCAGAGGTGAACAGAAAAGCAAAATACTGCAACTTATATCTCCCCTAGACACTGAAAGGCAAATAAGGAAGGAAAGAACAAGAAGAAATATATATAGACACTAGAACATCGTACATGTGAGACACTAGAACATCGTACATGTGAGACACTAGAACATTGTACATGTGAGACACTAGAACATCGTACATGTGAGACACTAGAACATCGTACATGTGAGACACTAGAACATTGTACATGTGAGACACTAGAACATTGTACATGTGAGACACTAGAACATCGTACATGTGAGACACTAGAACATTGTACATGTGAGACACTAGAACATCGTACATGTGAGACACTAGAACATTGTACATGTGATACACTAGAACATTGTACATGTGAGACACTAGAACATGGTACATGTGAGACACTAGAACATGGTACATGTGAGACACTAGAACATCGTACATGTGAGACACTAGAACATGGTACATGTGAGACACTAGAACATGGTACATGTGAGACACTAGAACATTTACATGTGAGAGACACATAGACACATGGTACATGTGAGACACTAGAACATTGTACATGTGAGACACTAGAACATCGTACATGTGAGACACTAGAACATGGTACATGTGAGACACTAGAACATGGTACATGTGAGACACTAGAACATTGTACATGTGAGACACTAGAACATTGTACATGTGAGACACTAGAACATTGTACATGTGAGACACTAGAACATTGTACATGTGAGACACTAGAACATCGTACATGTGATACACTAGAACATCGTACATGTGAGACACTAGAACATTGTTCAGGGCTGGTAAATAATAACGCTAGTAATAGTCCCACCAATAACACCAGTGTAAATAAAAACATACTAAAATATTTTAACATTTTTTTTCATTTGAAAGTCCTCTGATGACAACCCTTTTGATAAAAGTGTTGAAAGCCAAAGGGGGAAGGAAAGAAGAAGAAGAAGAAGATTATTAAATGGGTTAGGGTTTGATTTGCATGCAGAAAATTAGGGTGCAGAACACATCCTCAGTCAACTCAGCTGAGAAAATGGGTACATGACTTTTGGGTAGGGAAGAAAAGGTGTCCTAGATGAATACTGGGCAGTGCTTTATATGCAAGAGGAGTCTTGACATTCCACTCCACAACAACAGTAATGCTATGGGATGTCTTTAGCGTTATACCTTCATCAACTAAAACGAAGAAAAAAACACAAGGTTGGACAGGATTTGTTTCCTTCAACAGAGCCTTCTAGTTTCCCCTAAATGTGGAACGAGGTTCTTTGAAAGAAACTTTCAAGTTTACCTCCATTGTTAAACATCACAGCAAGCCTACCTTGCCTACAATGACTGAAGTTTCCATTGGTACCTGTTTGTTGACTCATTGTGTTGTGAGTTTTACAATATGCTTCACACAAAACATCGCAATTGAAATGGCCAAAATTGATGGGAGCATAACATAATGAAGGGACTACATCATTGAAGCAGGGAGCCGCGATAGCTCAATGGTTAGTGAACTGGACTACAAAGGATAAGAGGTAGGGTTCGATCCCAACCGACGACTTCCGGGTTCACCCAGCCTTAAATGGGTACTGGATTTTTTTCTGGGAAAGTAAAGCG
The DNA here is from genome assembly GCA_032433765.1 of Megaustenia siamemsis. Classification (NCBI taxonomy): domain Eukaryota; kingdom Metazoa; phylum Mollusca; class Gastropoda; order Stylommatophora; family Ariophantidae; genus Megaustenia; species Megaustenia siamemsis. Next base: position 3,918,652 of record JAVIAB010000117.1, on the reverse strand, counting down.
GCACAGGCGTAATACCGACCACATTACCCCAAAAATCACGTGCTGAAGGTCTGTAAATTTTATGGTCACTAACTCAGTGGTTAGTGAAATGGACTGCACAGGACAAGAGGTAGGGTTCGATCCCAACCGACGGCTTCCGGGCTCACCCAACCTTAAATGGGTATCGGATTTTTTTTCTGGGAAAGTAAAGCGGCACGGGCGTAATACCGACCACATTACCCCAAAAATCATGTGCCGAAGGTCTGTAAAATGTATGGTCACTAAACACCATATTCCCTATACGCCACTTGGCGGGACGGGGGCTCTTTACTTTTACTTTACATCATTGAAGCGCAATGTTACAGAGAAGTGGCTAGGGAATCTGGCAACTGTAGTATTACAGTGTTCAGTATGAGAATGGAGATAGAAGCAGTAACGGCGGTGATAGCATGGCTAGTGACACAGAATATGGATTATGCAGCCTTGGTGACAGACTCACAACATGCTACATAAAATTGACAGACAGTCTCTCTGACAGGAATGGATATAGCTCTTGGATGGCTGTAAATGCATTACTGAGTTATTTGTAGGTCATTGTTATTGCACTCCAAACATGTCCATAGGTGCTCAGATCCCTTCCTCAGCATGTCTGCAAAACGCATTAACCTGGGTGTACTTCTCAGGGCATCTAGGTGCATATGGTATTTGGCATCTTGACAGACGATTGGTAACAAGCAATCAGGATAAGTCAGTAGTTTGGTATAATATAATATGGTCTTATGCTGGATGCTGTTTTGCTGAACAGCTTCTCTCGTGACTGAATCTGCCAATATTGGATAGACAGATCTGTCCACAGAATGAACGAGGTCTATTCACGGTGCCTGGCCTCATCTCTTTTCTCCTGAGCCTTTTGTCTTCTGAATCTAACATCAATGCTTCCTCAAAAATATTACTGTAATATTTTTTTTTTTCATTTTTGTTCTCCATGCGCTGCGATCTGCAGCCAGATTTTTCCAGTTTAATGAGACATGCTGATTGTCATGGCAATGAAATAGTCGATAAGTTCGCTGGCACAGAGTGTGGCCTTACTCTGAACAAAGAGGACATCGCCAAGTTGGTTTTTCATTCTTTAAGAAAAGAGGAGAATGTGTTTATTAAGAGACAGAGGGGTCATAAGGTGGAAAAGGGATCTGGTTGATCCGGAGTGCTTAGTGGGAAAAGTAGATGTATCTATAATCAAGACCTTACAGGAATAATCAGTCTGTATATGCTTCGAGAAATGCTGGGACGGGCAGTCGAGCGGGTATGGAGATGCCACGACTGCAAATGCAACTGATTCCATGAATAGAATAGAATACCCAGTTTTGTTAATCACAATAATCCAACGCCATCTCTTAAATTATATTTGTAGTGTATGTTAATATAACAAAAAACATCAGAAAGAAACAATAAACATTTTTCGGGTACATCATGAGAAGAGGAAAGTTGGAATACTTGGTTACAACTGGCAAAATAAAAGGAAAGAGAGATCGCGGACGACAAAGAGAGAAAATACTGGATAGCTTGGTGTCATGGCATGGAAAGCAGTCAACAACAGAACTGATACGATGCACTGTAGATAGAAGATTGTGGAAGGGCATGATCGCCTACGCCGACCAGTATGTTACGTGATGATGATGTTAATATAAAGTAGTATCACATTTAAATGTTGTAAAGTCATCAATTTGTTGTGTTTGATATCTCTCTGCACAGACCCAAAGCAACCTGGTGTTTACACTGTTGTCTACGATTACATCAAGTGGATTCAGGAGACTATAGCTCAACATACACCTTGACCTCCATCAGGATTAATTTCTTCTTCAAGGGCAGCAACAGAGAAAAAAGAACAAGAATGACATGGAACTCAATTAAACTTAAAGTATGAATGAGTCATAATCTGAGAGCATTATCAATATCAAAAGTCTGAAGAAGTATTTACAACAGTTGCATAGGTTTATACAATATCTAATACAGGAAGGGAGCATTCATTTTTTTTATTCTGCTTAGTTCTAATTCAAATGAATTCTTAAATGTTATGTGGAGCTAGTCTTAACATTTGGATGTGAATCATGGACAATAGGACAACAGACAAGAAAATCACTGGAGTCTGTAGAAATGTGGTTTTACAGAAGAATGTTGAGAATACCATGGACAGCTAAGAAGAGTAATGAACATGTTCTGAAAGAGGTCAAAGCAAAAAGAGAGCTAATTTCTAATATTAGGAAGAAACAATCATCATTTTTTGGCCATGTAATGAGAAGAGAACAACTGGAATATATTGTAACAACTGGAAAAATTGAGGGACGAAGAGATAGAGGGAAGCAAAGAGAAAAAATACCAGACAGCTTAAGAGAATGGCTTGGCAGAAGGTCAACAACAGAAATGATAAATAAATATCGAGATCGAAAGTTGTGGAGAGACATGATCCCCTACGCCAGCAGGCGTGGTACTTGATGATGATGAGTTCTAATTCTCAAGTGTCATTTATGTCATGTAGCGGATCACTTTGTCAGATGGCGGTTCAAATTCACGTCCCTCCCGTTGTCATTCGTTCTGGTGTTAGTGCTTGTTGGTAATGTTGAAAACTTGTTCATAATGTTGAAAATGTGTTGATAATGTTGAAAACTTGTTCATAATGTTGAAAATGTGTTGATAATGTTGAAAATGTGTTGGTAATGTTGAAAACTTGTTCATAATGTTGAAAATGTGTTGATAATGTTGAAAACTTGTTCATAATGTTGAAAATGTGTTGATAATGTTGAAAACTTGTTGATAATGTTGAAAATGTGTTGATAATGTTGAAAACTTGTTCATAATGTTGAAAATGTGTTGGTAATGTTGAAAACTTGTTCATAATGTTGAAAACTTGTTCATAATGTTGAAAATGTGTTGATAATGTTGAAAACTTGTTCATAATGTTGAAAATGTGTTGATAATGTTGAAAACTTGTTCATAATGTTGAAAATGTGTTGGTAATGTTGAAAACTTGTTCATAATGTTGAAAATGTGTTGATAATGTTGAAAATGTGTTGATAATGTTGAAAACTTGTTCATAATGTTGAAAATGTGTTGATAATGCTGAAAGTGTTGTGAAAATAGTTGAGATCATTGACCAAGGAGCGTGTTATTTATTTTGAATCATTCATCATCATCATGTGGCTTGACTAGAGGCGAATGCTCTTTTGACTGTTGTGCAGCTGCTACCCGTCTCATTCAGTGCAGTCTTTGATGATGAGTCCTTGATGTCTTTGCCTCATTATCCAAGTTGTTACCCCTTCTTCACTTACCAGGAACTATATCCTCCATTATTGTTTTTTTAAAGGTTACTGTGGCATTTGATTTACTGAAATATGCCATTATCACATGAGTAGTGTGATTTGTTTTCTCTTTATTGCCACTAGCCATGATCAGTGACCTCTGTTACCTGTAGCCATGATCAGTAATCTCTGTTACCTGTAGCCATGATCAGTGACCTCTGTTACCTGTAGCCATCATCAGTGACCTCTGTTACCTGTAGCCATCATCAGTGACCTTTGTTACCTGTAGCCATCATCAGTGATCTCTGTTACCTGTAGCCATGATCAGTGACCTGTTACCTGTAGCCATCATCAGTGACCTCTGTAACCTGTAACCATCATCAGTGACCTATATTACCTGCAGCCATGACCAGTGACCTATATTACTTGTAGTCATGATCAGTGACTTATATTATATGTAGCTATGTTCAGTGAGCTATATTACCTGTAGCCATGTTCAGTAATCTATATTACCTATAGTCATGATCAGTGACATATATTGCCTGTAGCCATGATAAGTGACTTATATTATCTGTAGCTATGTTCAGTGACATATATTACCTGTATCCATGATCAGTGACCTATATTACCTGTAGTCATGATCAGTGACTTATATTATTTGTAGCTATGTTCAGTGAGTTATATTACCTGTAGCCTTGATCAGTGACCTCTTTTACCTGTAGCCATGATCAGTGAACTATATTACCTGTAACCATGATCAGTGACCTATATTACCTGTAGCCATGATCAGTGACATATAATACCTGTAAAATAATCAATGACCTATATTACCTGTAGCTATGATCAGTGACCTCTTTTACCTGTAGCCATGATCAGTGACCTATATTACCTGTAGCCATGACCAGTGACCTCTTTTACTTGTAGCCATGACCAGTGACCTCTTTTACTTGTAGCCATGACCAGTGACCGCTTTTACCTGTAACCATGATCAGTGACCTATATTACCTGTAGCCATGATCAGTGACCTATATTACCTGTAGCCATGATCAGTGACATATATTACCTGTAGTCATGATCAGTGACCTCTTTTACCTGTAGCCATGACCAGTGACCTATATTACTTGTAGCCATGATCAGTAACATATATTACCTGTAGCCATGACCAGTGACCTATATTACCTATAGCCATGACCAGTGACCTATATTACCTGTAGCAATGATCAGTGACCTATATTACCTGTAGCCATGATCAGTTACTTATATTACATGTAGCCCTGATCAGTTACCTATATTACCTGTAGCCATGATCAGTGACTTATATTACCTATAGCCATGTTCAGTGACCTATATTACCTGTAGCCATGATCAGTGACCTATATTACCTGTAGCCATGATTGGTGACCTATATTACTTGTAGCCATTATCAGTGACCTATATTACCTGTAGTCATGATCAGTGACCTATATTACCTGTAGCTATGATCAGTGACCTATATTACCTGTAGCCATGATCAGTGACATATATTACTTGTAGTCATGATCAGTGACCTATATTACCTGTAGCTATGATCAGTGACATATATTACTTGTAGTTGAAAGTACAAAGCTGGGAACAAAACACGAAGAAATTATGTAAAGACCAATGAAATCAGAAACAACATTGGAATCCTACCAGTCATCGTATACATAGACAAAGGTTAAAGTGGTGTGAACATTTAATGCGCATGAACCCCTCAGCACCAACGTCAAGAGCTTATAACCTATGAAATGGAACAACCAAGATATAGAGGTAGACCAAGAAGAAGGTGGATTGTGGGAATTTATGGCATAATAAAACAATACAATATCACTATGTGCCAAGCCACAGAAAGTGCCCTTTATTGAAAACACATCATTGACTTAAGCCTGCGACGCCTACCGGCAAAAAGCAAAACAGGATAAAAGAAAGAAGCATTAAGAAAGTACAAAGTTACTATCACTTGAGAATGAAGATAGAAAGATGTGAATATTTTGATGCCACCTGAAGGCGTGCAGAATGGAGGTGTGTGTATGTATAAGGTGGCTAGTGTAAGCCACCTCATACCAGGATGTCATTAGCAAAATCAGACATAGGAAACAGAGCGCCCTTCGTAGGAGGCAGGAGAGGTGGACGCAGCCACCCTGGTGAAACGTAGATGTTGAGGAAGCTTGGCAGAGCAAGAGAAAAACGGTCAAGACATGGCAGAAAGTCAGAAACACTGGAAGAACACAACCTGAGCTCTTGAAGCGTCTGAAAGTAGAGGTCGACCAAAAAATGATGCACTTTAAACTATGCGCTAAGCAGGATAAGGATGCCAAATGGGATGACTTCTGTAAAAAAAAGTGTGCTCAGAAAAATCGCTCGCCACATTCTGGCGCCTTCATTAGTGCATGAATGGCACAACACAACACAGAGGCATACCAGACTTTCAGAGCACAGGCCGGATATGGCACAAATCTGATGAGAGTAAAGGGAAGGCCCTGCTTGCCCACTACATTGAGCAGATGGACCAAAGAAATGAGGCTGTAAGAATGAGGATACGGGGATCGCTGTCAAAATTGTGTAAGGATGTAGGGCTGGAAGAAGATCTCACAATCACAACCGATACCACTCGCACGACACTTAAAAGGTCACACAACACTGCTCCTGGTCCAGATGATGTTCGGTATGATGACATAGGCGATTTAGCTGACGACGACTTGACAAAACTGGCCAATGAGTTTAATGCCAGTATTCGGAGTGGCCAGATTAAGGAGGAGTGGCTACACAGCTACTTACTACCGCTACTGAAGCCAAACAAGGACCATTCTCAGATCAGTGCCTACAGAATCATCACAATGCAGAACACTACGGGCAAGCTGCTGGAGAAAATAGTTGCCCGTGTCCTCACCTGTCACCTTGAACAGAAACGTGTATTCCCACCCACACTCGGAGGTTATAGATATAACAAAGAGACATGGCTCAATGCAGCAGTCTTTGCCTATGACGTCTTTGAAGGGTTCCACAGATGAGAGGAGACATGTGCTGCTGCTATAGATCTGGAGGATGCATACAACAGGGTACCATATGAATATCTCATGCATATGCTCCTCAAACTGGCGGTGCACCCTTTCCTCATTAAATGGATCGCCGCGGCACTGTTTCAGAGGAAGGTGATACTCAGATGTGGAAGTTGGTCTTCTGAGCCAACATTCATTTGTCCAGGGCTGCCACAAGGCTCATCATTGTCACCAGTTCTATGTAACGTGTACACAATAACGATCACGGAACAACAGCTGGATTGGAGGGGAAGAACTATGACTTTTGCTGATGATATTCTGGTATATCGACAGGGAAGAGACAGACGGGGAATCGCCCCCCCCAATGCAAGACAAACTCAATCGCATTTCTTCCTGGTGTGGGGTTTCAGGTGCCTTGGTTAATCCTAATAAAGCATCAGTTTCATGGTTCTCCCTTAACAATCATATCCCAATCGACGACTTCCGGGTTCACCCAGCCTTAAATGGGTACCTGATTTTTTTCTGGGAAAGTAAAGCAGCACGGGCGTAATACCGACCACATTACCCCAAAAATCATGTGCTGAAGGTCTGTAAAATATAGGGTCACTAACACCATATTTCCCTATATGCCACTTGGCGTGATGGGGGTACTTTACTTTTTTTTTTACTCCTGAAACTTGTCTGATTCTCCTATGAGCTCCTCACATGTTTGCTTGTCAACCATTTAAATCTTTTATTATTACAAATATTTTTGTTTTGCCATCACTTTAATTGTCAACAAAGGCATGTTACTTGTTTCTGTATTCTAAATCAAAGTTTTTCCATAACCCAAAACATCAAATGAAATACATAAAACTGATCAAAAACAAAATAATTCTAAACATCATTTATTTCTTCTGTCTGTTTATCCTTAGTCTGCATAATAAGGTACTCATCTCTATTTTCTTTAAAAAAAAAAAAACGCCACAAAATGTGTTATTTCATAAAAAGTATTTCTTTTGTGCATCGTGTATTCTGTATAAGTTAACACTAAAAATAGTAACAATTTGTATGCGAGTTATAAAAAAAATGGATCTGTAAGTTGATAACATTGTTGAAACAAAACATATCATTATAGGAATGTTGTTAGACATGCCATGACAACTAACAAAATAGCTACAGCTGGGAATAGCTATACAACAATTTCTGTAAAATATGATAAAAAAAACTCACATTTCAACCAAAAGGTATTCATCAGTAACAAGAAACTCACCTCAAAGATTGCTTAAAATGTTAGTTCATAATTTAATTTGTTTTGTTCCTGATAAAGACTTTTTTGAAACTTTAAGTAAGCCTGGATGATTGCTGTTCAGTTAATACTGGTTTACACATATTTCCATTTATTTTTTCTACTTTGCCATCGTCATTAATGCTATTCTTGCTGCTTCTAATTTATTGTAAGAAAAAACTCATCTCCTACACAGTCCAGTATCCCAACAGCATGGACATTTGACTGTGAAGATAAACATTGTAATTATCATCTAAAAGTAAGTTGTTTTTCAAACTCCATCAAGTTTTGAGGTCTAAACATTTTTGTTTCTTTATATTTGTTACTTCTGTTCTCTCTTGTTCTTCTCTTCTTTGTCATTTACTCTAACCCCTCCCTATTTGTCACTTCTTGCTAAAGTCATATCTTTTGTCATGCCCTAGAACTAGTCAGATCATGCTCTAATTCTTGCTACAGAGAAATCTGTAAACTTTCAGAGGACCACACTGAATTAGATACAAGCCTAGGTTTTGCATGTGATGAACATTGTAAACAGAACCTAAAATACATGTTGAAAATTGCCTGCTCATAGCCAGAGCTTTGACAAAACAATATCTGTGATTGGGACCCAAGTTCTACAATGTCTGCTAATCCTCTGTTCTTACAGATTCAAGATTCTGTAGATGCCAGGTGTTGTATCAGTGATTGTGACCCAAGTTCTACAATGTCTGTTAATCCTCTGTCCTTACAGACTCAAGATTCTGTAGATGCCAGGTGTTGTATCTGATTGTGGCCCATGTTCTACAATATCTGTTAATCCTCTGTCCTTACAGACTCAAGATTCTGTAGATGCCAGGTGTTGTATCTGATTGTGGCCCATGTTCTACAATATCTGTTAATCCTCTGTCCTTACAGACTCAAGATTCTGTAGATGCCAGGTGATGTATCTGATTGTGGCCCATGTTCTACAATATCTGTTAATCCTCTGTCTTTACTAAATCAAGATTCTGTAGATGTCAGGATTTGTAGATATTGTTTATTTATCTACAGTTTTCTCATTCAGTTCATCTCAATTAAATATTAGGCTCTTCGGCTCACAAGGCACCATTATCATAAGGCACCTTTATCATAAGGCACCATTTATCATAAGGCACCTTTATCATAAGGCATCTTTATCATAAGGCACCTTTATCATAAGGCATCTTTATCATAAAGGACCTTTATCATAAGGCATCTTTATCATAAAGCACCTTTATCATAAGGCACAGTTTTTTTCTGCTAGAAAGATTTTATTTTTTGTGTTCTTTGCCCTGAAAATGCTGACGCTTAAATACAAATTTTCTTTTTTGTTGGTTCTGTCACTTTCTTGTTGTTCCTAGTCCCAGAACTCACCTATTTTAAGAGTTGTGATAAAAATCTACAAAAACACTAAAACAAGAACATTAAAGCAAGAGGCACCAACAACAAGCATCAGCTCCTTTGCCGAAATTGAGCAACTCACCCAGAACAGAGCCATGTGGTGAGACACAGTGTTCTGTGCAAGGTCTGACAGTTGAAAAATCATTGAATTAAGAGTCTAGAATGTTTGCCCTATGTGCTGTCTTCAGTGCAAAAAAGACAACAGATTGACTAATAGATAAAAATAATGTTTTTCTGAGTAAATTCTATTTCAAGTGACGTGCACACACACTTAGATCTAGTAGGGATATTAGCAAGGTAGCAGAACATTAGAGTGTAAGACACTTCTTCATTTATTTTATTTTCACGGGTTTGTTGCTTGGGGAAAGGAAAATGGGGGATGTGTCTTGCGGGGAACCACAGTATTCCTCTCAAACAGCTAACTGTTCCACTGTCTAAAACACTTCTCCTAAAACCAAAAAAATTACTCACTATCTAAAATACTTCTCCTAAAACAACTAAAGTGGCTCAGTCTAAATTACTTCTCCTAAAACAACTAAAGTGGTCCACAGTCTAAAATACTTCTCCTAAAACAACTAAAGTGGCTCAGTCTAAAATACTTCTCCTAAAACAACTAAAGTGGTCCACAGTCTAAAATACTTCTCCAAAAACCACTATAATGGCTCAGTCTAAAACACTTCCAGAACCACAACAATCATGCACTGTCTAAACTTCTTCCAAAATCACTAAATTGGCTCACTGCCTAAAAAAACTTCTAAAATCGCTAAATTGACTCACTCTAAAAAAACTTCACTAAATTGGCTCACAGTCTAAAAAAACCTTCTAAAATCACTAAACTGGTTCACTGTCTAAAAAAACTTCTAAAATCGCTAAATTGACTCACTGTCTAAAAAACTTCTAAAATCACTAAACTGGTTCACTGTCTAAAAATCTTCTAAAATCACTAAAGTGGTTCACTGTCTAAAAAACTTATAAAATTGCTAAATTGGCTCACTGTCTAAAAAACTTCTAAAATCACTAAATTGGCTCACTGTCTAAAAAACTTCTAAAATCACTAAATTGGCTCACTGTCTAAGATGTGATGCTACAGTGTGACAACTACAAAGACAAGGGCAGTTGTTTTATCTTAAGCTCCAAACATTCTTAAAGATATAAATTTAATATTCCAAAATAACGCATCAAAATTAATACAGCAATATAAGAATTTTGATGTGACTTATCACAAAATGTATAAAAATTACACTTGTCAGAAATAAATAAAAGTGATTGTTGTCATATAAAATATTTAAACTGGCTATTATCACACATGTTATCTGAAAGTGATATCAGAACGTCTGCACAATATTTGATGTGTACAGGAACAGCATATCACTCTACAGGTTTGTTCTAAACAGCATTACATTACTGTACAGTATGTCAAGATGTATCTACATTGTTTTAACCATAGTTTACCAACCGTGGTAAAAAAGAACACCTTGAAATATAAATTCTTGGAATTTGACAGTTTGCCACGAGTAAACATAAAAATTCTTGGAGTTAGCCATGAGTAAACATAAAAATTCTTGGAGTTTGCCACGAGTAAACATAAAAATTTTTGGAGTTTGCCACGAGTAAACATAAAAATTCTTGGAGTTTGCCACGAGTAAACATAAAAATTCTTGGAGTTTGCCACAAGTAAACATAAAAATTCTTGGAGTTTGCCACGAGTAAACATAAAAATTCTTGGAGTTTGACACGAGTAAACATAAAAATTCTTGGAGTTTGACACGAGTAAACATAAAAATTCTTGGAGTTTGACACGAGTAAACATAAAAATTCTTGGAGTTTACCACGAGTAAACATTCCCCCTCCTTCTATACCTTTCTAATTACTACTTCTGGTGATTCCTGAGTGTTGGATTTGTTTCTTTTGATGTTGGATCAGACACAAACGTGTGTACCAAAAAAGTACTATGTTATCGTACAAAAGGGGCTGTTTTTTTTTATTTAATTAATTTTCTAGAAATTTGTTCTTTTTTCTTTCTTATTTTAGGGCAAATCTCCTTGGCTGTCAGCGCAGACATTACACAAAACTTTATAACACAGGATATGTGAATGACACTAAAAGGAAGCTGAAAATACAGCTCCAATGACAACCGATGGCTGACATGTCAACAGACGATGTAAGACCTCTGGTAGCCACGGTGCCGTGCTGTCAAATTTCAGACCATAAACCTAACCTAAGCCAGGAAATGATTACAGCGTCCGATTCCTATGTCTCTGCTAGGGTAAACACACAGCTGTATAGCAAAAGTTCAAAGAAAATCTAATTTTCTGAACTCCAAATGTAATAATTAAGTGGTAGTAATTTTTACAACCCCTCTCCCATATTTCATATGTTCATACATTGCCAGATATTTTTTTTTTCTTTAAATGAATATAGGCCTATCTACCGGCTTTTTGTTCTAGTTTCCTTCACCTTAAACTTCCTGTGATTGAAGGCACTTTAATCCAGTGGTCATGTCTTTGTGGAATCATTTCTGAAGTCACTTTGTGGATAACCCTTGTCTGTCTCCTTGTTTGTATCTCCTTAACTTCAATGAATCAGTAAATTTTCAATATTTTCTTCAGACGTGGGAGGAAGTGACAGGGAGCAAGGCCAGGCGAATATGGAAGGCGTGGAAAAAAATGAATGTGGTATTTTGCCAAAAAATATTTATTTTGACAAAAGTGTGCAAGAAGCATTGTCACAGTAAAGGGATCCAATTTTCTGGTTTGTCATATCTCAGAAAGTTTGTCTGTGAGCAGTGCCACTTTTATGGAAATAACTACTGCTATTCCTACATTGTCTTCTACTTTCCTGACTGCTAGACAGCAGTTAGCACAAATAATTCCTCTCACATGTGCCCTGGTCTTATTTAAGTAGGAGGTGGATAGTCTGCCAAGCAGTGCAGACTTCAAACAACAGGCATCCACTTTCGAAGTAAGAAAACCAATGTCTTTGTCTGACTTAGGTAGGATTCACTAAAATCATTTCACATGTTTCAGCACCAGTTTACTTGAGACTCAGAAATCAACACACATATCGTCATCATCATCATCATCATCATCATCATCATCATCATCATCATCAATGTCTCTGTTGGAACTTGACTCCCACAAAAGCTAGTCTGATTTTTTCTCTGTCCTGTGTGTGACGTCCAGCGTCTGCAGCAGTCATTCCCAGCTTGTTTGTGATATATTTCACTCCTGTTCTTCTAGATCTTCCTCTCCTTCGTTAACCTGGAACAGTGCCCCTCTGTAAATTACTTCAGCCCATTATGTCACATGACCTACATATATTATTGTTTTCTTTTTCAACCATTTCTCTGGAATTTTAAGTTCTAGGGGTGGGGGGGAAGGGTTTGTTTGAGCTTTGAGAGCAGCAAGAAGTTATTACTGGCTCTAGTCCCTGCTCTACAATGGTAGACAGATGATCTCATGGAAACAAGGACTATAATCACCAGCAGATATGGTCACTGCCAAAGAAAGGAATTACAGACTGCCTTCTTACTTCTTCTTGAAACCTATAATGAATTGAAAATTCAATGCACAAAAGCTATTAATATTTTTTATCTGTGTTGAAATCTGCTGGCCCCTTCAGATAGATGTTCACCAGGAGGCTTGCAAAATGCAAACTGAAGAATATGAGTTCAAATTTTGCATGTACACTCAGATATGGCTATTACAACTCATGCCTTGGTGACAATTCATTGCATGTTATAATTTCCTGGAAAAAAATGTAAGTCCCTGAACTTTATGTACAATCCTTATGTACAATCCTAATATACAATCCTCATGTACAATCCTCATCTAACATAAATTACTAATTCTCACAGCTAACAATAGAAAGTTTCCTTGAATTTAACAGTCTGTAGGCCATTGTGGGACTCACAGAGCAAAATACTAATGACAGCAGCAGAAGCAAGTGCTGGACTGAAGAAAATGGAAAAACGAGCTTGGATCTCAGACACCACATGGAAATACATCAAAGAAAGAAGAGAAGCGAAGAGAGCCATGACTAATGTAAAGACAGATCTTGGAAAGGTTCTGGCAAAAGCAACATACAAAGAATTAGACAACAAAGTGAAAAGTTCGGCAAGAAGAGATACAAGAGCTTATATAGACAACTTGGCAGAGAAAGCAGAGACAGCTGCAATTACAGGAGACAGCAGAACTCTTTATACTGTACAAAAGATGCTGACAAACACCTATACATCCAGTGGAACACCAATTCTAGACAAATCTGGATTAATGCTAACAACAAGCGCAGACATAAAAGCCCGTTGGGCGGAACACTTCAAAGAAATTCTTAACCGTCCACTACCTCACAGTTTAATAGATTTTGAAGCTGAAACACCAGCAGCAGAATTAGATGTAAATTTAGATGACTTCACCTTGAGTGAAATAGAAACCACCTTAAAGCTAATGACCAATAACAAGGCTGCTGGAGAGGATAAGTTAACAGCTGAGATCCTCAAGGCAATTGATAGCCATAATTTAATACATCTCCAAAAAATGTTCAACATCATTTGGAAAACAGAGAAGACACCTCATAAATGGAAAAAAGGAATCATTGTTAAGATCCCAAAAAAGGGCAATCTTAGAGATTGTAACAATTGGAGAGGCGTGACACTTTTGTCAGTTGCCTCAAAATTATTCTGTAAAATCATCCTAAATAGAATAAAGGATTCAATAGATACAGTAATGCGTGAAGAACAGGCTGGGTTTAGAAAAGGGAGAAGCTGTCTTGACCACATTTTCACTCTACGACTTATATTGGAGGAACACATTGAAAAGCAAAAACCTTTTGTACTTAACTTCATCGACTTCAAAAAAGCATTTGATAGTATTCATAGAGATTCTTTGTGGAAAATTCTGAAGCAATATGGCTTACCATCAAAAATCATAAATATTATCAAAGACATGTATGATGGTTACACATGTGCAGTTCGAACAGAGAAGGACTGAGCGAATGTTTCCCAATAGAAACTGGGGTTAAACAAGGATGTATTTTATCGCCCTTGTTATTTGGAATTGTTATGGACTTCATAATGAAGAAATGCTGCACTGGTAATAAAGGCATCGAATGGATACAAGGAGACCATTTGGAGGACCTGGACTTTGCTGATGACATAGTTCTCATCAGCAATCAGATAAAAACGATGCAGGAAAACACAAATGAACTATCATCAATAGCCAGCAAAATTGGGCTTGAGGTCAATCATGAAAAGTCTAAAGTCATGAAAAGTTTAATTCCAACAAGTGACAAAATATACATGGAAAACAAACCAGTAGAAGAGATCGATCACTTCATCTATCTTGGAAGTCACATTGATCGAGAAGGGGATACGAGCAAAGAAATTAGAATCAGACTGGCTAAAGCAGCAATGTCTTTCAGAAGCCTTGAAAAGTTGTGGAAATCAAAACTCATTAGCACAAACACAAAACTTAGGCTATTCAAATCAAATGTACTATCAACCCTTACGTATGCGTGTGAAAGCTGGAAAACAACAAGAGATATAGAAACAAAGTTGAACGCATTCGAAAATAAATGTCTAAGGAAAATACTTGGTATAGAATGGAACGAATTCAAAACAAACGAGGAAATTAGAGAAATTGCCAATCAACCACTAATATCTTCAGTAATAAAGAAAAGACGATGGTCATACGTTGGACATGTGATGAGAAGAGATAATAATCGAATAGCAAAGCAAGCCCTCATATGGGAAACAACAGGTAAAAGAAAAAGAGGAAGACCCAGGGAGACACTGAGAAGAACATTGATGAGAGAGGCAAGAGCAGCAGGAATCGGCTCCCTCAATGAGATAGAACTGCTTGCACAGAACAGAGACAGATGGCGAGATTTGATAAAATATCTTTAAAAGAAAACTGTTAGAACAAAAATTCATATAGGAGAAGGTGTATCTTGGTCTACGCCCTATGGGCCGGTTACGGCTCGAAAGGTCAATAGATAGATAGATAGGCCATTGTCTTTGGTTTAAAAGAACTATAGGAGTATGTTAACTAAGTATGGTACAGATTAACGCTATATATTCAGGGAGACCATGAAACATTTACTTTGTTTTTTTCTTCTTTCTAGACAGTCAGCCACTGAGACTGAATATGATAGGATGTGTTGATGAAGACTCTCCACCAAATAAGGCATCAAAGTTTTCAGATTTTACTTTCGGGCCCCAATAACTGCTGGTTTATTTTTATTTGGACAAACCAATCGCACTAGTCTGCTAGATATTGAAGACAGACATATTTAACTTGTCTGCTTGTTCTAGACAAATTATTCTCATTCAGCAGTTAACAAACAGATTGGAAGCTGACCACAAAGTGTGTCTCAAGGACAAAACATAAGGCACAAATGATGTTATACAAAATGAAAAAAATAATATTATATTTGACAGAGGAGAGAGTAAATGAAATCAAATATTTAAAATAAAAGAACTTGTTCAAATGAAATAATAAAAGTAATTATAGGTGATGGAAAAAATGAGAGACTAAATGAAATAATACAAGCAATGAAAGCTGTAGAAAATAAAATAAAGATCTACAAAATGAAAATTAAAAAAAAAATGAAATAAATATCTGTTTAAAAAAATTAACTACAGTTTATGAAAAGATTTGACAAGAAAGAAGACAAGAAGCTGATCAAACACACAGATACACTTTCTTTGAGCTAATTTGGATTGAGAGAATATGAGAAATTAGGAAGACAATACAAAAAGAAATGTATCTGTGTATACAAAAATGTTCAATATAGTTTTTTTGTTTTTTTTTGGGAGGGGGGCGGGGGGGAATAATAAATTAATAAAAGAAGTTAACTATGAGACAAATAGAGCCTAATCAAACAAGTCAACTATAGATGCTCCAGCAACATTTGAGCATCAAATATTGCTCTGTGGTGAAGATTTATAATAATATCTCCTATATCACCTTCCATTGTTGTCTTTTGTCAGTTTTAAAGAATTTTTACCAACCTGTTTCTGTGGTTCTCACATCTAAAGAGACTCTTATCTCACTGCCGACATGTCTTCAGTCTTGTCTAGTTTGTAGAAAGGAAACAAGTGTCTCAGGAAAATACTTGGTATACCATCATATGAATTTAAGACTAGTAAAGAAATAAGAGAAATGACAAGGCATCTAAAAATATCAACTATGATTCATAGACGAAAGTGGTCATATGTTGGCCATGTGATGAGAAGCAACATCAAGAGAATTTCAAAGCAGGCACTCAAATGGGAACCAGAGGGTAAAAGAAAAGATACCGACCTAGAAAAAACAAACAACACTGAGATGTGAAGCAACAACAGAAGGCTTCAGCTCCCTCACCGAGATTGAGCAACTCGCCCAGAACAGAGTATTGTGACAAGATACAATATGGATCTTGTGCAAGGCCTAATGCTTGATCAATGGACACAAAGAGTCTAGAATTTTTGTCCTAGGTATCGTCTTCGGCTCAAAAAGACAATAGATAAAAAGAATTCTCTCTCTTCCATCACATTTGACATTTCCTGACTCCCAAGTATAGCTAGGTAACTTTTCAACTTATTTTAAACACAGCAACCTTTCTGTTGTTATCAAAACTTTAAATAAATTCAAATGGTAACACACCATTAGATACATTTAGTAATGTTGATAATATTCAAATACATTATCTTCTTATTCTGCTATTTTGCAATATTACAAGTACAGATAATCGTTTTGCATCATACATGGCTACACATTTTTTAATGAATCCTGCAATTAAATTCATCGTTTTCTAAATTATGCCCGACTTAAGATTAAGTCACTTTTCTCAGTCAAACATGACTTCAAACTAAACCAAATCCCTTAGCAGGACTTCACATTAATTAAGTCAGTCAGCTCCCTCCCTCATACAAGACTTCACATTGTCAGCTCCTTCAATCATATAAGACTTCACATTAAGTCAGCTCCCTCAAACATACAAGACTTCACATAAAGTCAGCTCCTTCAATCATACAAGACTTCACATAAAGTCAGCTCCTTCAATCATACAAGACTTCACATAAAGTCAGCTCCTTCAATCATACAAGACTTCACATTAAGTCAGCTCCCTCAATCATACAAGACTTCACATTAAGTCAGCTCCCTCAATCATACAAGACTTCACATTAAGTCAGCTCCCTCAATCATACAAGACTTCTCATTAAAACAATATCATCTTGTGTAATGGAGTGTTCAATAAACACCTGTAACAAAACATTGTGGAAGCACTCCAAGCTGTTGGTGACAATCACATCCTACTCCCAGAAGTGACCACTACATCTGATTCTGCAGCAGCTTCATCACCTAAAACAATAAAACAAATTAATATCAAATCCATTCAATTTTAAAAAAAAAAAAACACAATAAAC
Source organism: Megaustenia siamemsis (assembly GCA_032433765.1). Classification (NCBI taxonomy): domain Eukaryota; kingdom Metazoa; phylum Mollusca; class Gastropoda; order Stylommatophora; family Ariophantidae; genus Megaustenia; species Megaustenia siamemsis. The sequence continues at coordinate 3,901,288 of JAVIAB010000117.1, read as the reverse complement.
CTATAAATGATTATATATCACACACGCATGCGCATACGTGCACATGCATGCACACACAAATCTATCACACAAAAAAAAATAAAGTAAACAATATTATTTTTGTTTTCTGCTGTATAAATAAAATATTTGACAACAATTATTCGTTTCACCATCTTTGATTATCAACAGAAAACATTGCAGTGTTTTGAACTTGATTGTCTATTTAAGACTGCTTTTCTAGCATTTGATTTTCCTCGATTTTTTGCAGGGCAGCATTTGTGTGTAAGCAGAGTTATCTCTCCTTCATGCTATTTTTATTCCTCATTGAGGCCTTGGTCATTGAGGCCTTGGTCATTGAGGCCTTTCTCATTTAGGCCTTCGTCATTGAGGAGTGAAATAAAAATCTAGAGTCTCACACATCATGGTGACTGCTTTGACCAAGCAGCCTTTTTCCCTCTAGTTCTATCGTGAGCCCCCTGACATACACCAGCAATGGTAATGTATGTCATAAAGATAGTTTTTTTTTTTATTGAGGCATAGTCCATCAATTGTTGTGGCGATTCATTGTACAAAGAAGTTACGACGGTGGTTTTCTGTTGCCTTAAGAATGTTGAGCATACCATGGACAGCTAAGAAGAGTAATGAAAATGTTCTGAAAGAGGTCAAAGCAAAAAGAGAGCTAATTTCCAATATTAGGAAGAAACAATCATCATTTTTTGGCCATGTAAAGAGAAAAGAACAACTGGAATATATTGTAACAACTGGAAAAATTGAAGGACGAAGAGATAGAGGGAAGCAAAGAGAAAAAATACCACACAGCTTAAGAGAATGGCTTGGCAGAAGGTCAACAACAGAAAGGATAAATAACTGTCAAGATTGAAAGTTATGGAGAGACATGATCACCTACGCCAGCAGGCCCGGTACTTGATGATGACGATGATGAGTCCATCAATAAAAGCTCTCTAATTCTATCTGTCCATTGATGATTCTTCTAAACTTCTCCAAACATAATTTATCTTTGTGATCTCTGTCACAAGACTTTAACTCTGTGTGTCTCTAGGTATTGCTTGTTGCTCCACTTCCTGTGGGTTCCACATGAGAGCTTAATTTTACCAGACAAACCAAAAATATTTGATTTGATCAAATGTCTTTTACAATCCTGGTTAACGTTTCCTGCTAGCTGATGTTTTACCTCAAGTAATATGATTCTAGTTGATATCAATTTTAAATTGCAAAAATTTCTAGTTATGATAACAAGCTCATTTTATACCTTTCCACAATCATCACAAGCTCTCTTTATATCTCATCACATCACATACTCTCTTTATATCTCATCACATCACTGTCTCTTTATATCTCATCACATCACATACTCTCTTTATATCTCATCACATCACATACTCTCTTTATATCTCATCACATCACATAGTCTATATCTCATCCCATCACATACTCTCTTTATATCTCATCACATCACATACTCTCTTTATATCTCATCACAACACATACTCTCTTTATATCTCATCACATCATTACATCACATACTCTCTATATATTTTACTAAAGTCGTCATATACTCTCTTAACATATTGTCATGATTTCCTAGTCCTTTATGTGTTGTCGTAATATGATTGTCTCTTTGTGTTTTATAATGACCCCACTTTTTTTCTTTCCATCTTATGACCACTCATCATCATCATCAAGTACCGGGCATGCTGGCGTAGGTGATCATGTCTCTCCACAACTTTCGATCTTGACAGTTATTTATCATTTCTGTTGTTGACCTTCTGCCAAGCCATTCTACTAAGCTGTCTGGTATCTTTTCTCTTTGCTTCCCTCTATCTCTTCGTCCCTCAATTTTCCCAGTTGTTATAATATATTCCAGTTGTTCTCTTCTCATTACATGGCCAAAAATGATGATTGTTTCTTCCTAATATTGGAAATTAGCTCTCTTTTTGCTTTGATCTCTTTCAGAACGTTTTCATTACTCTTCTTAGCAGTCCATGGTATTCTCAACATATAACCACTCATACTCTCTTCATATGTTGTTGTGATCATCAAATTACTATTCATATCTTGTCCACTATCACCCCATATTCCTCACCATAAATATATAACTCATACACTACTATATGTTACAGATTGCATCAAACTCTTTACACCACCACAAGCATCAAGAGCCAAGGACAATGCCAAGCTCACTTCCTAAAACTTATTTGGTCATATTCATGTTTCAATTCATGATTTATTCAACTTACATATCTCGTAAACAGCCTGAAAGATAAGATCAGTAATGAAAAACTGAGAAAGAAGCTAGGAATAGCCCCCGCCATAGAATATATAAGGAAACAACAGATAAAATGTTTGGCCATGTGACAAGGCAGAGAGATAAAAAAAAAAAACACAACGAGCCTTCAGCAAACGTACCAAACCCAAGGGTCGACCATGAAACAGATGGATCGATGGAATATTAGAAGTACTAGGAAACATAACAGCAGCAGAGGTGTGAACAGAAGAGCATAAGACTTCATATTATATCTCCCCTTGACGCTGAAAGCAAATGAGGAAGGAAAGAAGAAGAAGACATGTCTCGTGGAAGATTTTTTTTTCTTCAGAATTTATTTACAGTGACTTGAAAGTGTTCAACAATTATCTTATGAATTACATTTAAAGAGGCACCCATTTAAATAAAAAGGCAATTGTTATAAAAGTCAAACTTTCAAGAAACGAGAAAACAAAAAAAAAACAACAAAAAAATGAACGAAAAGTGTAATTTAATAAAAAGTAAAAATGGTGAGTTGTGTTATATCTTATGGACTGAAAACTGTATTGTCTTGATTGTTTTATATGTAGGCTTCTATATTAGTGTCTTAAAATTTGAGTAGTGTCATGTCTTATATAAATGTCTATCACCAAACCTGACAAATTAATTCTCTGAATGTGTTATATCATCCAAAAATATATATAATCAAGAGAAGAAGGTGGTATATGAAAACAAGAGACAACAAGAGAATCTCAAAGCAGACCCTCAAATGGGAACCAGAGGGTAAAAGAAAAAGATGGTCATTAAAAAAAAAACACTTAAAAAGAACACTGAGGGGAGGGGCAATAAAAACAGGTATCAGCTCCCTCAATGAAATTGAACAACCCGCCCAGAACAGACACATATGGTTGGGTAGGTGGGTGAGTTGATGGGCAGGTGGGTGGGTAGACAAATAGATGGATAGATGAATATGTGTTCTATGTTTTAATTTTACAACTTCTAGTTTAACTTTCAAAGTTCGGCAAGAAGAGATACAAGAGCTTATATAGACAACTTGGCAGAGAAAGCAGAGACAGCTGCAATTACAGGAGACAGCAGAACTCTTATACTGTACAAAAGATGTTGACAAACACCTATACATCCATTGGAACACAATTCTAGACAAATCTGATTAATGCTAACAACAAGCGCAGACATAAAAGCCCGTTGGGCAGAACACTTCAAAGAAATTCTTAACCGTCCACTACCTCACAGTTTATAGATTTGAAGCTGAAACACCAGCAGCAGAATTATATGTAAATTTAGATGACTTCACCTTGAGTGAAATAGAAACCACCTTAAAGCTAATGACCAATAACAAGGCTGCTGGAGAGGATAAGTTAACAGCTGAGATCCTCAAGGCAATTGATAGCCATAATTTAATACATCTCCAAAAAATGTTCAACATCATTTGAAAACAGAGAAGACGCCTCATAAATGGAAAAAAGGAATCATTGTTAAGATCCCAAAAAGGGCAATCTTAGAGATTGTAACAACTGGAAGGCGTGACACTTTTGTCAGTTGCCTCAAAGTTATTCTGTAAAATCATCCTAAATAGAATAAAGGATTCAATGATACAGTAATGCGTGAAGAACAGGCTGGGTTTAGAAAAGGGAGAAGCTGTCTTGACCACATTTTCACTCTACGACTTATATTGGAGGAACACATTGAAAAGCAAATTTTGTACTTAACTTCATCGACTTCAAAAAAGCATTTGATAGTATTCATAGAGATTCTTGTGGAAAATTCTGAAGCAATATGGCTTACATCAAAATCATAATATTATCAAAGACATGTATGATGGTTACACATGTGCAGTTCGAACAGAGGAAGGACTGAGCGAATGTTTCCAATAGAAACTGGGGTTAAACAAGGATGTATTTTATCGCCCTTGTTATTGGAATTGTTATGGACTTCATAATGAAGAATGCTGCACTGGTAATAAAGGCATCGAATGGATACAAGGAGACCATTTGGAGGACCTCGACTTTGCTGATGACATAGTTCTCATCAGCAGTCAGATAAAAACGATGCAGGAAACACAAATGAACTATCATCAATAGCCAGCAAAATTGGGCTTGAGGTCAATCATGAAAAGACTAAAGTCATGAAAGTTTAATTCCAACAAGTGACAAAATATACATGGAAAACAAGTAGAAGAGATCGATCACTTTATCTATCTTGGAAGTCACATTGATCGAGAAGGGGATACGAGCAAAGAAATTAGAATCAGACTGGCTAAAGCAGCAATGTCTTTCAGAAGCCTTGAAAGTTGTGGAAATCAAAACTCATTAGCACAAACACAAAACTTAGGCTATTCAAATCAAATGTACTATCAACCCTTACGTATGCGTGTGAAAGCTGGAAAACAACAAGAGATATAGAAACAAAGTTGAACGCATTCGAAAATAAATGTCTAAGGAAAATACTTGGTATAGAATGGAAACGATTCAAACAAACGAGGAAATTAGAGAAATCGCCAATCAACCACTAATATCTTCAGTAATAAAGAAAAGACGATGGTCATACGTTGGACATGTGATGAGAAGAGATAATAATCGAATAGCAAAGCAAGCCCTCATATGGGAAACAACAGGTAAAGAAAAAGAGGAAGACCCAGGGAGACACTGAGAAGAACATTGATGAGAGAGGCAAGAGCAGCAGGAATCGGCTCCATCAATGAGATAGAACTGCTTGCACAGAACAGAGACAGATGGCGAGATTTGATAAATATCTTTAAAAGAAAACTGCTAGAACTAAAATTCATATAGGAGAAGGTGTATCTTGGTCTACGCCCTATGGGCCTTACGGCTCGAAAGGACAATAGATAGATAGATAGTTTAACTTTGGAGAAAAAAAATCTTTTTATAAATAGTAATTTGTAATTTTCAGTGGACATTAACTAATACCAAATTGATTATACAATTTTTATATTCTCTTGTAACGTATATTTATGTAACAGGTTTTCACAGATTTTGTGCATTTATGTAACAAATCAATAACTCTGGCAAACAAAGGAACTTAGTTACGTACAAAATGGTTATCCCTATGGTAAAGATCGATGAAGTCTTGGTGTTGGCTAGATATAACATGGTCAATAAAATGAAGGAAACTATATTTAGTGCGCACAGACTTTGTTACAACAGTGTGTGTATAGAGATGAGCGTAAGGTGAAAAGCCAGAAGTGTGTTTTAATAAATTAAAGTGAAAAATTAATATCCACAAAAAGACTGACGTTGGTGTTGCACGTAAAAAGTAAAGTAAAGAGTCCCATCATGCCAAGTGGCATATAGGGAACATGGTGTTAGTGACCATAATTTTTATAGAACTTCGGCATTTGATTTTTGGTGTCATTTAGTTGGTATTATGCCTGAGCTGCTTTACTTTCCCAGAAAAAATCCAGTACTCATTTAAGGCTAGAACACAAACCCAGACTCCTTCAATTAGGATGGAACTCGACCTCCTGTCCTTTGTAGTCCAGTTCACTAACTACTGAGCTATTGCGGCTCAAGATGTTGCATGTACTTCATAAATAAAGTTGTAATTATTTTCCACAATCATTTTCAGTCTTATGACCTTGCTTGGAGTGGGGCGGGGGGTAAAATGCCAGCTTATGGACAAGGTGCTGAACTTGAATCCCACCATAAGTACTAGAAGTTGAGAATCCCACCATAAGTACTAGAAGTTGAGAATCCCACCATAAGTACTAGAAGTTGAGAATCCACCATAAGTACTAGAAGTTGAGAATCCCACCATAAGTACTAGAAGTTGAGAATCCCACCATAAGTACTAGAAGTTGAGAATCCCACCATAAGTACTAGAAGTTGAGAATCCCACCATAAGTACTAGAAGTTGAGAATCCCACCATAAGTACTAGAAGTTGAGAATCCCACCATAAGTACTAGAAATTGAGAATCCCAAATTTCTGTGTGGTTTACTCTCCCCTGATCTTTAGGTTGTGAGATTCAATGTCTAGCCCACTTGGATAACAGCAAAAAGAAAAGGAGATTCTGTGTACACTCTGCACATGTTAAAGAACACTTGGCAGTCAAGTCTAAAAGACTCACTTGGCAGTTAAGTCTAAAAGACTCACTTGGCAGTTAAGTTTAAAAGACTTATATGGCAGTTAAGTCTAAAAGACTCACTTGGCAGTTGAGTCTAAAAGACTTACTTTGCAGTTAAGTCTCACTCATATTCAGATGCCCATGCTGTACATGATGTAGAAGGCAGGAGAGATAATTCCAGCCAAGGAAATGATTCCATGTATTTCCATAGAGAATTTTGTGAAAAGAGATAGAATTTACTACTTTTGTTTATACCTTACATATAACAGACTTGCAACACATCTTCAGATGTCATAAAATCAGTCCACATATACGTACTTACACTAACTCACAGTGGATATAAAAAATTGTTACATTTGTTAATAGTTAAAAAAAAAAGTGAATGAAAAAACCTTCACAATTATCGGTGCATCAAGTGAGAAGCAGAAGAATTATAAAAAGGGTGAACACTCTAGAGTTAATCTTACTTTAGTACAGAAGAGCACATTAGCCTTGTCAACCTAAAGATGCTTACACAAAATAAAGAAGAGCAACAAACATTTGATATTTCACTCAATTTAGATAACAGGAAATAATTAAACAAGATTTATCAAAATAAAAAAATGCAATCTAAGGGTTGAGAGTTGAAATTTATCACGTAGCAACTGAGACATATCTTGTGTTATTCATGTGATATTTAAAACCAAATATTTATATTTTTATATGTAAGGTTACAAATTAATCTGATAGTATTTGAAAGAAAATATTGATCAAATTACTCTTTAAAGTAAATATTAATTAATAATACTATTTTTAAAACATTACATTTTCTTTACATTCAGAGAGAGCTATTCATATGGCATTTATAAGCAAACATAAATAACATTGCATGTAAGGGATACAATTAATCATATGTTATTTAATAATAGAAAATATAAATTATATGAATATAATGAATAATTTAATGACTATGTTCTGGACAAAGGGAGCCGTGATAGCTCAGTGGTTAGTGAACTGGACTACAAAGGACAAGGGGTAGGGTTCGATCCTAACCGACGGCTTCCGGGTTCACCCAGCCTTAAATGGGTACCAGATTTTTTTCTGGGAAAGTAAAGCAGCACGGGCATAATACCGACCACATCACCCCAAAAATCATGTGCTGAAGGTCTGTAAAATATAGGGTCACTAACACCATATTTCCCTATACGCCACTTGGAGTGATGGGGGTACTTTACTACTTTTTTTTTATGTTCTGGACAAACCCACAGGAGCTGTATCGCTTTAGTATGAAATGTAGGTCATAAATTATGATAATATTGTATGACATTTCAGACTAAATAATTAAACATATGGTTTTTGGAAATTAATAATAACATTTGAATAAAATGTAATGTTATGTTAAGTTGTGTTATGTCAGGATTGTTGTCACTGCACTCCGGACACACCTATAGGTGCTCTGATCTTCTCCTAAAAATATTCATCAACACACAATAATTAATAATTCCAGAACAGAGTTGATGAACGATTCTTCTAATTTATTCCAAACATCATTCTGATCTGATAGTGTCAATCTTTCACCCAGTTCACCCAGTCTTGATAGACCTGTAGTTTCACTTTTTTCAAACTCTTTCTTTCTACACATCTCTCTGGGGCTTTTAAATGTGTTTTAAGTTGCCCACAACACTAACTGGTGTGGTCTTGGATGACAAGAAGGTAACACTGTAGTGTACTGACCAAAATATATACATTGTGTGATTCTGTTTCTCATGTCTGCCTCTGGGTAACACATATAATGACTCTAAGATATAAATTGAGTAATCTACTTCTGTTTCTCATATCTACCTATGGGTAACACTTACTGACTCTAAGACATAAATTGTGCGATCTACTTCTGTTTCTCATATCTACCTATGGGTAACACTTACTGACTCTAAGACATAAATTGTGCGATCTACTTCTGTTTCTCATATCTACCTATGGGTAACACTTACTGACTCTAAGACATAAATTGTGCGATCTACTTCTGTTTCTCATATCTACCTATGGGTAACACGTACTGACTCTAAGACATAAATTGTGCGATCTACTTCTGTTTCTCATATCTACCTATGGGTAACACTTACTGACTCTAAGACATAAATTGTGTGATCTACTTCTGTTTCTCATATCTACCTATGGGTAACACTTACTGACTCTAAGACATAAATTGTGCGATCTACTTCTGTTTCTCATATCTACCTATGGGTAACACTTACTGACTCTAAGATATAAATTGTGCGATCTACTTCTGGCTCATTTATTTATAAAATAAGTAAAGGTATTCTCTATCTCCTAGCGCTACTTGAAATGAATACTGATAACATTTTATTACCTATGGTTCTGACAAGTGTACAATTGTTGACATGTTACACTACTCACTCACCTTGTATGCTAAACTCATCTAATGCATCTTGTAAATTGGTACAAATTTTCAAGTCTTTGATATTTCCAGCTCTGAGGAGTCCCATAACTTGAGGCTAAATTGACAACACCCAAAATAAAATAATTACCAGAAACATGTTATATGGTTACCATGGAGGTGTCAAAAAGAGGCCAATACAAAAAGGGAGCTCCTAAGAAACATCAGAAAAAAACAATCAATATTTTTCGGGAACATCATGAGAAGAGGAAAGTTAGAATACTTGGTTACAACTGGCAAAATACAGGGAAAGAGAGATCATGGACGACAAAGAGAGAAAATACTGGATAGCTTGGTGTCATGGCACGGAGCACAGTCAAAAATAGAATTGAAATAATGCACAGCAGATAGAAGATTGTGGAAGTACATGATCACCTATGCCAACTGGTATAGGCACATGATGATGATGATGATGATGATGGAGATGTCAATGTGTTTAAGACAAAAAAATACAACTCATTAAATAACATCTGCGTCTTGAGAGCAAAAACAGAACAACTAATACTTTGCAATCACGAGAGTTTCATCTGCCTGTAAAGCTTCGGTTTTCAACAAAATCTTTCAATGATTTCTTTTGTTGACTTTTTTCTACACATTGTGGTGGCCAGTTTTTATGGATAACATCATTAAGTCACTTCTTATAATGCACGTGGTGGTTTACGCTGTCTTTGTTCCCATTTCTGGCCTCATCAACTGAAAAATGTGGTTTTTACTGAGCAAAAATACCAGGAAGCATATACTGTGTTGTGCTAATGTTTGATTTGACTGAAAGTTTCAAATGTTTATATTAATAGTGCATTGTTGTTTAGGCATACACAAGTCAATGGTCAAAGTGACTGATGATAATTCAACACTAAAAATATTACAAATTGTAAATTACTGCAAAAATATGAAGAAATGAAAACACTGAAATGTGCCAGTTCAACACATATTGATGAGTTTAATTCTTACATTGCCATTAGCCAAGACCAGATTCATTCCATGCATTGAGCAGTCCACATGCAGTGACTTGATAGCCTGAACAGCAGTGTAATCAAGATCACACAGGTGCTCCATATTCAACACAATGTTGCTAAACACACCACCTGTAAGCCAGAACTTCAATCATTTATTTGCTTACATGACTCATGACATAATGTTGCTAAACACACCACCTGTAAGCCAGAACTTCAATCATTTATTTGCTTACATGACTCATGACACAATGTTGCTAAACACACCACCTGTAAGCCAGAACTTCAATCATTTATTTGCTTACATGACTCTTGACACAATGTTGCTAAACACACCACCTGTAAGCCAGAACTTCAATCATTTATTTGCTTACATGACTCATAACACAATGTTGCTAAACACACCACCTGTAAGCCAGAACTTCAATCATTTATTTGCTTACATGACTCTTGACACAATGTTATGAATGAAAATTATGACTGAATGTACATTTTAATATGATAACTCTTTCCGTGAGGAATCTTTTTATTGATGCAATGAAAGAGATTTCAGAGACAACATTTTTCATAGTTTTAAAAATCAACCTTTATATTTATATTTATCTAACATATAACCTTATTATATGTGAATTTTTAGATAATTGAACAAGGTATTAGATTTCACCAATACCAAGATGATACAAGACATATAAAAAGAATATGGTTCGATGATGGTTCACACTAATCAAATTGGGAGTAGCGCACTATGTGGCAAAACAGCATGGCAAACATTGCGGTGAAACGTATGGAAAGAGTTAATATAAGAGATCTCTATGGGATCATCTCTTGTTTATAATACATGGCTCAAACACAAACAGCACAGTTAGGAACAGAGGCAGTAGAATGAAACCCAGAAACATTCATAAAAGCACAACAGAGAACACAAGAATATTAGTTCATGTGAAACATAAATTGGGAGCCACGATAGCTCAGTGGTTAGTGAACTGGACTACAAAGAATAAGAGGTAGGATTTGATCCCAACCGACGGCTTCCGGTTCACCCAGCCTTTAATAGGTACCAGATTTATTTCTGGTTAAACATTGGTTAATCCTAATAAAGCATCTATTGCATGGTTCTCCCTAAACAATCATATCGTTAACACGGAAACACAAGTGATACGAATGGGGGCTGATGTGGTGACCAGGGACAAGTTGATGATGTACCTCGGAGTTAAGTTTGATTGCAACCTGTGTTTTGTAGACCACGTCGACCATGTTATAACAAAATCCTGCAAAGGATTAGCCACATTAAAGGTCATGGCAACTGTTAACATCGAGCAGAGGCTACTTACCTTCCTGTTCCAGGGACTAGTCCTCGCACCAATCGAATATGCCTTAGCAATTGTTACTGTCAGTAAGACACAAATTGACAGGCTGGAGAAAATACAGAATGAAGCTATGAGCATTATCTTGGGGTGTACAAGGGACACTTCCTGTGTAGCAATGAGGTTCTTCTTGACTTTCCAACCATGGATGACAGAATCAAGATCTGGAGGGCATGAGCATACCTGAAGATAAGTGCAGATAAAGAGCATCCACTGCACCACAAGCTCAACACAGGGAAAGGTTCCAGGCTAAAAAGAGGCAAATCATGGGTGGGCGGAGCAGAAGATGTCATCAAACAGATCTGTGGGCTCACCAATATCAATGCTGATGAGGGGTAGATACAGATGCCTATGTTATTCAGGGGGAAATTATCGTGTTTTATCACACTCAACAGGAAATTTAAAAAACAGAACTCAGTTGTGGTGAATGAGGAGGTCAACAGTTTCATCTGGAATAATGCTGATGAGAAAGATGCAGTAATCCATACAGACAGATCTGTAATATGACACCAAAGGAGTACATGTGCATTTACAGCATGCTCCGCAGGCAGAATAGTCTATGAAGACAGTGATGCATACGTTATGACCATGAGTAGCATGACGATGGAGGTGATGGCAGTGACCAAGGCATTCATCTGGTTAGAGTCACAAGACTACACCCACGCCTGTATACTGAGTGATTTGATGAGCATGATAAGAAAAGTGGAGGCAGGCTCTGTACATATGCAATGGGTAGAGTCATTGCAGAAGTCAAAAATACGTAACATCACCTTTATCTATATCCCTGGACATGTGGGAGTACAGGGAAATGAAAGTGTGGACAGGTTGACTAGCTGTGCTGTCGTTGAAAATGGTCAATCAATGAATTGGGCGGACATCATCAATGCTCTCTGAGATGTGGGAAGGGCACAGGACTTTGACAACCATAAGTCCACATCACCCTTCACATGAAAGAGATGGGAGTTAAGATGGACACAGCCAGAAACGAGAAAATTAGTGGGTGTAAAAGAAGACTTATGAACCAACATAGAACTGGAGTCATCAGTTGCTAGTCACTGCGAGACTTGCTGAGGAAGGGATCTCAGCACCTGTGGAAATGTTTGGAGTGCAATGATGATGACACACAAATAACTTAATAATTCATAACTGGTTCAAAACCTAAGTTTGATCAATGCTTTATGCTTTCAGATATTGCTAATTTGTTATAAAAAGTGATATAGCTTGTTTAGTTTCTTAGTGACCAATCACAGAAGACTCTAGATGTAACATAAAAGAACTCTTGGTTGTTGAAAATTTAAACAATCAAAGCTGTTTGTAACAGCTCATGAAAATTAGCATCTCTACTCAATCTTCCTTAATTTATTAATCCAAACATTCTCTCTGGCAGAGAAACTTTGTGGTCACAAATTCCCAGAATCCCCCAGCAATATAAAATGCATGGAATTTGTCAAAACAAACAAAAGTCAACAGGCTGCATTAATGACGAACAAAGAACTTTAAAGTGCCTCTGACTTCTATCTCTATTCTTGATGAACAGTAATGAGCCAGTGGTTTACTAGAAATGTAACCACAAATAAAAGAAAATGGGCTAAGAGATACATTACTGCATTGTCAACAGCAGAGGTGTCTTTTAGTCTGGTGTTCTCTCACCTGCCATTACTTTCTCCAGAACTTCTTCTTCGAGGTAATCTGCCCCTGGGAAGTTGAGGCCCTGATTGGGGGTTATAATCATCATACCTTGCTTGACTGTGTACTGAGGGCAAAAAGAAAGGCACAGAAAATGAAATATTGTTTTCTTGTATTTGTTTTTACATGATTTCTCCATCTTATAAATTATGATACTTATTATATCCATGTATGATATAAAGAATGCTGGAGAGCTGCAGTTTTCTGTCCTGAACTATATGTTGTAATAATTTATTTTCTGCTTCTCTTTAAGTCAGATATAGTAAATAGTACTTGTCTATCTATCTATCTATCTATTGACCTTTTGAGCCGTGGCCGGCCCATAGGGCGTAGACCAAGATACTCCTTCTCTTATCTGAATTTTTGTTCTAGCAGTTTTCAATTCTTTTAAAGATATTTTATCAAATCTCACCATTTGTCTCTGTTCTGTGCAAGCAGCTCTGTTTCATTGAGGGAGCCGATTCCTGCTGCTTTTGCCTCTCTCATCAATGTTCTTCTCAGTGTCTCTCTGGGTCTTCCTCTTTTCCTCTTACCTGTTGTTTCCCACATGAGGGCTTGCTTTGCTATTCGGTTATTATCTCTTCTCATCACATGTCCAACATATGACCATCGTCTTTCCTTTATTACTGAAGATATTAGTGGTTGATTGGCAATTTCTCTAATTTCCTCGTTTGTTTTGAATTCGTTCCACACTATACCAAGTATTTTCCTTAGACATTTATTTTCAAATGCGTTCAATTTTGTTTGTACTTGTGTACCAGCAAGTTATACTACATCATCATTTCTTATTCTATCATTTCTACTGACAGCTAAGATCAGTTTTCCTCAAAATTGTTTTTTTTTTTTCAAAACTTATTCTTATATTTAATACGTATATGAAAATCACTTAGCTCAAACAACTTATCTGTCCGCCGTGAATGAAGATTCCTTAGTGGGCGGACAGACAAGTTGTGTGAGCTAAGTGATTCTCATATATGTTTTACGATACATTATTCACTTGTTACTATTGACATTTCTAGCACTTCCTCATTTTTCTAATCTTTCTATTTTACACATTTTGACACTCATCTTACCTCCCCTCATGTAGCCTCCTTTCTTATTTCAACATCCTACTTTCTTCTTTTCTGTCCACCTCTCCATTCACCTGATCATCTAACATGTAGTTATAGATAATTGTGCTTCATTGTTTGTTGTCCCTGTAATCTGAAGAAGGCCACAGGCCGAAACGTCAGTATTGTGTTGTGTTCCTTCCTTGTAAAGCTGTCACCATACCTTGGAGTGTTTAACACTCCCCACCACTGGCTCCTATTTTTTTTACATACTTTATCCTCTACTTCAAACTCACATTTTCCTGTTGTTGTTATACAGGGTGTTATAAAGTCTCATACACTGGTATCTAGTCATTTGTGTTTATGACGTCATCACAATATGTCTCCCACTGTCAATGAAATTTGTTGAATAAGTTTATGCTACTGGAAATGTGGAAGATGCTCCACGATTGTAGGCCTGCTGTGAATGATGAAATATGTTTAGATTCAAGACAGATCCTTAAAAGTCCAGACAAGTCATTAAGAAAACTGTCGCAACAAGTGAACTTACCATGATTGTGATGACGTCATAAACATTTTTTTCAAATTGACCTAGATACCAAGTGTAGTGAGACTTTATAAACACCCTATATTATGTCTGTTGTTGTTGTTCCATTATGTCTGTCATTGTTATATTATGTATGTCGTTGTTCTATTATGTCTGTTGCTAATATGTCTGGACGGGACTCGTAAACCTTGGCTGGCAACCCGTCTAGAAGAGGGAAACTTCGACCACAAAACCCTCCACTACCTTGTGGACTAGTTTCTAGTTAGAATCGAAGGTTATGGGAGTACACCCAGAGTAAAAATCCGGAGGGAGGGACCCTCAGGCAGTGGACGGCGTTAATCGTCTTTCTGGCATCCCCTGCACCTTCTTTCAATTCCGAACGTATGGACTTTGTCCCTCCTTCGGAAATCCTTGAAACGAAGTCGAGAGGGGGATAGTGCGACTGGGTAAAGCACTATCTCCATATCCTGTGCCCAGGCAGAGTAGGCAAAGTGAAATGAGGAAGAAATTACCAATGTTTAAACTTGGCACATGGAACGTAAGGACCATGTGCCCTGGACTTACTAAAACAAGCACACTGAAAGAAGGACAAATTAGAACAACAGCACTCATAGATAAAGAACTAAATAGGCTACATGTTGATATTGCTGCCCTACAAGAAACAAGACTCTCAGACTGTGGTTCTGTAAAGGAAGAAAACTATACTTTTTTCTGGCAAGGCCTAAGCCCCGAAAAACCACGTATACATGGAGTAGGCTTTGCTGTACATAACAAACACATAAACTCCATAACCACGCCAAAAGGAGTGTCTGAACGCTTGATGATACTCCAGCTCCATACGAAGAGTGGATTAATAAATATCATTAGTGCCTATGCACCAACGTTGGCTGCATCAGACGAAGAGAAAGACAACTTCTACCAACAACTACAAATGATCATTGACTCACTTCCAAAAGAGGAACTACTATACTTACTCGGTGATTTCAATGCACACACAGGATCTGATCAGCAATATTGGTCAACATGTCTAGGTCACCACGGCATTGGAAAAATCAACGGAAATGGCCAGCGACTCCTAGAATTCTGCTCAAATAATCACCTATGTGTAACAAATACCTACTTTAATGTGAAACACAAGCATAAAGTAACATGGTGTCATGCTAGAAGTGGTCACTGGCACCAACTAGACCTAGTTCTTACACGTAGGCAGTCTTTAAATAACATCAGAATAACACGAACATATCACAGTGCAGACTGCAACACAGACCACGCTCTAGTCATTAGTAAGATCAAAGCCAGAAGTAGTCGTATCTACAAATCAAGAGAGCCTCAGCAGCCAAGATCAACATCACAGCGACAAAAACCACACCAACCAAAGACATTTTTAGATCCAAGTTTGATGAACTGGTAGTAGAAGTAGAAGATTCATCAAGTGTGGATGACAACTGGTGCTCCCTGAGAACACACATCTATAACTGCGCTCTATCTACCTACGGCCAAAAACGGTTCTCAAAGAACGACTGGGTCGAAGAAAATGCAGCAAGACTAGACCCACTAATAGCTAATAAAATAATCCCAATCAAATCACCAAGGATCAGCTCAAACATGCTCAAGCCACCCTACAACGCGAAGCAAGAAGATGCGCAAACGAATACTGGAACAATCTATGCTCTGAAATACAGAAAGCCTCAGACAGGGGCGACTCAAAAACCATGCATGACAATATAAAAAGGGCCCTTGGACCAAAAATAACAAAATTAGCCCCCCTAAAATCCAAGTTTGGAGAACCTATTACTGACAAGGGACAACAAATGCAAAGCAAGGGTTGAACACTACTCTAATCTATACAGTGACGACAGACCAGCAAACACAGCTCTAGCACAATCAATACCCAAATATCCTACAATGTTTGAAATGGATGTTGAGCCTACTATGAACGAACTTGCTGACGCTATACATGCCCTCTCAAGAGGAAAAGCTGCAGGAAATGACAACATTCCCACAGATGTACTAAAGGACAACCTAGGCGTACTACTTCCACACCTATACAAACTGCTAATTAAATGCTGGAGAAACGGAGAAATACCTCATGATATGAGAAATGCCAAGATTATAACGCTGTACAAGAATAAAGGAGACAGGGGCGACTGCAACAATTACAGAGGCATGTCTCTCCTTAGCACAACAGGCAAAGCTTTTGCTAGAGTCGTACTTAATCGCCTGCATAGACTTGCAGAACGGATGCGGTTTCAGACCCGGGAGATCAACCATAGATATGATCTTCACTCTTAGACAACTGCAGGAAAAATGTCGGGAACAAAATATGCCGCTCTATATTGCCTTTGTGGATCTCACAAAGGCATTCGACACAGTAAACAGAGATGGTCTCTACAAGGTGTTAGAAGGCATAGGCTGCCCTCCTAAATTACTTAGGCTGATAATTTCCTTCCATGAAGACATGAATGGCAAAGTCCATTTTGATGGGAGTCCATCAGAGAATTTCAAAGTCAACAAAGGAGTGAAACAGGGATGTGTCCTCGCCCCCACCCTTTTTGGTATATTTTTTGCTGCCCTCCTAAATTACGCCTTCGAAAACAGCTCAGGAGATATTTACATTCGCACTAGACCAGATGGCTCACTGTTCAACCTAGCACAACTAAGAACAAACACCAAAACAAATGTTGCCCTTTAAAGAATTGTTATTTGCTGACGATGCAGCCCTAGTTGCTCATAGTGAGGCCACCCTACAGTCGCTGATCAACAACCTGGATAAAGCATGCGACCTTTTTTCACTGTCAATTAATGTTCAGAAGACAGTAATACTAAATCAAAGTGACTTCAAACCTCTATCTATTACTCTAAAAGACTGCCCACTAGAATCAGTACAGAAATTTACATATCTTGGATCCACAGTTACGCAAACCATCTCTCTTGATGAAGAAATAAACTGTCGAATTGGTAAGGCAGCTACGACCTTCGGCAAACTCACAAAAAGGGCATGGAACAACACGAAACTAACTCGAAAGACTAAACTCCTAATATATCAAACATGTGTGCTTAGCACACTACTATATGGATCCGAAACCTGGACAACATACTCAAACCAGGAAAAAAGACTAAGCGTCTACCACATGCGATGTCTCCGCAAAATAATGCACATCAAATGGCAAGACAAAATAACCAACTTAACTGTCATGCAACGTGCTAAGACCCTAACAATCATGTCGATGCAGAAGTCGAAGGTTAAGATGGCTGGGGCATGTCCAACGGATGGAAGAAAAACGCATTCCTAGGCAAATACTATATGGTGAGCTAAAACACGGAAAAAGACAAATCGGCAGACCTAAACTACGATATAGAGATATCTGCAAATCATATCTGAAAGACTTCTCCATCTGTGAAAACGACTGGCAACATCTGGCAAGTGATCGCACATCATGGAGAGCATGTATAATGAACGGTATAACAACATTTGAGACTGTGCTAAGACAGACCTTAGAAGAGAAGAGACTCATGAAAAGGGATGGTAAACCCTGTGGATCAGCGAGCCTGACCTGTTCGTTATGTGACCGCGTGTGTTTGTCAAACATTGGTAGAATTAGCCACGAGAGAAGCTGTTCGGCAAAAACAATACTCAAAAAAATACGCAATAGCCTCCACTAGACCATCTGACAAGACGAAAAGGGCCATATATAATATATATATATATATATATATATATATATATATATATATATATATATATATATATATATATATAATATGTCTGTTGCTGTTGTTCTATTATATCTGTTGTTGTTGTTATATTATGTCTGTCGTTTTATATTATGTCTGTCATTGTTGTTATAGTATGTATGTCATTGTTGTTCTATTATGTCTGTTGTTGTTCTATTATGTCTGTTGTTGTTCTATTATGTCTGTTGTTGTTCTATTATGTCTGTTATTGTTCTATTATGTCTGTTATTGTTCTATTATGTCTGTTGTTGTTCTATTATGTCTGTTGTTGTTCTATTATGTCTGTTATTGTTCTATTATGTCTGTTGTTGTTATTCTGTTATGTCTGTTGTTATTTCTGTCTGAGAAATATTGAAGTAAAATATGGTCTCGTGTCTTGATCTATTTATGATATCTCTTAGTGTTTGTAGATATTTATAAATCTCTTAGTATTTGTAGATGTTGATAAATAATCTCTGTATTTGTAGATGTTGATAAATCTCTGTAACTAATTATGTAACTAATTTTGTGACTGTCAGCTATTATTGCTGATTGATCTTTGACTGTCAGTTTTTATTGCTGATTGATTTTTGACTGTCAGTTATTATTGCTGATTGACCTTTGACTGTCAGTTATTATTGCTGATTGACCTTTGACTGTCAGTTATTATTGCTGATTGACCTTTGACTGTCAGCTATTATTGCTGATTGATTTTTGACTGTCAGTTATTAATCCTGATTGATCTTTGACTGTCAGTTATTATTGCTAATTGACCTTTGACTGTCAGTTATTATTGCTAATTGATCTTTGACTGTCAGTTATTATTGCTGATTGATCTTTGACTGTCAGCTATTATTGCTGATTGATCTTTGATTTATTTTTCTTGTTTCTCTTTCTTCCTGTCAAGCTACTTATGACTGTTTCACTTACTGATTAAATAGATCTGGTAAATATCAAGAATATTAGCAAAAGCAACACAAAAGTTAAATGTCATGAGGAATATATGGCATAACACCAACAAGGCAGTAACAATATAGCTACTAAGGGCATGTTTCTTCCTGAAAACATATGGTTATGAATTATTAACTTTTTCTGAACCACTAACCAGCACATCGGATCCACTTATGATGGACCAAAACCGACACATCGACTCGGACCGAGTAACGTTGAATATTTTAAAGCAAAGCAATGATTCTGTATAAATATTCACCAATACTTGTATTTGATATCTAGAAGAAGCTTCATAATTACTTCCTTCAATTACACAGGGTATTTTCTTTGTTTTGTATATATCGTGGTTTAATTTTCTATATAAATGTGTGTTTTGCTGACAAATATTGCTCACACCATTTCTTGTGCCAAATTTTATTATTTGTTGACATAATTGCATCAAGTAAAGTGTATTTTGAAGAACTTTGGATCAGATTGTGTATAATTTTGAGAAGAATGGATAGCAACACACTTCTAATCAGGGAAAATAGAGGTACGTGAAATACGATATTTTGAATTGAAAATTATCTGCCTTTATATATTTGAAGACTATTTATAATAAATAATATTTTTTTTCCTTCAGATATCATCAATAGACTGTTATTTTCATTTTCTTCAACCATTTTTATTTCTGGTGATGCATAATATATACCCCATTTAATTATGTTTTTGAATGAAATTGTGAAAAGAAAAAGAAATGATGGAATTTTTTAAAATTGAAAATTGATCCAGAAAGAGTTAATAACCTCACAAACAACAATAAACAACATTGGTTAATTAGAAACAAAATGCTGAAGTAAAATCCTTAGGATACCTTAGATAACAAAAAAGAGAAATGAAGATACATGAAGCTTGGTTAAATGAACCCCACCTAGGCTGTGCCAAGTAGACATACATAGGTGGGATGATGATGTCACATCTGACATAATAAGCATACGTCAGCTTGCAATTGTGTATGTGTTCATTCTCCACATAGTATTCATTGGTTCTGCCGCAGACCATTGGAGAAATGATCAGTGTGATACAAAATACATCTTCATTTTTTTTACCATGGAGGGACAAACTTGATATTGACAGACCTTAAAGAGCCTGGTCTGAGCATCAATGTCATCTGCTACAAAGACAGACTGGACAACTTGCATACAGCCATCATGATACACTAGACAACCTGTATACAGCCATCAAGACACACTAGACAACCTGTATGCAGCCATCAAGACACACTAGACAACCTGTATACAGCCATCAAGACACACTAGACAACCTGTATACAGCCATCAAGACACACTAGACAACCTGTATACAGCCATCAAGACACACTAGACAACCTGTATACAGCCATCAAGACACACTAGACAACTTGCATACAACCATCAAGACACGCTAGACAACCTGCATACAACCATCAAGACACACTAGACAACCTGCATACAACCATCAAGACACACTAGACAACCTGTATACAACCATCAAGACACACTAGACAGCCTGTATACAACCATCAAGATACACTAGACAACCTG
Source organism: Megaustenia siamemsis (assembly GCA_032433765.1). Lineage (NCBI taxonomy): Eukaryota > Metazoa > Mollusca > Gastropoda > Stylommatophora > Ariophantidae > Megaustenia > Megaustenia siamemsis. The sequence goes on along the minus strand of JAVIAB010000117.1, from coordinate 3,880,680 downwards.
CATACAACCATCAAGACACGCTAGACAACCTGCATACAACCATCAAGACACGCTAGACAACCTGCATACAACCATCAAGACACACTAGACAACCTGTATACAACCATCAAGACACACTAGACAACCTGTATACAACCATCAAGACACACTAGACAACCTGCATACAACCATCAAGACAAGCTAGACAACCTGCATACAACCATCAAGACACACTAGACAACCTGCATACAACCATCAAGACACACTAGACAACCTGTATACAACCATCAAGATACACTAGACAACCTGCATACAACCATCAAGACACGCTAGACAACCTGCTATACAACCATCAAGACACACTAGACAACCTGCATACAACAATCAACAACAACTGATATAAACTGACACATTTAATAACATTAAATAATACACATCTAGATTCATAACAACACAACAACATAACAACACAATAACAAAAAACAACATACCTTTATCTTGGGCCGTGCTACCGGATACAAAAGTAGCAGCAGAGAAAACCCTATGCCAATCAAAATACCATACTGGAATAGGAAAAGCAAAGTGAACAAACACTAATAAAAGAAGTCTGCAAATGAATCAGGAGCAGAGGTAGGTATCATAATAAAAATTTAAAAAAAGAGGTTCCCTCCTTTGCCTTGCTAGGCATATGGGGAATATGGTGTTAGAGACCATATTTTTCTATGACCACGGCACATTTTTGGGTGATGTGGTCGGTATCACACCAGGCTGCCTTTACTTCCTAGAAAAATCTCTGGTACCCAGTTTTAGAGGCTGGGTGAACCACGGAGAGTTGTCAGTCCGAAAAAAATCCGCCACTGCTGGGGATTGAACCTGGATCCTTCTGGTCAGGAAGCGAGCACACTAACCACTCAGCCACTGAGGCTCCAGGTATTATAATATTACTTGGGAAAATCCAGAAATGACACCCAAAAAATGTAATAACATAATGTAATAGAGAATGTAATAGCAGAATGTAATAGAAGAATGTAATAACAGAATGTATTTACAGAATGTAATAACATAATGCAATAGAAGCACACAATAACAGAATATAATAGAAGAATGTAATAGAAGAACATAATAACAGAATGTAATAACAGAATGTAATAGGAGAATGTAACAGCAGAGTGTGAAAACGAAATATAAAAATAAAAATGTACAGAACAAATACAGAATAAAAAGGTAGGACATGGCAAACAATTAATAAGACAACATACAGATACAATATAAAAACATGAAGCAATAATAATCACCATCATCATCAAGTACCATGCCTGCTGGCATAGGTGATCATGTCTCTCCACAATTTTCGATCTCAACGGTTATTTATCATTTCTGTAGTTGACCTTCTGCCAAGCCATTCTACTAAGCTGTCTGGTATTTTTTCCTTTGTTTTCATCTATCTCTTCATCCCTCAATTTTCCCAGCTGTTACAATATATTCCAGTTGTTCTCTTCTCATTACATGGCCAAAAAATGATGATTGTTTCTTCCTATATTGGAAATTAGCTCTCTTTTTGCTTTGACCTCTTTCAGAACATTTTCATTACTCTTCTTAGCTGTCCATGGTATTCTCAACATTCTTCTGTAAAACCACATTTCTACAGACTCCAGTGATTTTCTTATTTGTTGTCCTATTGAAGCAATAATAAGACATAAAAACAAAACACTGCAGTTAGGGTATTCCCATATCCGCTCCATTGTCCAACTCACCTTGTCTCGAAACATATGCGGAAAAATTGTTCCTGTAAGGTGTTGATTATAAGTTATAGTAGACTACAATTATGATTCAAAAATGAAAGAACTGGCCACTGGAGCCCATGTGGGTGGATTGTATTATGAAGGTATTTTCCTGACCTATCCCCTGATGTATATATCGTAACACTATAGTAATTACATGATATCCATATCTCTGGTTGTATGTGTTTCAAATCTGTGCCCTTTTGGTCATTCTCTGTAACTTTCTGACTGTAGAAAAAAATAAGTTTTCACAGCTTCTAGAAGTAGCCAAGCATACAGTTTTTGATAAATGTTCTGTGTAGATAAAATTTGAAGGAGATAAAAAGGGGATTTTCACAAAATGGTAATTATTCATATTAATTGAACGTATGGTCATATTAAAAAGCATTAAAAATATACAGAATTTGAGTTATCTGTATTATATGAAAGTTATAAAGAAGGGTGTCCCTGTACAACTATTTATTGATCTCATGATGTCTGTGGTACTCTGTCATGGCAGAGTACAAAAATAAAATATAATGAGAGACTGTAATAACAGGATATAATTACAGGATATAATAAAGTAGTAGTAAAAGTAGTAAAAGTTTGTGGAAATGAAAGAGTGGACAGGTTGGCTAGTTGTGCTGTTGTTGAAGACAGTCAACTAATAGATTGGACGGACATCATCAATGCCCTCCAAGATGTGAGAAGGGCACAAGTCTTTGACAACCATGAATCCGCGTCATTCCTTTGAATGAAAGAGATAGGAGGTAAGATGGACACAGCCAGAAACAAGAAACTTAGTGGGCGTATAAGAGGACTTATCAACCAACACAGAACTGGAGTCGGCAGTCACTGGATGCTGCAGGACTTGCTGAGGAGGGGATCTGAGCACCTATGCTCAGAGTGCAATGATGGTGACCCGCAAATAACTCAATAACAGATTACAATGATAGAAGATAACATAAATTAATACAAAAAATATAATGACAGAATATAAAAGAAGGCACATGAAAGTACAAAGCTCACCTCTATCCCAACAACTAGGGAACAGATAAATGTTATAACATAGGAGAGAGATCCCACTCTGAAACAGAACAAGATAAATGAATGAAACAGTGCAGGTGATATTGTACCTGATGACAGCAGATTAATAAATATTTAAGTTTAATATATAAATAGTTGTGTGTGTGCGCACGCGTGTGCATGTGTATATGTGTGTGTGTATGAGAGAGAGGGAGAGAAAGGAGAAAGAGGGAGTGGGGGTAAATGTGAGATAGAGGTGATTAAGAGAAAAATTACAGGAAACAAAACATTTCAAAAGTTGGATGTGATTTGTTGCTGTGATCATAGCAGTATGGAAATGTATCATTAATAACTAGTAAACAGTAGACAGACAAATGATAGGGTAATTAGAGGTCACAGAGATGGGTTTAGAGGCCACAGAGATTTCTCAGAAAAATGTTGAAAATTCCCTGAACAGCTAAAAAGACCAATGAGGAAATTCTCAAAGAGGTCAAAACAAAAAGGGAGCTCCTAAAAAACATCATAAAGAAACAATCAACATTTTTTGGGTACATCATGAGAAGTGGAAAGTTGGAATACTTGGTTACAATTGGCAAAATACAGGGAAAAAGGGATCGCAGACAACAAAGAAAAAGATAATAGATAGGTTGGTGTCATGGCATGGAAAACAGTCAACAACAGAATTGATATGATGTACCGTGGATAGAGGATTGTGGAAGGACATGATTGCCCATGTCAATCAGTATAGCACAATATGATGATGACGATCTTATGGTTCCAAAGAGAAAGTGACAATAAAAAAACATGATATGAAGATGTAGCCATCTTACACAGAGAAAAACTCACTGTTGGCTCTCCAGAGTGTGGGCACAATATGGTAGTCCACCATGTGTAGGACAGCAGAGATGATTACAGCTGCCAGTGCTGACTTTGGAATGTAATAAAACCAAGGAGTGAGGACACAGAGGGCCAGGATGACCAGCCCTCCAGTGAAGACACCTCCCAATTGAGTCTTAACTCCGGTCTGGGAATTGACCGCAGTTCTGTAAACAAACAATTGTTACACAAAACAGTCAGGAAATCATCTTTTAGTTTTTAATTACAGTAATTAGTTACAGATTTACAGACTGAGTTACTGATGGAGTGAGTTACTGATTGACTGTGTTACTGATTTAGTGAGATACTGATTGATAGAGTTGCTGACTAAGTTGCTGATTGAATGAGCTACTGATCAAGTTATGGACTGCCTCTTCTGTAGCATGTATGGCATACAAGATACCATAACTCGGCTAACTATTTCTTTCTCATACTTTCAACAAGCTTCTGATTAGATTTGTTTCATTGCATATCATGGTAGGTTACTCTCTTGCCACACTAGCAACTGTGAGAAGCAACATTCAACTGATAGACAGTCAAATCTACATAATGACATAGGAATGGATGGTAGGACACAACACTGGAACTTTCCAGTCTGTGACAAAGACTAGTAGAAGGGGTGTAATTAAAATTCAAGAAAATAGGACAGCTATGCCTGGCCATCTGATAAGACGAGAGACTTGGGCAAAAGATGGTCAACGTGGACTAGATTAGTTACAAGTTCCTCAACATCAAGATATTTATTTTCTTTCATTTGTTAGATCCTGGTAGGTAGTAAAGCTTGCTATTTTAGTGAGAGCTGTTGAAAGGTAGAACTCTTTTTCTTGTTTAGATACAGTGTAGGCGCCGCAGCCATTGTTGTCTATATTTAATTATTGAAGACTTTCTTGCCTGTTAGGTGTGAAAGAATCTGGATGTGATGCTCTACCAGAGCTATCTTAACTACCACACCCTACTTCTACCTCCACCACCACTACCACGAAAGAAAAATCAATTTAGACCCTTCTAGAAATATCACCCTCAGGCTATGACAGACTAAAAGGTAGGTTTAAGTCAACTCGTCAATGCCTCCATCAGTTTCGCCACTGCCTTGATTAGTTCATCATTCCTCCATCAATTCAGTACCTACTGCCTCCTTCCAATTCAGTCACTCCCTCCATCAGTTTAGTCACTGCCTCCATCAGTTCAGTCACTGCCTCCATCAGTTCAGTCACTGCCTCCATCAGTTCAGTCACTTCCTCCATCAGTTCAGCCACTCCCTCCATCAGTTCAGTCACTCCCTCCATCAGTTCAGTCACTGCCTCCATCAGTTCAGTCACTCCCTCTATCAGTTCAGTCACTGCCTCCATCAGTTCAGTCACTCCCTCCATCAGTTCAGCCACTCCCTCCATCAGTTCAGTCACTGCCTCCATCAGTTCAGCCACTCCCTCCATCAGTTCAGCCACTCCCTCCATCAGTTTCAGTCACTCCCTCTATCAGTTCAGTCACAGCCTCCATCAGTTCAGTCACTCCCTCCATCAGTTCAGTCACTCCCTCCATCAGTTCAGTCACTCCCTCCATCAGTTCAGCTCTCTCCATCAGTTCAGTCACTCCCTCCATCATTTCAATGATTTTAGATACCATTTCCTAGTCTTCAGAAACTAAGATACTTGAGGCTGCAACTATTCATGCCACACTTGTTCACTTTAACACCCAGCCTTTGCCTGTCCATCAAGGTCATTGATGTGGGACTTAGGTGGGAATCAAATGTTAACACCCGCGAGAGAATTGAAGTCAAGGCTCTAAGTCTGGACAAACACTCAAAGAGCAAACTCAGAGGCTTGCATGGATGACTTCGTTATGGTCACCTCTATGAGTCGGGGGTTCCTTATTGTCAAAGGGAAAAAAGTTATATGTTATATGGAGCCAGTCTAGACATATGGATGTGAATGCTGGACAACCAATGGACAAGAGAATTGTTGGAGGTCACAGAAACAGGGCTTCATAGAATCTATCTATCTATCTTT
>JAVIAB010000117.1:3686414-3874933 GCA_032433765.1 Megaustenia siamemsis | reverse complement strand
AACTTGACTTTACTGTCGCATATCCAGACATTAGGTTGATGACATACTTGACTAGACTTTGTCACATGTCCAGACATTAGGTTGATGAACAAACTTGACTTTACTGTCACATGTCCCAGACTTAAGTTGATGAACAAACTTGACTTGACTTTGTCACATGTCCAGACATTAATTTGATGACAAACTTGGCTTGACTTTGTCACATGTCCAGACATTAGGTTGATGAACAAACTTGACTTTACTGTCACATGTCCAGACATTAAGTTGATGAACAAACTTTGACTTGACTTTGTCACATGTCCAGACATTAAGTTGATGAACAAACTTGACTAGACTTTGTCACATGTCCAGACATTAGGTTGATGACAAACTTGACTTGACTTTGTCACATGTCCAGACATTAGGTTGGGTGAACAAACTTGACTAGACTTTGTCACATGTCCAGACATTAGGTTGATGAACAACATGACTAGACTTTGTCACATGTCCAGACATTAGGTTGATGAACAAACTTTACTTGACTGTCACATGTCCAGACATTAGGTTGATGAATAAACTTGACTAGACTTTGTCACATGTCCAGACATTAGTTGATGACAAACTTGACTTTGTCACATGTCCAGACATTAGGTTGATGAACAAACTTGACTTGACTTGTCACATGTCCAGACATTAGGTTGATGAACAACTTGACTAGACTTTGTCACATGTCCAGACATTAAGTTGATGAACAAACTTGACTAGACTTTGTCACATGTCCAGACATTAGGTTGATGACATACTTGACTTTACTGTCACATGTCCAAGACATTAGGTTGATGAACAAACTTGACTAGACTTTGTCACATGTCCAGACATTAGCTTGATGAACAAACTTGACATGACTTTGTCACATGTCCAGACATTAGTTGGTGAACAAACTTGACTAGACTTTGTCACTGTCCAGACATTAGGTTGATGAACAAACTTGACTAGACTTTGTCACATGTCCAGACATTAGGTTGATGAACAAACTTTACTTGACTGTCACATGTCCAGACATTAGGTTGATGAATAAACTTGACTAGACTTTGTCACATGTCCAGACATTAGGTTGATGAACAAACTTGACTTTGTCACATGTCCCGACATTCGGTTGATGAACAAACTTGACTTGACTTGTCACATGTCCAGACATTAGGTTGATGAACCAAACTTGACTTGACTTTGTCACATGTCCAGACATTAGGTTGATGAACAAACTTGACTAGACTTTTGTCACATGTCCAGACATTAGGTTGATGAACAAACTTTACTTGACTGTCACATGTCCAGACATTAGGTTGATGATAATCTTGACTAGACTTTGTCACATGTCCAGACATTAGGTTGATGAACAAACTTGACTTTGTCACATGTCCAGACATTAGGTTGATGAACATACTTGACTTGACTTGTCACATGTCCAGACATGAGGTTGATGAACAAACTTGACTTGACTGTCACATGTCCTGACATTAGGTTGATGAAACAAACTTGACTAGATTTGTCACATGTCCAGACATTAAGTTGATGAACAAACTTGACTAGACTTTGTCACATGTCAGACATTAGGTTGATGAACAAACTTGACTTGACTTTGTCACATGTCCAGACATTAGGTTGATGAACAAACTTTACTTGACTGTCACATGCCCAGACATTAGGTTGATGAACAAACTTGACTAGACTTTGTCACATGTCCAGACATTAGGTTGATGAACAAACTTTACTTGACTGTCACATGTCCAGACATTAGGTTGATGAACAATCTTGACTAGACTTTGTCACATGTCCAGACATTAGGTTGATGAACAAACTTGACTTGACTTTGTCACATATCCAGACATTAGGTTGATGAACAAACTTGACTTACTGTCACATGTCCAGACATTAGGTTGATGAACATACTTGACTAGACTTTGTCACATGTCCAGACATTAGGTTGATGAACAAACTTGACTTTACTGTCACATGTCCAGACATTAGGTTGATGAACAAACTTGACTTGACTTTGTCACATGTCCAGACATTAGGTTGATGAACAAACTTGACTTTACTGTCATATGTCCAGGACATTAGGTTGATGAACAAACTTGACTTGACTTTGTCACATGTCCAGACATTAGGTTGATGAACAAACTTGACTTTACTGTCATATGTCCAGACATTAGGTTGATGAACAAACTTGACTTTACTGTCGCATATCCAGACATTAGGTTGATAAACATACTTGACTAGACTTTGTCACATGTCCAGACATTAGGTTGATGAACAAACTTGACTTTACTGTCACATGTCCAGACATTAAGTTATGAACAACTTGACTTGACTTTGTTACATGTCCAGACATTAAGTTGATGAACAAACTTGACTTGACTTTGTCACATGTCCAGACTTAGGTTGATGAACAAACTTGACTTTACTGTCACATGTCCAGACATTAAGTTGATGAACAAACTTGACTTGACTTTGTCACATGTCCAGACATTAAGTTGATGAACAAACTTGACTAGACTTTGTCACATGTCCAGACATTAGGTTGATGAACAAACTTGACTTGACTTTGTCACATGTCCAGACATTAGGTTGGTGAACAAACTTGACTAGACTTTGTCACATGTCCAGACATTAGGTTGATGAACAATTTGACTAGACTTTGTCACATGTCCAGACATTAGGTTGATGAACAAACTTTACTGACTGTCACATGTCCAGACATTAGGTTGACGAATAAACTTGACTAGACTTTTCACATGTCCAGACATTAGGTTGATGAACAAACTTGACTTTGTCACATGTCCAGACATTAGGTTGATGAACAAACTTGACTTGACTTGTCACATGTCCAGACATTAGGTTGATGAACAAACTTGACTAGACTTTGTCACATGTCCAGACATTAAGTTGATGAACAACTTGACTAGACTTTGTCACATGTCCAGACATAGGTTGATGAACAAACTTGACTTTACTGTCACATGTCCAGACATTAGGTTGATGAACAAACTTGACTTTACTGTCACATGTCCAGACATTAGGTTGATGAACAAACTTGACTAGACTTTGTCACATGTCCAGACATTAGGTTGATGAACAAATTTGACTAGACTTTGTCACATGTCCAGACATTAGGTTGATGAACAAACTTTACTTGACTGTCACATGTCCAGACATTAGGTTGACGAATAAACTTGACTAGACTTTGTCACATGTCCAGACATTAGGTTGATGAAACAACTTGACTTTGTCACATGTCCAGACATTAGGTTGATGAACAAACTTGACTTTACTGTCACATGTCCAGACCTTAAGTTGATGAACAAACTTGACTTGACTTTGTCACATGTCCAGACATTAAGTTGATGAACAAACTTGACTAGACTTTGTCACATGTCCAGACATTAGGTTGATGAACAAACTTGACTTGACTTTGTCACATGTCCAGACATTAGGTTGGTGAACAAACTTGACTAGACTTTGTCACATGTCCAGACATTAGGTTGATGAACAAACATGACTAGACTTTGTCACATGTCCAGACATTAGGTTGATGAACAAACTTTACTGACTGTCACATGTCCAGACATTAGGTTGATGAATAAACTTGACTAGACTTTGTCACATGTCCAGACATTAGGTTGATGAACAAACTTGACTTTGTCACATGTCCAGACATTAGGTGATGAACAAACTTGACTTGACTTGTCACATGTCCAGACATTAGGTGATGAACAAACTTGACTAGACTTTTGTCACATGTCCAGACTTAAGTTGATGAACAAACTTGACTAGACTTTGTCACATGTCCAGACATTAGGTTGATGAACAAACTTGACTTTACTGTCACATGTCCAGACATTAAGTTGATGAACAAACTTGACTAGACTTTGTCACATGTCCAGACATTAGCTTGATGAACAAACTTGACTTGACTTTGTCACATGTCCAGACATTAGGTTGGTGAACAAACTTGACTAGACTTTGTCACATGTCCAGACATTAGGTTGATGAACAAACTTGACTAGACTTTGTCACATGTCCAGACATTAGGTTGATGAACAAACTTTACTTGACTGTCACATGTCCAGACATTAGGTTGATGAATAACTTGACTAGACTTTGTCACATGTCCAGACATTAGGTTGATGAACAAACTTGACTTTACTGTCACATGTCCAGACATTAAGTTGATGAACAAACTTGACTTGACTTTGTCACATGTCCAGACATTAAGTTGATGAACAAACTTGACTAGACTTTGTCACATGTCCAGACATTAGGTTGATGAACAAACTTGACTTGACTTTGTCCACATGTCCAGACATTAGGTTGGTGAACAAACTTGACTAGACTTTGTCACATGTCCAGACATTAGGTTGATGAACAAACATGACTAGACTTTGTCACATGTCCAGACATTAGGTTGATGAACAAACTTTACTGACTGTCACATGTCCAGACATTAGGTTGATGAATAAACTTGACTAGACTTTGTCACATGTCCAGACATTAGGTTGATGAACAAACTTGACTTTGTCACATGTCCAGACATTAGGTTGATGAACAAACTTGACTTGACTTGTCACATGTCCAGACATTAGGTTGATGAACAAACTTGACTAGACTTTGTCACATGTCCAGACATTAAGTTGATGAACAAACTTGACTAGACTTTGTCACGTGTCCAGACATTAGGTTGATGAACAAACTTGACTTTACTGTCACATGTCCAGACATTAGGTTTGATGAACAAACTTGACTAGACTTTGTCACATGTCCAGACATTAGGTTGATGAAACAAACTTGACTTGACTTTGTCACATGTCCAGACATTAGGTTGGTGAACAACTTGACTAGACTTTGTCACATGTCCAGACATTAGGTTGATGAACAAACTTGACTAGACTTTGTCACATGTCCAGACATTAGGTTGATGAACAAACTTTACTTGACTGTCACATGTCCAGACATTAGGTTGATGAATAAACTTGACTAGACTTTGTCACATGTCCAGACATTAGGTTGATGAACAAACTTGACTTTGTCACATGTCCAGACATTAGGTTGATGAACAAACTTGACTTGACTTGTCACATGTCCAGACATTAGGTTGATGAACAAACTTGACTTGACTTTGTCACATGTCCAGACATTAGGTTGATGAACAAACTTGACTAGACTTTGTCACATGTCCAGACATTAGGTTGATGAACAAACTTTACTTGACTGTCACATGTCCAGACATTAGGTTGATGAATAATCTTGACTAGACTTTGTCACATGTCCAGACATTAGGTTGATGAACAAACTTGACTTTGTCACATGTCCAGACATTAGGTTGATGAACAAACTTGACTTGACTTGTCACATGTCCAGACATTAGGTTGATGAACAAACTTGACTTGACTGTCACATGTCCTGACATTAGGTTGATGAACAAACTTGACTAGATTTTGTCACATGTCCAGACATTAAGTTGATGAACAAACTTGACTAGACTTTGTCACATGTCCAGACATTAGGTGATGAACAAACTTGACTTGACTTTGTCACATGTCCAGACATTAGGTTGATGAACAAACTTTACTTGACTGTCACATGCCCAGACATTAGGTTGATGAACAAACTTGACTAGACTTTGTCACATGTCCAGACATTAGGTTGATGAAACAAACTTTACTTGACTGTCACATGTCCAGACATTAGGTTGATGAACAATCTTGACTAGACTTTGTCACATGTCAGACATTAGGTTGATGAACAAACTTGACTTGACTTTGTCACATATCCAGACATTAGGTTGATGAACAAACTTGACTTTACTGTCACATGTCCAGACATTAGGTTGATGAACATACTTGACTAGACTTTGTCACATGTCCAGACATTAGGTTGATGAACAAACTTGACTTTACTGTCACATGTCCAGACATTAGGTTGATGAACAAACTTGACTTGACTTTGTCACATGTCCAGACATTAGGTTGATGAACAAACTTGACTTTACTGTCATATGTCCAGACATTAGGTTGATGAACAAACTTGACTTGACTTTGTCACATGTCCAGACATTAGGTTGATGAACAAACTTGACTTTACTGTCATATGTCCAGACATTAGGTTGATGAACAAACTTGACTTTACTGTCGCATATCCAGACATTAGGTTGATAAACATACTTGACTAGACTTTGTCACATGTCCAGACATTAGGTTGATGAACAAACTTGACTTTACTGTCACATGTCCAGACATTAAGTTGATGAACAAACTTGACTTGACTTTGTTACATGTCCAGACATTAAGTTGATGAACAAACTTGACTTGACTTTGTCACATGTCCAGACATTAGGTTGATGAACAAACTTGACTTTACTGTCACATGTCCAGACATTAAGTTGATGAACAAACTTGACTTGACTTTGTCACATGTCCAGACATTAAGTTGATGAACAAACTTGACTAGACTTTGTCACATGTCCAGACATTAGGTTGATGAACAAACTTGACTTGACTTTGTCACATGTCCAGACATTAGGTTGGTGAACAAACTTGACTAGACTTTGTCACATGTCCAGACATTAGGTTGATGAACAAATTTGACTAGACTTTGTCACATGTCCAGACATTAGGTTGATGAACAAACTTTACTTGACTGTCACATGTCCAGACATTAGGTTGACGAATAAACTTGACTAGACTTTGTCACATGTCCAGACATTAGGTTGATGAACAAACTTGACTTTGTCACATGTCCAGACATTAGGTTGATGAACAAACTTGACTTGACTTGTCACATGTCCAGACATTAGGTTGATGAACAAACTTGACTAGACTTTGTCACATGTCCAGACATTAAGTTGATGAACAAACTTGACTAGACTTTGTCACATGTCCAGACATTAGGTTGATGAACAAACTTGACTTTACTGTCACATGTCCAGACATTAGGTTGATGAACAAACTTGACTTTACTGTCACATGTCCAGACATTAGGTTGATGAACAAACTTGACTAGACTTTGTCACATGTCCAGACATTAGGTTGATGAACAAACTTTACTTGACTGTCACATGTCCAGACATTAGGTTGATGAATAAACTTGACAAGACTTTGTCACATGTCCAGACATTAGGTTGATGAACAAACTTGACTTTGTCACATGTCCAGACATTAGGTTGATGAACAAACTTGACTTGACTTGTCACATGTCCAGACATTAAGTTGATGAACAAACTTGACTAGACTTTGTCACATGTCCAGACATTAGGTTGATGAACAAACTTGACTTTACTGTCACATGTCCAGACATTAAGTGATGAACAAACTTGACTTTACTGTCACATGTCCAGACATTAGGTTGATGAACAAACTTGACTAGACTTTGTCACATGTCCAGACATTAGGTTGATGAACAAACTTGACTTTGTCACATGTCCAGACATTAGGTTGATGAACAAACTTGACTTGACTTGTCACATGTCCAGACATTAGGTTGATGAACAAACTTGACTTGACTGTCACATGTCCTGACATTAGGTTGATGAACAAACTTGACTAGATTTTGTCACATGTCCAGACATTAAGTTGATGAACAAACTTGACTAGACTTTGTCACATGTCCAGACATTAGGTTGATGAACAAACTTGACTTGACTTTGTCACATGTCCAGACATTAGGTTGATGAACAAACTTTACTTGACTGTCACATGCCCAGACATTAGGTTGATGAACAAACTTGACTAGACTTTGTCACATGTCCAGACATTAGGTTGATGAACAAACTTTACTTGACTGTCACATGTCCAGACATTAGGTTGATGAACAATCTTGACTAGACTTTGTCACATGTCCAGACATTAGGTTGATGAACAAACTTGACTTGACTTTGTCACATATCCAGACATTAGGTTGATGAACAAACTTGACTTTACTGTCACATGTCCAGACATTAGGTTGATGAACATACTTGACTAGACTTTGTCACATGTCCAGACATTAGGTTGATGAACAAACTTGACTTTACTGTCACATGTCCAGACATTAGGTTGATGAACAAACTTGACTTGACTTTGTCACATGTCCAGACATTAGGTTGATGAACAAACTTGACTTTACTGTCATATGTCCAGACATTAGGTTGATGAACAAACTTGACTTGACTTTGTCACATGTCCAGACATTAGGTTGATGAACAAACTTGACTTTACTGTCATATGTCCAGACATTAGGTTGATGAACAAACTTGACTTTACTGTCGCATATCCAGACATTAGGTTGATAAACATACTTGACTAGACTTTGTCACATGTCCAGACATTAGGTTGATGAACAAACTTGACTTTACTGTCACATGTCCAGACATTAAGTTGATGAACAAACTTGACTTGACTTTGTTACATGTCCAGACATTAAGTTGATGAACAAACTTGACTTGACTTTGTCACATGTCCAGACATTAGGTTGATGAACAAACTTGACTTTACTGTCACATGTCCAGACATTAAGTTGATGAACAAACTTGACTTGACTTTGTCACATGTCCAGACATTAAGTTGATGAACAAACTTGACTAGACTTTGTCACATGTCCAGACATTAGGTTGATGAACAAACTTGACTTGACTTTGTCACATGTCCAGACATTAGGTTGGTGAACAAACTTGACTAGACTTTGTCACATGTCCAGACATTAGGTTGATGAACAAATTTGACTAGACTTTGTCACATGTCCAGACATTAGGTTGATGAACAAACTTTACTTGACTGTCACATGTCCAGACATTAGGTTGACGAATAAACTTGACTAGACTTTGTCACATGTCCAGACATTAGGTTGATGAACAAACTTGACTTTGTCACATGTCCAGACATTAGGTTGATGAACAAACTTGACTTGACTTGTCACATGTCCAGACATTAGGTTGATGAACAAACTTGACTAGACTTTGTCACATGTCCAGACATTAAGTTGATGAACAAACTTGACTAGACTTTGTCACATGTCCAGACATTAGGTTGATGAACAAACTTGACTTTACTGTCACATGTCCAGACATTAGGTTGATGAACAACTTGACTTTACTGTCACATGTCCAGACATTAGGTTGATGAACAAACTTGACTAGACTTTGTCACATGTCCAGACATTAGGTTGATGAACAAACTTTACTTGACTGTCACATGTCCAGACATTAGGTTGATGAATAAACTTGACAAGACTTTGTCACATGTCCAGACATTAGGTTGATGAACAAACTTGACTTTGTCACATGTCCAGACATTAGGTTGATGAACAAACTTGACTTGACTTGTCACATGTCCAGACATTAAGTTGATGAACAAACTTGACTAGACTTTGTCACATGTCCAGACATTAGGTTGATGAACAAACTTGACTTTACTGTCACATGTCCAGACATTAAGTTGATGAACAAACTTGACTTTACTGTCACATGTCCAGACATTAGGTTGATGAACAAACTTGACTAGACTTTGTCACATGTCCAGACATTAGGTTGATGAACAAACTTGACTTGACTTTGTCACATGTCCAGACATTAGGTTGATGAATAAACTTGACTAGATTTTGTCACATGTCCAGACATTAGGTTGATGAACAAACTTGACTTTGTCACATGTCCAGACATTAGGTTGATGAACAAACTTGACTTGACTTGTCACATGTCCAGACATTAGGTTGATGAACAAACTTGACTTGACTTTGTCACATGTCCAGACATTAGGTTGGTGAACAAACTTGACTAGACTTTGTCACATGTCCAGACATTAGGTTGATGAACAAACTTTACTTGACTGTCACATGTCCAGACATTAGGTTGATGAATAATCTGACTAGACTTTGTCACATGTCCAGACATTAGGTTGATGAACAAACTTGACTTTGTCACATGTCCAGACATTAGGTTGATGAACAAACTTGACTTGACTTGTCACATGTCCAGACATTAGGTTAGTGAACAAACTCAGGGGCATGTTAAGTTTATGAGAGAGATGTCACTCTTAAGGTTCATGTTTGCATTATTTTTTAAACGTAGAGGTTAACTACAATGTCAAGATGAAGTTTTGTTTTGCAAAATTTGACACAAAATTAATCTAGAGTTGAACTTCGCATTCAACCATTGGTTAAGAGATCGCTAGCCAGTGACTAAGCTAATAAATTATACAAATTAGAATGGGATATTTAACCTCATGCATTAGCAGAATTAGGTGGAACATCACGGAACATCCAGAAACACGGAGGGAGAGAATCACCGAGAGTTAGAAAGATCGAGTTAGAAAACACGATCTCTTTAGATATAAGTTAGAGAAAGTTAGAGAATCACCGAGAGTTAGAAAGATCGAGTTAGAAAACACGATCTCTTTAGATATAAGTTAGAGAAAGTTAGAGAATAACAGAGAGTTAGAAAGATCGAGTTAGAAAACACGATCTCTTTAGATATAAGTTAGAGAAAGTTAGAGTGTGAACATCAACCTAGTGAACATCAAATTAGACCAGACAAAGTTCAGTTGAGAAGTGTTTCAAGTTAGATTCACAAGTTTTGTGCTCCAGAGAACATTAGTAAGTAGATTAAGAGTAGCATTGAATAAGTCAAGACATAGATATATAATAGCAAGTGCAAGCCAGACGAGGTGTGATATTTCGATCATCATCATCATCAAGTATCGGGCCTGCTGGCATAGGTGAAGGAACCGGAAGTAGAGCACACATCGTGGGGTGTCCTGGGAGACAATCTGTGCTGTTGTCTTGTCAGTTAGTAACAGAGAAAAACAACCCTGCTCTGATTTCACTGTCTTGGAGCAGTGTATAGTAAAACCTGTCATGGCTACACTATCTTGGAGCAGTGTACAGCAAAACCTATCTTGGCTACACTATCTCAGAGCAGTGTATAGTTAAACCCGTCTTGACTACACTATCTCAGAGCAGTGTATAGTAAAACCGTCTTGGCTACACTATCTCAGAGCAGTGTACAGTAAAACCCGTTTTGGCTACACTATCTTGGAGCAGTGTACAGCAAAACCTGTCTTGGCTACACTATCTCAGAGCAGTGTACAGCAAAACCCGTCTTGACTACACTATCTCAGAGCAGTGTATAGTAAAACCTGTCTTGGCTACACTATCTCAGGGCAGTGTATAGTAAAACCCGTCTTGACTACACTATCTCAGAGCAGTGTACAGTAAAACCCGTCTTGATTACACTATCTCAGAGCAGTGTATAGTAACACCCGTTTTGGCTACACTATCTCAGAGCAGTGCATAGTAAAACCCGTCTTGACTACACTATCTCAGAGCAGTGTACAGTAAAACCCGTCTTGACTACACTATCTTGGAGCAGTGTATGGTTTAAACCTGTCTCGACTGCACTATCTCAAAGCAGTGTACAGTAAAACCCGTCTTGACTACACTATCTCAGAGCAGTGTACAGTAAAACCTGTCTTGACTACACTATCTCAGAGCAGTGTACAGTAAAACCCGACTTGACTACACTATCTCAGAGCAGTGTACAGTAAAACCCGTCTTGACTACACCATCTCGGAGCAGTGTACAGTAAAACCCGTGTTGACTACACTATCTTGGAGCAGTGTACAGTAAAACCCGTCTTGACTACACTATCTTGGAGCAGTGTACAGTAAAATCCGTCTGACTACACTATCTTGGAGTAGTGTATAGTTAAAACCTGTCTTGGCTACACTATCTCAGAGCAGTGTATAGTTAAAACCTGTCTTGACTACACTATCTCAGAGCAGTGTATTGTTAAAACCTGTCTCGACTACAATATCTCGAGTAGTGTATAGTAAAACACGTTTTGGCTACACTATCTTGGAGCAGTGTATAGTAAAATCCGTCTTGGCTACATTATCTTGGAGCAGTGTATAGTAAAACCCGTCTTGGCTACATTGGTTATTGTCATTGGTTATGGAAGGCCTCGGTATCACTGCAAGCGAATTAAAATCCATAATTGCTCAACCGCCCGTGCCAGTGGAATCATCCGAATATAAACTCATCTTCCAAACAAAGAAAGGTAACTGTAGTCCCCATCATAGCAGTCTCAGCACACGCCAAAAGACATAAGGCGAAACCGCACAGAAAGTGAACACAGCCAACTGTTCCCTGTCATACGATATCATCATTCATCGTACACAATTGGAGTATCGAAACATGATCAAAATGGATGAGACACACAGCTCACGGTGTGCACAGAGCACTTAACTCAGTAGCTCCTACAACAAGCCGGACTTGGAACATGAGGAACTGCAACAAGGAACACTTTGCAGACATAGCCTTCAATGGTTCATGCCGCCTATCCATCACATTGCCCGGAAGATCACGTCCTCCTGAAAATGATGATCGTCATAGTAAATGTATGGCGCTTGATGATGTTAGGACATCGTGTTTAACTCCAACTCCGAACATACAAAACACAGTTCGTCGTCAGATTATCCCCGATGCACACCAAACGCAAGATTAGTGCATGGTCGGTCTTGGGACACACGATGATCCATTATGATGACGTAGCACGCACACAATGTCTGCGCCATGTATTCATGATTACTCTAGTGAATGCAGTCTACAACGAACGAAACATGGTACAAACTTCCCAAAGACGCTGACTTGACTGACTTGACGGAGCCCACCACATTAATGCGTTGTAACTTGTAAATAACTTGCGTCAACCATCTCCATCAAATGGTCACCGAACAGCACTTTGTGTGACGTAAAACGCAGATCAACACATTAGACGTAGGAAGGCGCAATCACAACACTTGAATTGTCAAAACGGAGCATTGCTGTGCGTGCAACGCCAATTCAATGGCGCAGATATAACAAGTAGAACATCATTTCGACTGGAAAGCAGAAAATGGAACGGAAACCCGAAGTTGATAAGAATCCAACGGAATTTCTGCAGCGATAGAGAGAACGTGACTCAATTCCGCCATCTTGGAAACAATACAATACAATGAGATTGTCTACATTATCTTGGAGCAGTGTATAGTAAAACCCGTCTTGACTACACTATCTTGGAGCAGTGTATAGTAAAAACCCGTCTTGGCTACATTATCTTGGAGCAGTGTATAGTAAAACCCGTCTTGGCTACACTATCTTGGAGCAGTGTATAGTAAAACCCGTCTTGGCTACATTATCTTGGAGCAGTGTATAGTAAAACCCGTCTTGGCTACATTATCTTGGAGCAGTGTATAGTAAAACCCGTCTTGGCTACATTATCTTGGAGCAGTGTATAGTAAAACCCGTCTTGGCTACATTATTTTGGAGCAGTGTATAGTAAAACCCGTCTTGGCTACACTATCTTGGAGCAGTGTATAGTAAAACCCGTCTTGAGTACATTTTCTTGGAGCAGTGTATAGTAAAACCCGTCTTGGCTACATTATCTTGGAGTAGTGTATAGTAAAACCTGTCTTGGCTACACTATCTTGGAGCAGTGTATAGCAAAACCCGTCTTGGCTACACTATCTTGGAGAAGTGTATAGTAAAACCCGTCTTGACTACACTATCTTGGAGAAGTGTATAGTAAAACCCGTCTTGGCTACACTATCTTGGAGCAGTGTACAGTAAAACCCGTCTTGGCTACACTATCTCGGAGCAGTGTATAGTAAAACCCGTCTTGGCTACACTATCTCGGAGCAGGACATTGTTGCTAACTATGCACCACGTTGATGTGGGAGTTCTTACTGGCTCTACACCTACGACCGTCCACAGACTCGTTACTTGTAGATTATGACCTCCCTGCGGTGTTGTCTGACAGTGTTCGTGTTCCATTTCTCTCTCTTTTTTTCTTTTTTTCTTCTTTCTTTCTATCTTTCTTTCTATCTTTCTTTCTATCTTTCTCTCTTTCTTTCTTTCTTTCTTTCTTTTTTACCGACCACATCACCTGCTTGAAAGAAGTGGTGTTTATTTTATAGAAAAATATGTCCACTAAAACGATGTTTCCAATCCACAATAATGTGTCAATCGATGAGCCTTATTTGTTACGTCATCATCAAGTTTATATCTTAAATTAAGGTGACCATATTTTTGAAACCCTAATCCGGGACGGATTAATTTGACTTCAATTTTCCATCAATAAAATGACATTTCTTCCGTCTTTTTCAAGTGAATAATACATATATTTTAAAACTAATTAAAACACCTAATAATATAGGCTTACAAAACATTATCAGGGGATAAACAACATTAGTGATACTCACTTAAATGGAAGGTGAAGCAGAGTTGCTGGACTTTTCTGATGAGTGGATTTTTTAAAAAAGATCTTTCTTTGTTTAGAACATCTTAAACAAAATTCAATACATGTTTGCTCATTGTTCACTTTGGTGATCAACATGGCCTGAGTCCACACTTAGATGTGTTTTATCATTTGTCCACAAGCTGTTCATCAGTGACAACAATCTTTCCGTTGCAGCATTTGTTCCCGGTAGACACAAAAAGAACTCTTCCAGCTTCAGAATATGTGAAATTGGCACATGCCTGTTTTTGAAGTGGGAAGCATTTCAATCCAACGCTGCCCTGGTAATGTTTTATTAATACTCCACTCATTAATTTTCTGAGAAGTAACAAACTGCTTCATGTAAACATATTCGTCATACATTTCACTTTTTGGAAAGTCGACTGAAGGTTCTGTTTGAATGATGAAGAGTTCTGAATATCTTCCCAAGTTGGTGTTCTGTTCAACATTACCCAGCTGTAGGCCTCAAGGTTTTGAAAACTATTTGCAGCCATTTCTTCAAATGGGAGCCGCGATAGCTCAGTGGTTAGTGAACTGGACTACAAAGGACAAGGGGTAGGGTTCGATCCCAACCGACGGATTCCGGGTTCACCCAGCCTTTAATGGGTACCTGATTTTTTTCTGGGAAAGTAAAGCGGCACGGGCGTAATACCGACCACATTACCCCAAAAAATCATGTGCCGAAGGTCTGTAAAATTTATGGTCACTAACACCATATTCCCTATACGCCACTTGGCGTGACGGGGGTGCTTTACTTTTACTTTACTATTTCTTCAAATAACTTAAAGCTGTTTTATAGAATGAAGAAACACTGGCTTTAGACTTGTTCACATCATCATGTGGAATTCCTTCCATTTCCAGCTTGTCAAGAATTAGCGTAACACTTGATGGCCAGAAACCATCTTCCAGTTTGGACTCCAAGATAATTATCAACCCATTGATGTTGTCAGTTATTTCAAAAACAGTGACCACATGTTCCTCTACTTTCTGCACTGCCTCGTGGAAAGGGGACGCCTGACTGTGAACAAAAATAAGCCATGCTTCAGAGGGTGTTTTCAAATAATTTATGTATAAGGACTGGGCATCTGTCTTGAGACTGTAAATAGGATTTTAAAGGCGGGAACATGTGAAGAACCCTTTCAACAGCACTTTCTCTTGGCAATGACTTCAATTCTAATATGTTAACCTTCAGTCCCTTATTGTGATCAAAATATCTGACAAGCAAAGGAAACATCTTGATTTCCTTGTGGTTGGAGGCATCTGTCAGTATGGAAATAAATGTTGAGATTTCTAGGTCACATCTCAACTCCTTTTGAACACGGGTGTGAACACATTTCCAATAATGGCTTCTGTTTTCGTACGCGCACAAGCAAATTTTGGTTCTAAAGTAAGTAAAGAAAAAGTAAAGTACCCCCGTCACGCCATTTGGCGTATAGGGAATATGGTGTTAGTGGCCATAAATTTTACAGACCTTCGGCACATGATTTTCGGGGTAATGTGGTCGGTATTACGCCCGTGCCGCTTTACTTTCCCAGAAAAAATCCGGTACCCATTTAAGGCTGGGTGAAACCGGAAGCTGTCGGTCCTTGTCCTGTGTAGTTCAGTTCACTAACGACTAAGCTAACGCGGCTCCCAGTTCTAAAGTCATCATCATCAAGTACCGGGCCTACCGGCGTAGGTGATCATGTCTCACCACAACTTTCGATCTCGACAGTTCTTTATCATTTCTGTTGTTGACCTTCTGCCAAGCCATTCTCTTAAGATATCTGGTACTTTCTCTCTTTGCTTCCCTCTATCTCTCCGTCCCTCAATTTTTCCAGTTGTTACAATATATTCCAGCTGTTCTCTTCTCATTACATGGCCAAAAAATGATTATTGTTTCTTCCTAATATTGGAAATTAACTCTCTTTTTGCTTTGATCTCTCTCAGAACATTTTCATTACTCTTCTTAGCTGGCCATGGTACTCTCAATATTCTTCTGTAAAACCACATTTCTACAGATTCCAGTGATTTTTTTTATGTTGTCCTATTGTCCATGATTCACATCCATATGTTAAGACTGGCTCTACTTAACATTTAAGAACTCTTTTTCTTGTTTCTATTGTCAAAAATGGATTGCATAGTATCTTCCTCATTTTTTGGAAAGCTGCTTTTGCCTGAGCCATTCTGCATGTCACCTCTTTTGTACATCTTCCGTCTGAGGTTAACAAAGTTCCCAAATATCCCACATGTCTTTATTTTGCACTGAGGTGATGTCTTTTTCTTGTTACCATTACTTCTGTCTTCTTGCTATTAAGGCTGAGTCCTTTATTTTTGCTTTCCTTCACTATAATGTCCAGCATTTCTTGTAACTCATTTTCACTCTTAGCGATTAAGACTGTATCATCAGCATACCTTAGATTATTTATATTATGTCCTCCAAGTGTTATTCCAGGCATGCCCCTTATGGATCTTAAAATAATCTCACTATAAATATTAAACAAATCTGGTGACAGCACACGACCTTGTCTAACATCCTGTTTTATTTGTTGAAACATTCCCAATTGGTTTCCAGTTCTTATGGCCGCTGTTTGTTGCCAGTACATGTTCTTTATTATTCTTAGATCTGTGCTGTCTACGTTTATGCTTTCTAAAATTTTGATTATTTCTTGGTGCTTTACTTTGTCAAATGCTTTGGTATAATCTATGAAACATAGGTATAGATCTGTTTTCACCTCTATGGCTCTTTCTACTAAAGATCTTGTGATATAAATGGCATTGCTCGTTCCTTTACCTCCGACAAAACCACACTGTTCATCGCTAATTTCTGAACTGATTTTGTTTCGCACTCTTCGCATGATGATTCTTAGTAATATCTTAGTCATATGACTCATAAGGCTTATTGTGCGATGATCATCGCATTCAATCTCACCCGATTTCTTTGGTAGGGCTATGAATATTGATTTGAGCAGGGTCGTCTGGTATATATCCGCTGTTGTAGATATCATTCAATATTTTTGTTATTATTTCTATTCCAAAGAAACCTGAAGTAATTTTGATGTGCAATCCATAGATGTAAATGTATGATTGTGAATCACTTAAAAAAAAAAAGTAAAGTACCCCCGTCACACCAAGTGGCGTCCAGGGAATAAGGTGTTAGTGACCATAAATCTTACAGACCTTCGGCACATGATTTTTGGGGTAATGTGGTCGATGTTACACCTGTGCCGCTTTACTTTCCCCCAAAAAAATTAGGTACCCATTAAAGGCTGGGTGAACCGGAAGCCGTCGGTTAGAATCGAACCCTACCTCTTGTCCTTTGTAGTCCGGTTCACTAACCACTGAGCTATCGCGGCTCCCTGTGTATCACTGTATGATAGCCAAATGCACCTTCTGTAGCAGCTAATTGTTCTTCTTTGCCACCAATCTGTTCAGCTCGATCAAATGTTAACGACGAGCTTGATGCAGCTGTAGCGACGGCTCACTCGCACTATTTATGTGACTTAATATCACCACGTCCACTATGGTTAATCGAAAACCCAGAGGCACATATACTGCATCCTACCGTGGAGTCTGATGCAGACTTTTTTTAAGAAAGAGGTATTACTTTTATAAATCTGGATTGAAGCTGCATTTACGTGTTGATGCCATTTGTTGCAACAATTACAAACTTGACAAAATAACTATTGTCTAAATAATAATTTTCTATGACTTTACCATATTCATAGCATAAGTTGTTAAACATTAAAATGTCAAGTGATTGAATAGAGAGGGCTAGACGTCGGACCTCACTACCCAGAGAGGGCTAGACATCAGATCTCACTTCCCAGAGATGGCTAGACATGAGATCTCACTACTCAGAGGGGGATAGATATATCTCAGTAGCCAGAGAGGGTTAGACATTGGATCTCACTGCCCAGAGATCAGGGAGGATAAAGCCACGAAAACCCACAGACTTGAAGTGAAGAATGCCCACCGTCTGTGGCGCGATTCGAACACAGGACTGTTTTGTCCGTACCCCGACGCCTTAAGACTTAACCATCCAGCACTCTTCTCTCTCTCTCTCTCTCTCTCTCTCTCTTTCTCTTTCTTTCTCTCTCTTTCTCTCTCTTTCTCTCTCTATCTCTCTCTCTCTCACTCGATTTGTCTGTCTTCTTCCCCCACATCGCTTTTGTTTCTCTCGCTCTATCTCTCTCTCTCTCTCACTCGATTTGTCTGTCTTCTTCCCCCACGCCGCTTTTGTTTCTCTCGCTCTATCTCTCTCTCTCTCTCTCTCTCTCACTCGATTTGTCTGTCTTCTTCCCCCACATCGCTTTTGTTTCTCTCGCTCTATCTCTCTCTCTCTCTCTCTCTCTCTCTCTCTCTCTCTCTCTATCTCCCTGTTTCTTTCTCTTTTCTTTTTTTGTTTCTCTACCTTTTTTATATTCCCGCATAAATTCCATCATCTCACTATCTCTCCTTGTCTCTACTTCTTTCTCGCGAGAAGAACCTGAGACTCATGTGAAGTGAAATCTGTGCCTAAAAGAAGTCATGACACCAACTATGATCTCTTCAGGTCCTAGATTGTAAAGCCAATCTGTCAAGATCTCGCAGTGACACGTGTCATGTCTTGTGTTTACGACAAACTGGGAGAGCAGATATTTGGTCCTCAAGTGAGACATACTTCTCAGCGATGATTCAACTAACTGCTCCATCCACAACAGATACCTGGTCGCTGACAACAGGTTTCAGGTCAGTTCAGTCAGAAATTAGTTACCCGAGGGCCAAACACAACGACCTGCACGTATCGCTGGCCATAATACATACATATATTCGGAGTGTTAGTAAAATCGCTGTGCAGTGTAATCTACAGAGTGGATCTCAAAGTTGAAGGAGATCTGTTCTCTGTTGATAATTCCGAAGATATTCACCAAATCTTTCCGCTAAACGTCTCACGGACTCGCCACAATAAGTCATGTTACGTCGTTGGCATATGATGGCATAAATAATGTTGCGGGACACACATGTGAAACCATCCTTGAGATTGTTGGGGGCATGTTAAAAGACTGGACACACATGTGAAACCATCCTTGAGATTGTTGGGGCATGTTAAAAGACTGGACACACATGTGAAACCATCCTTGAGATTGTTGGGGGCATGCTAAAAGACTGGACACACATGTGAAACCATCCTTGAGATTGTTGGGGGCATGTTAAAAGACTGGACACACATGTGAAACCATCCTTGAGATTGTTGGGGGCATGCTAAAAGACTGGACACACATGTGAAACCATCCTTGAGATTTGTGGGGGCATGTTAAAAGACTGGACACACATGTGAAACCATCCTTGAGATTTGTGGGGGCATGTTAAAAGACTGGACACACATGTGAAACCATCCTTGAGATTTGTGGGGGCATGCTAAAAGACTGGACACACATGTGAAACCATCCTTGAGATTTGTAGGGGCATGTTAAAAGACTGGACACACATGTGAAACCATCCTTGAGATTTGTGGGGGCATGTTAAAAGACTGGACACACATGTGAAACCATCCTTGAGATTTGTGGGGGCATGTTAAAAGACTGGACACACATGTGAAACCATCCTTGAGATTTGTGGGGGCATGTTAAAAGACTGGACACACATGTGAAACCATCCTTGAGATTTGTGGGGGCATGCTAAAAGACTGGACACACATGTGAAACCATCCTTGAGATTTGTGGGGGCATGTTAAAAGACACAACAGCCTACTAAAAGTAATCTTGGAAGGGAAAATACAAAGTAAAAGAGACAGACAAAGACTAACATGGACGAGTAACATCAAGAGATGGACAATTCAATCTATGACAACCTGCCCCATCAACGCAACAGACAGAGCGGAATGGCGCACCATGACCTTCGATGCGGAGACGGTACTCTATGTTCATCATTATGATGTGCAGTGAACATTTTTGTGAAATTGCAGGAAATTATAGTCTTCTTATAGCTTTCAGCTCCAATGTGGAGCATAGTTCTGCCTCCAACATGGGCCATATCTTCCTTCACGGTTGTACCTCCAACATGAACCGTGAAAGCCTACGACCGCCGTACGTGCCCAGTAACAGACCTATCTGTGACCCAGATTGCTGGAGTTTAACGATTCTGGGAACTGCGGGTTTTCCCAACATAAAACAGAAATAAGGCGGGTCCAGGTTTATTAGTGCGCCACAAGTGACGTCACTAGGATTGTGTTGCTTTCTTGATAGTCCGCGCTGCTAGTACATTAGAGTTGTTGCTTCTCCAGTGGCAGGCCGCATGAATTGTGGCAGTTACAGCGAGCAGGCCTAGCTACCATTCAAGCCTTCAACGTAGAATTGTTTAACTAGTGATCTCCTACAACAGAGGCGAGATGTAGAATGGCTTAGGCAAAAGCAGCTTTCCAAAAAATGAGGAAGATACTATGCAATCCATTTTTAACAAACGAAACAAGAAAAAGAGTTCTTGATTATTATGTAGAACCAGTTAAATTATGGATGTGAATCATGGACAATAGGACAATAGACAAAAAAATCACTGGAGGCTGTAAAAATGTGGCTTTACAGAATAATGTTGATAATGCCATGCACAGCTAAGAAGAGAAATGAAAACGTTCTGAAAGAGACCAAAACAAAATGAGAGCTAATTTCCAATATTAGGAAGAAACAATCATCATTTTTTGGCCATGTAATGAGAAGAGAACAACTGGAATATATTGTAACGACTGGAAAAATTGAGGGACGAAGAATAGAGGGAAGCAAAGAGAAAAGATACCAGACAGCTTAAGAGAATGGCTTGGCAGAAGGTCAACAACAGATATGATAAATGACTGTCCAGATCGAAAGTTGTGGAGAGACATGGTCACCTACGCCAGCAGGCCCGGTACTTGATGATGATGATGATGATGATGATGATGATGATGATGATGATGGTAATGATGATGATGATGGTGATGATGGTGATGATCTACAAAATCTGTCATTGTTTTCGGCAACCTGTACAGCGGCCAAAATAAAACATTGAAGGCTGGTTGGTCAATGGTGGATTACTTGCACGTCGCCAGAAGAACAAGGACACGGCGATTGTGTTGTAGCAGTTGAGGGGAGACTGCCGGGGTCCGGCGCTAGCTAAACACGAGTCGCTGGACAGAAGGAGCTCAAAGACCGTGTGAACGTCACCTTCCGCTGTCTTTCCTGATGCCCCGTTGCCTGCGCTGACTAAACACGAGTCGCTGGACAGAAGGAGCTCAAAGACCGTGTGAACGTCACCTTCAGCTGTCTTTCCTGATGCCCCGTTGCCTGCGCTGACTAAACACGAGTCGTTGGACAGAAGGAGCTCAAAGACGGTGTGAACGTTACCTTCCGCTGTCCTTCCTGATGTCCCGTTGCCGGGGCTGGCTAAACACGAGTCGTTGGACAGAAGGAGCTCAAAGACCGTGTGAACGTTACCTTCCGCTGTCTTTCCTGATGCCCCGTTGCCTGCGCTGACTAAACACGAGTCGTTGGACAGAAGGAGCTCAAAGACCGTGTGAACGTCACCGTCCCCTGTCCTTCCTGATGTCTCGTTGCCGGGGCTGGCTAAACACGAGTCGCTGGGCAGGAGGAGCTCAAAGACGGTGTGAACGTCACCTTCCGCTGTCCTTCCTGATGTCCCGTTGCCGGCGCTGGCTCAACACGAGTCGCTGGGCAGAAGGAGCTCAAAGACGGTGTGAACGTCACCTTCCGCTGTCCTTCCTTCCTGATGTCCCGTTGCCGGCGCTGGCTCAACACGAGTCGTTGGACAGAAGGAGCTCAAAGACGGTGTGAACGTCACCTTCCGCTGTCCTTCCTGATGTCCCGTTGCCGGCGCTGGCTAAACACGAGTCGTTGGACAGAAGGAGCTCAAAGACGGTGTGAACGTTACCTTCCGCTGTCCTTCCTTCCTGATGTCCCGTTGCCGGCGCTGGCTCAACACGAGTCGCTGGGCAACAGGAGCTCAAAGACGGTGTGAACGTCACCTTCCGCTGTCCTTCCTGATGTCCCGTTGCCGGCGCTGGCTAAACACGAGTCGTTGGACAGAAGGAGCTCAAAGACGGTGTGAACGTCACCTTCCGCTGTCCTTCCTGATGTCCCGTTGCCGGCGCTGGCTAAACACGAGTCGTTGGACAGAAGGAGCTCAAAGACGGTGTGAACGTCACCTTCCGCTGTCCTTCCTGATGTCCCGTTGCCGGCGCTGGCTAAACACGAGTCGCTGGGCAGGAGGAGCTCAAAGACGGTGTGAACGTTACCTTCCGCTGTCCTTCCTTCCTGATGTCCCGTTGCCGGCGCTGGCTAAACACGAGTCGCTGGGCAGGAGGAGCTCAAAGACCGTGTGAACGTTACCTTCCGCTGTCCTTCCTTCCTGATGTCTCGTTGCCGGGGCTGGCTCAACACGAGTCGCTGGGCAGGAGGAGCTCAAAGACGGTGTGAACGTCACCTTCCGCTGTCCTTCCTGATGTCCCGTTGCCGGCGCTGGCTAAACACGAGTCGCTGGGCAGGAGGAGCTCAAAGACGGTGTGAACGTCACCTTCCGCTGTCCTTCCTTCCTGATGTCCCGTTGCCGGCGCTGGCTAAACACGAGTCGCTGGGCAGGAGGAGCTCAAAGACGGTGTGAACGTCACCTTCCGCTGTCCTTCCTTCCTGATGTCCCGTTGCCGGCGCTGGCTAAACACGAGTCGCTGGGCAGGAGGAGCTCAAAGACGGTGTGAACGTCACCTTCCGCTGTCCTTCCTGATGTCCCGTTGCCGGCGCTGGCTAAACGCGAGTCGCTGGGCAGGAGGAGCTCAAAGACGGTGTGAACGTTACCTTCCGCTGTCCTTCCTTCCTGATGTCCCGTTGCCGGCGCTGGCTAAACACGAGTCGCTGGGCAGGAGGAGCTCAAAGACCGTGTGAACGTTACCTTCCGCTGTCCTTCCTTCCTGATGTCTCGTTGCCGGGGCTGGCTCAACACGAGTCGCTGGGCAGGAGGAGCTCAAAGACGGTGTGAACGTCACATTCCGCTGTCCTTCCTGATGTCCCGTTGCCGGCGCTGGTTAAACACGAGTCGCTGGGCAGGAGGAGCTCAAAGACGGTGTGAACGTCACCTTCCGCTGTCCTTCCTTCCTGATGTCCCGTTGCCGGCGCTGGCTAAACACGAGTCGCTGGGCAGGAGGAGCTCAAAGACCGTGTGAACGTTACCTTCCGCTGTCCTTCCTGATGTCCCGTTGCCGGCGCTGGCTAAACACGAGTCGCTGGGCAGGAGGAGCTCAAAGACCGTGTGAACGTCACCTTCCGCTGTCCTTCCTTCCTGATGTCCCGTTGCCGGCGCTGGCTCAACACGAGTCGCTGGGCAGAAGGAGCTCAAAGACGGTGTGAACGTTACCTTCCGCTGTCCTTCCTGATGTCCCGTTGCCGGGGCTGGCTCAACACGAGTCGCTGGGCAGAAGGAGCTCAAAGACGGTGTGAACGTTACCTTCCGCTGTCCTTCCTGATGTCCCGTTGCCGGGGCTGGCTCAACACGAGTCGCTGGGCAGAAGGAGCTCAAAGACGGTGTGAACGTCACCTTCCGCTGTCCTTCCTTCCTGATGTCCCGTTGCCGGGGCTGGCTAAACACGAGTCGCTGGGCAGAAGGAGCTCAAAGACGGTGTGAACGTTACCTTCCGCTGTCCTTCCTGATGTCCCGTTGCCGGCGCTGGCTAAACACGAGTCGCTGGGCAGGAGGAGCTCAAAGACGGTGTGAACGTCACCTTCCGCTGTCCTTCCTTCCTGATGTCCCGTTGCCGGCGCTGGCTAAACACGAGTCGCTGGGCAGGAGGAGCTCAAAGACGGTGTGAACGTCACCTTCCGCTGTCCTTCCTTCCTGATGTCCCGTTGCCGGCGCTGGCTAAACACGAGTCGCTGGGCAGGAGGAGCTCAAAGACGGTGTGAACGTCACCTTCCGCTGTCCTTCCTGATGTCCCGTTGCCGGCGCTGGCTAAACACGAGTCGCTGGGCAGGAGGAGCTCAAAGACGGTGTGAACGTTACCTTCCGCTGTCCTTCCTTCCTGATGTCCCGTTGCCGGCGCTGGCTAAACACGAGTCGCTGGGCAGGAGGAGCTCAAAGACCGTGTGAACGTTACCTTCCGCTGTCCTTCCTTCCTGATGTCTCGTTGCCGGGGCTGGCTCAACACGAGTCGCTGGGCAGGAGGAGCTCAAAGACGGTGTGAACGTTACCTTCCGCTGTCCTTCTGATGTCCCGTTGCCGGCGCTGGCTAAACACGAGTCGCTGGGCAGGAGGAGCTCAAAGACGGTGTGAACGTCACCTTCCGCTGTCCTTCCTGATGTCCCGTTGCCGGCGCTGGCTAAACACGAGTCGCTGGGCAGGAGGAGCTCAAAGACGGTGTGAACGTCACCTTCCGCTGTCCTTCCTTCCTGATGTCCCGTTGCCGGCGCTGGCTAAACACGAGTCGCTGGGCAGGAGGAGCTCAAAGACCGTGTGAACGTCACCTTCCGCTGTCCTTCCTTCCTGATGTCCCGTTGCCGGCGCTGGCTCAACACGAGTCGCTGGGCAGAAGGAGCTCAAAGACGGTGTGAACGTTACCTTCCGCTGTCCTTCCTTCCTGATGCCCCGTTGCCGGCGCTGGCTAAACACGAGTCGCTGGGCAGAAGGAGCTCAAAGACCGTGTGAACGTTACCTTCCGCTGTCCTTCCTGATGTCCCGTTGCCGGGGCTGGCTCAACACGAGTCGCTGGGCAGAAGGAGCTCAAAGACGGTGTGAACGTTACCTTCCGCTGTCCTTCCTGATGTCCCGTTGCCGGGGCTGGCTCAACACGAGTCGCTGGGCAGAAGGAGCTCAAAGACGGTGTGAACGTCACCTTCCGCTGTCCTTCCTTCCTGATGTCCCGTTGCCGGGGCTGGCTAAACACGAGTCGCTGGGCAGAAGGAGCTCAAAGACGGTGTGAACGTCACCTTCCGCTGTCCTTCCTGATGTCCTGATGAACCTCTTGCTACAAGAGTGGATGGTCATCATCAACAAGATCCTCTCGCCAGGGTCGAGTATAGTCTCCCGGAACATCTCGGTGCACAGAGGTACTTGGAGACCGGGTTTGACCTTATTTTAAATTTGCTACTTTTTCTGGAGAATTTGGTTTTAAAATTAAAAAAAAAAATAGTTGCTCTCAAAGGGAGGAAAAAGTAAGAACAAAAAAATAATATAATAAAAAATTAATTCTTAAAAAATAATTTTAAATATTATATAAATAATCAATTCATTTTTTTTAATATTTAAAAAATAAAAAAAATTATATAAATTAAAAATTAATTTTACAAAATATTTTAAAATAAAAAAATAGTATATATTAAAAACTATTATGTTTTTTTTTAAATTTAGAAATTAAAAAATACATATAAAAAAACACTAATATAGTAATAACATATAAATAATATAAATAAAACATATTTTAAAAAAAAATTAATTTTAAAAATAAAAAAATAAATAGTTAAAAATGTCTACCCCAGTTAGTCCAATATAAATGGAGATAAGATTGTATCGAATTGAGGAAATGTTTTATCTTTAAGTGTTTCCTTTTATACAGGTCAGGTTAATAATTTATCAATAAATTGGAGGTTCCAAACAGCATTCTTCTTCAAGTTGAATCTCCTCTCCTCTCCATCTCTCTCTCATTTTCCCTATTACACATTCAACGTTTTATCAAAGTCACGTGATACAGAATATTTGAACAAAATTAAAGGTAGCTTATACCCACACAGTGTCAATAAAATCCTATGAATGCAACAACCTCTATCACTAAAGAACACAATCAAAAGAATTAGTTCGTCGGTAAACGAAAGTAACAATATACAAGAATATGAAACTTGATATATATATATATATATGAAAAATGTTTAAGTCGAGGAGACGTTTACCATATTGGCAAAATTGGTAAACGTGTTTGTCCCTAATGTATTTTAATAAATCTGGGACAAAAGCTAAAAAGTGGCCGAAATCGGGACAAATTCGGAAGAGTAACAAATCCGGGACAAAGGTTGAAAAAAAAACAACAAAATCGGGACTGCTCCGGAAAAAATCTGGACGTCTGGTCACCTTATATTAAATTGACTTTTATTTTTCTCTATATTTATCCGGAATATCGTCGTCTGTCTCTGCCCGAAGATTGATTTCCTTCACTGAACGTTCTTTGGTGGGAGTGGATGTGATTGTGTTTAAAGCAACTGCGTATCTGCGTCTGTCAGACCGACACATCCGACTGGAGCACATTTCTATATAACGAGCTATCTTCCCACTAGCTTGCCTGCATCCTTCACCAGACTGGTTGTCATGGACTTAAGCAGGACCGTGGTCATTGAATTTTCAATATGTCACGTGAATATATCACGTGTTGCTGTACTTACATAGAACGCCTGACGAGAGAATAGCCAGCTAAAAATAGAACTTTCTATTTGTGTTTGAGAGAGAGAGAGAGAAAGAGAGAGAGAGAGAGAGAGAGAGAGAGAGAGAGAGAGAAAGAGAGAGAGAGAGAGAGAGAGAGAGAGAGAGAGAGAGAAAGAGAGAGAGAGAGAGAGAGAGAGAAAGAGAGAGAGAGAGAGAGAGAGAGAGAGAAAAGAGAGAGAGAGAGAGAGAGAAGTGGGGGAGGAGGAAGAAAGAGAATTGTAATCAAGTTGTGTGGGAGACCGAGAGATACGAGAATGTTTAATGCAAGAGAAGATGTGGGGATTAGTTGATGACTTGCCATTGTGAGGGGGCGAGTGCTTTTATGAGTGAGCTGTATATAGATAGTAAAAGATAATTATGTTGGTAGTTTGAGGCGGTTGAACTATTACAATGGGTGAACATGAGGTGTGGGTGAACATGAGGTGTGGGTGAACATGAGGTGTGGGTGAACGTGAGGTGTGGGTGAACATGAGGTGTGGGTGAACATGAGGTGTGGGTGAACATGAGGTGTGGGTGAACGTGAGGTGTGGGTGAACATGAGGTGTGGGTGAACATGAGGTGTGGGTGAACGTGAGGTGTGGGTGAACATGAGGTGTGGGTGAACGTGAGGTGTGGGTGAACATGAGGTGTGGGTGAACGCGTGGTGTGAGTGAACATGAGGTGTGGGTGAACGTGAGGTGTGGGTGAACATGAGGTGTGGGTGAACGTGAGGTGTGGGTGAACATGAGGTGTGGGTGAACGCGTGGTGTGAGTGAACATGAGGTGTGGGTGAACGTGAGATGTGGGTGAACATGAGGTGTGGGTGAACGTGAGGTGTGAGTGAACATGAGTTGTGGGTGAACATGAGCTGTGTGTGAACAGGAGGTGTGGGTGAACATGAGGTGTGGGTGAACATTAGGTGTGGGTAAAGAAACTGTGTGGGAAGACACTGGGGGTGATTTATTAAAAATGCAACGAGTGGGAAAAAATGCAAGTTAATGTGTGGGGGTAGATTGAACAAACAGCAACACCGTGTGTGGGCGTAGAGCAAAGTGGGGTGCAGGTGTGCGAGAAAATAAAACATCAAATTGTTTGTTGACGCGAATAAGGTTAATGGATCTTGTTGTTGTGTGCAGGAGCATCATAACTGTATGTGGACAGCGGCCGTTAACTCTTCCATCTTTTCTCAGATTAAACAGGAACAGTCTCGTCACATGATAGAGATGTTGTCAACCTTGTGCTGACCAATGATTCTTCTAATTCAACCTTTCAGCTCCCTGTGGAGTATAGATCTTCAACAAACAGTTTTAGCTCCATGTGGAACATAGGTCTTCAACAAACATTTTCCAAGCCGTTTTGTTTCTTGTCATTCTTTTAGGATCATTCCATATCTTCCCCATCATCTCCATCTCTCCTTCCACTTGTCTTCCCCAAGAATATTTTCTTCCCCTTTTTTCCTTCCCTGGGGATTCCCAAAAAGGGCGTGTCATGCAATACTCTCAGTAGACTTCCGCAGTGTGTGTCCTATCCAGCGCCATCTCCATGTCGTGCAATACTCTCAGTTGACTTCCGCAGTGTGTGTCCTATCCAGCGCCATCTCCATGTCGTGCAATACTCTCAGTTGACTTCCGCAGTGTGTGTCCTATCCAGCGCCATCTCCATGTCGTGCAATACTCTCAGTTGACTTCCGCAGTGTGTGTCCTATCCAGCGCCATCTCCATGTCGGGCAATACTCTCAGTTGACTTCCGCAATGTGTGTCCTATCCAGCGCCATCTCCATGTCGTGCAATACTCTCAGTTGACTTCCGCAGTGTGTGTCCTATCCAGCGCCATCTCTATTATCTGATCTCTTTGTCCACTGGTATTTGACTGGTACTGTCCCACATTTCTAAGTTAGTGATTTTGACCTGTCATTTCCACCCTTTTATTTTAAAGCACCCATTAATGAAAATATGTATCTTTACAGCTGCCGTTATTGGTTGTTCTCCATGTTTCTCGTCCATATAGCAGGACTGGATTAACATTGAAGCTTAACATTTTTGTATTTGATTTCCATGTTTCCAAGTGCAATGAAAACTTCTCTTACTTTTAGTATCGTTAGTTTGGTACCATTCTTTGTTCCTCCTTTGTCTATATTACGGTCTAGAACCTCAACGAAAAATCAAATATCCTGAAAAAAGTTAGGAAAACAGAATTAAGGGAGCTACATAGCCAATATGAGCCAGAGCGCAACGACTTAAACACACTCAGAACACACGTTCACGAGATAGGACTCAGTGACTTTGCAACATATGACTGTGGAGCATCCAGACAAACTCAAGACCATGTGACCAGCTCATCATGTGTCCTGATGTTGCTCTTACCTCTCCATATACAAGTACTGACCATGAGACCAGCTCATCGTGTGTCATGATGTTGTTCTTACCCCTCCATATACAAGTACTGACCATGCGACCAGCTCATCGTATGTCATGATGTTGTTCTTACCCCTCCATATACAAGTACCGACCATGCGACCAGCTCATGGTATGTCATGATGTTGTTCTTACCCCTCCATATACAAGTACCGACCATGCGACCAGCTCATCGTATGTCATGATGTTGTTCTTACCTCTCCATATACAAGTACTGACCATGCGACCAGCTCATCGTGTGTCATGATGTTGTTCTTACCCCTCCATATACAAGTACCGACCATGTGACCAGCTCATCGTATGTGTTGCTCTTACCCCACCATACACAAGTACTGACCATGCGACCAGCTCATCGTATGTCATGATGTTGCTCTTACCCCACCATATACAAGTACTGACCATGCGACCAGCTCATCGTGTGTCATGATGTTGTTCTTACCCCACCATATACAAGTACTGACCATGCGACCAGCTCATCGTATGTCATGTTGTTGCTCTTACCTCTCCATATACAAGTACTGACCATGCGACCAGCTCATCGTATGTCATGTTGTTGCTCTTACCCCTCCATATACAAGTACTGACCATGCGACCAGCTCATCGTATGTCATGTTGTTGCTCTTACCCCTCCATATACAAGTACTGACCATGCGACCAGCTCATCGTATGTCATGTTGTTGCTCTTACCCCACCATCAGAAAACAAAACAACGAGCCAAGTTTGCGTGATCAAAAGCCTTGAACGCAATAGAAGAAGAACAAAAAGAACAAAAAGAATCAGACAAAGAACAAGAATAATAAGATCCCAAACAGCGTTAGGTCTACCAATATTTAATTCTGAGGTTGAAATAAGCAACACACTCTGGTGGCGGGGGCGGGAGAGTACATGAGGCAGATTTGAACATTACCAAATTGTCCGATGTGCAGTAAAGATCATCTGTGGACTAAAATCAGCTAAATTTAACAAAAGGAAATGAGCATCGTGTATTACTCCTTGCTCCTTTCCCCTCTCCAAAATGAAATATTCTAATGATAGAAGATGATCAAAGACACGACATTTGTTGAACATCACACTCCAGGCGTGATTTGCTGCTTTACTTTCTTTGGGGATTTCAGACCCGACACCGAAAGTGCCTCTGTGTGGCGAAGTGTGTACTTTACTGATACCTTGAATTCTGTACATTTCGTACATGTATGCGTGGTTGTCTTTACCTTGTATATGTATGAGTGGTTGTCTTTACATCGTACATGTATGCGTGGTTGTCTGTACATCGTACATGTATGCGTGGTTGTCTTTACATCGTACATGTATGCGTGGTTGTCTGTACATCGTACATGTATGCGTGGTTGTCTTTACATCGTACATGTATGCGTGGTTGTCTTTATCTCGTACATGTATGCGTGGTTGTCTTTACATCGTACATGTATGCGTGGTTGCCTTTACCTCGTACATGTATGCGTGGTTGTCTTTACATCGTACATGTATGCGTGGTTGTCTTTATCTCGTACATGTATGCGTGGCTGCCTTTACCTCGTACATGTATGCGTGTACGTCTTTACCTCAACCTGACTTAATCTCACTTTACATTTCTTCATTCTAGTTGCAGAGAAACATCCGTTGGCGAAAACGTCCGCTGAATCTTAACATTGATATGTCACGAGAACGTGTGTCACGTCTGACAAACACAAACAATTTAAAACTAATTTCATGTTTGTGTTTGTTGATTTCTTAGTGCTTCTAATAGGAGAGTTTGTGTTTGTTGATTTCTTAGTGCTTCTAATAGGAGAGTTTGTGTTTGTTGATTTCTTAGTGCGTCTAATAGGAGAGTTTGTGTTTGTTGATTTCTTAGTGCGTCTAATAGGAGAGTTTGTGTTTGTTGATTTCTTAGTGCGTCTAATAGGAGAGTTTGTGTTTGTTGATTTCTTAGTGCTTCTAATAGGAGAGTTTGTGTTGTTGATTTCTTAGTGCGTCTAATAGGAGAGTTTGTGTTTGTTGATTTCTTAGTGCGTCTAATAGGAGAGTTTGTGTTTGTGATTTCTTAGTGCGTCTAATAGGAGAGTTTGTGTTTGTTGATTTCTTAGTGCTTCTAATAGGAGAGTTTGTGTTTGTTGATTTCTTAGTGCGTCTAATAGGAGAGTTTGTGTTTGTTGATTTCTTAGTGCTTCTAATAGGAGAGTTGTGTTTGTTGATTTCTTAGTGCGTCTAATAGGAGAGTTTGTGTTTGTTGATTTCTTAGTGCGTCTAATAGGAGAGTTTGTGTTTGTTGATTTCTTAGTGCGTCTAATAGGAGAGTTTGTGTTTGTTGATTTCTTAGTGCGTCTAATAGGAGAGTTTGTGTTTGTTGATTTCTTAGTGCGTCTAATAGGAGAGTTTGTGTTTGTTGATTTCTTAGTGCTGCTAATAGGAGAGTTTGTGTTTGTTGATTTCTTAGTGCGTCTAATAGGAGAGTTTGTGTTTGTTGATTTCTTAGTGCTTCTAATAGGAGAGTTTGTGTTTGTTGATTTCTTAGTGCGTCTAATAGGAGAGTTTGTGTTTGTTGATTTCTTAGTGCTTCTAATAGGAGAGTTTGTGTTTGTTGATTTCTTAGTGCGTCTAATAGGAGAGTTTGTGTTTGTTGATTTCTTAGTGCTTCTAATAGGAGAGTTTGTGTTTGTTGATTTCTTAGTGCTTCTAATAGGAGAGTTTGTGTTTGTTGATTTCTTAGTGCTTCTAATAGGAGAGTTTGTGTTTGTTGATTTCTTAGTGCTTCTAATAGGAGAGTTTGTGTTTGTTGATTTCTTAGTGCTTCTAATAGGAGAGTTTGTGTTTGTTGATTTCTTAGTGCTTCTAATAGGAGAGTTTGTGTTTGTTGATTTCTTAGTGCTTCTAATAGGAGAGTTTGTGTTTGTTGATTTCTTAGTGCTTCTAATAGGAGAGTTTGTGTTTGTTGATTTCTTAGTGCTTCTAATAGGAGAGTTTGTGTTTGTTGATTTCTTAGTGCTTCTAATAGGAGAGTTTGTGTTTGTTGATTTCTTAGTGCTTCTAATAGGAGAGTTTGTGTTTGTTGATTTCTTAGTGCTTCTAATAGGAGAGTTTGTGTTTGTTGATTTCTTAGTGCTTCTAATAGGAGAGTTTGTGTTTGTTGATTTCTTAGTGCTGCTAATAGGAGAGTTTGTGTTTGTTGATTTCTCAGTGCTTCTAATAGGAGAGTTTGTGTTTGTTGATTTCTTAGTGCTTCTAATAGGAGAGTTTGTGTTTGTTGATTTCTTAGTGCTTCTAATAGGAGAGTTTGTGTTTGTTGATTTCTTAGTGCGTCTAATAGGAGGAGAGTTGTGTTTGTTGATTTCTTAGTGCTTCTAATAGGAGAGTTTGTGTTTGTTGATTTCTTAGTGCTTCTAATAGGAGAGTTTGTGTTTGTTGATTTCTTAGTGCGTCTAATAGGAGAGTTTGTGTTTGTTGATTTCTTAGTGCGTCTAATAGGAGAGTTTGTGTTTGTTGATTTCTTAGTGCGTCTAATAGGAGAGTTTGTGTTTGTTGATTTCTTAGTGCGTCTAATAGGAGAGTTTGTGTTTGTTGATTTCTTAGTGCGTCTAATAGGAGAGTTGTGTTTGTTGATTTCTTAGTGCGTCTAATAGGAGAGTTGTGTTTGTTGATTTCTTAGTGCGTCTAATAGGAGAGTTTGTGTTTGTGATTTCTTAGTGCTTCTAATAGGAGAGTTTGTGTTTGTTGATTTCTTAGTGCGTCTAATAGGAGAGTTTGTGTTTGTTGATTTCTTAGTGCGTCTAATAGGAGAGTTTGTGTTTGTTGATTTCTTAGTGCGTCTAATAGGAGAGTTTGTGTTTGTTGATTTCTTAGTGCGTCTAATAGGAGAGTTTGTGTTTGTTGATTTCTTAGTGCGTCTAATAGGAGAGTTTGTGTTTGTTGATTTCTTAGTGCTTCTAATAGGAGAGTTTGTGTTTGTTGATTTCTTAGTGCGTCTAATAGGAGAGTTTGTGTTTGTTGATTTCTTAGTGCTTCTAATAGGAGAGTTTGTGTTTGTTGATTTCTTAGTGCTTCTAATAGGAGAGTTTGTGTTTGTTGATTTCTTAGTGCGTCTAATAGGAGAGTTTGTGTTTGTTGATTTCTTAGTGCGTCTAATAGGAGAGTTTGTGTTTGTTGATTTCTTAGTGCGTCTAATAGGAGAGTTTGTGTTTGTTGATTTCTTAGTGCGTCTAATAGGAGAGTTTGTGTTTGTTGATTTCTTAGTGCTTCTAATAGGAGAGTTTGTGTTTGTTGATTTCTTAGTGCTTCTAATAGGAGAGTTTGTGTTTGTTGATTTCTTAGTGCTTCTAATAGGAGAGTTTGTGTTTGTTGATTTCTTAGTGCGTCTAATAGGAGAGTTTGTGTTTGTTGATTTCTTAGTGCTTCTAATAGGAGAGTTTGTGTTTGTTGATTTCTTAGTGCTTCTAATAGGAGAGTTTGTGTTTGTTGATTTCTTAGTGCTTCTAATAGGAGAGTTTGTGTTTGTTGATTTCTTAGTGCTTCTAATAGGAGAGTTTGTGTTTGTTGATTTCTTAGTGCTTCTAATAGGAGAGTTTGTGTTTGTTGATTTCTTAGTGCGTCTAATAGGAGAGTTTGTGTTTGTTGATTTCTTAGTGCTTCTAATAGGAGAGTTTGTGTTTGTTGATTTCTTAGTGCTTCTAATAGGAGAGTTTGTGTTTGTTGATTTCTTAGTGCTTCTAATAGGAGAGTTTGTGTTTGTTGATTTCTTAGTGCGTCTAATAGGAGAGTTTGTGTTTGTTGATTTCTTAGTGCTTCTAATAGGAGAGTTTGTGTTTGTTGATTTCTTAGTGCTTCTAATAGGAGAGTTTGTGTTTGTTGATTTCTTAGTGCGTCTAATAGGAGAGTTTGTGTTTGTTGATTTCTTAGTGCTTCTAATAGGAGAGTTTGTGTTTGTTGATTTCTTAGTGCTTCTAATAGGAGAGTTTGTGTTTG
This sequence comes from Megaustenia siamemsis, assembly GCA_032433765.1. Taxonomy (NCBI): domain Eukaryota; kingdom Metazoa; phylum Mollusca; class Gastropoda; order Stylommatophora; family Ariophantidae; genus Megaustenia; species Megaustenia siamemsis. Next base: position 3,840,904 of record JAVIAB010000117.1, on the reverse strand, counting down.
TTGATTTCTTAGTGCTTCTAATAGGAGAGTTTGTGTTTGTTGATTTCTTAGTGCTTCTAATAGGAGAGTTTGTGTTTGTTGATTTCTTAGTGCTTCTAATAGGAGAGTTTGTGTTTGTTGATTTCTTAGTGCTTCTAATAGGAGAGTTTGTGTTTGTTGATTTCTTAGTGCTTCTAATAGGAGAGTTTGTGTTTGTTGATTTCTTAGTGCTTCTAATAGGAGAGTTTGTGTTTGTTGATTTCTTAGTGCTTCTAATAGGAGAGTTTGTGTTTGTTGATTTCTTAGTGCTTCTAATAGGAGAGTTTGTGTTTGTTGATTTCTTAGTGCTTCTAATAGGAGAGTTTGTGTTTGTTGATTTCTTAGTGCTTCTAATAGGAGAGTTTGTGTTTGTTGATTTCTTAGTGCGTCTAATAGGAGAGTTTGTGTTTGTTGATTTCTTAGTGCGTCTAATAGGAGAGTTTGTGTTTGTTGATTTCTTAGTGCTTCTAATAGGAGAGTTTGTGTTTGTTGATTTCTTAGTGCTTCTAATAGGAGAGTTTGTGTTTGTTGATTTCTTAGTGCTTCTAATAGGAGAGTTTGTGTTTGTTGATTTCTTAGTGCGTCTAATAGGAGAGTTTGTGTTTGTTGATTTCTTAGTGCTGCTAATAGGAGAGTTTGTGTTTGTTGATTTCTTAGTGCGTCTAATAGGAGAGTTTGTGTTTGTTGATTTCTTAGTGCTTCTAATAGGAGAGTTTGTGTTTGTTGATTTCTTAGTGCTTCTAATAGGAGAGTTTGTGTTTGTTGATTTCTTAGTGCTTCTAATAGGAGAGTTTGTGTTTGTTGATTTCTTAGTGCTTCTAATAGGAGAGTTTGTGTTTGTTGATTTCTTAGTGCTTCTAATAGGAGAGTTTGTGTTTGTTGATTTCTTAGTGCGTCTAATAGGAGAGTTTGTGTTTGTTGATTTCTTAGTGCGTCTAATAGGAGAGTTTGTGTTTGTTGATTTCTTAGTGCTTCTAATAGGAGAGTTTGTGTTTGTTGATTTCTTAGTGCTTCTAATAGGAGAGTTTGTGTTTGTTGATTTCTTAGTACTTCTAATAGGAGAGTTTGTGTTTGTTGATTTCTTAGTGCTTCTAATAGGAGAGTTTGTGTTTGTTGATTTCTTAGTGCTTCTAATAGGAGAGTTTGTGTTTGTTGATTTCTTAGTGCGTCTAATAGGAGAGTTTGTGTTTGTTGATTTCTTAGTGCTTCTAATAGGAGAGTTTGTGTTTGTTGATTTCTTAGTGCGTCTAATAGGAGAGTTTGTGTTTGTTGATTTCTTAGTACTTCTAATAGGAGAGTTTGTGTTTGTTGATTTCTTAGTGCGTCTAATAGGAGAGTTTGTGTTTGTTGATTTCTTAGTGCGTCTAATAGGAGAGTTTGTGTTTGTTGATTTCTTAGTGCGTCTAATAGGAGAGTTTGTGTTTGTTGATTTCTTAGTGCTTCTAATAGGAGAGTTTGTGTTTGTTGATTTCTTAGTGCGTCTAATAGGAGAGTTTGTGTTTGTTGATTTCTTAGTGCTTCTAATAGGAGAGTTTGTGTTTGTTGATTTCTTAGTGCGTCTAATAGGAGAGTTTGTGTTTGTTGATTTCTTAGTGCGTCTAATAGGAGAGTTTGTGTTTGTTGATTTCTTAGTGCGTCTAATAGGAGAGTTTGTGTTTGTTGATTTCTTAGTGCTTCTAATAGGAGAGTTTGTGTTTGTTGATTTCTTAGTGCGTCTAATAGGAGAGTTTGTGTTTGTTGATTTCTTAGTGCTTCTAATAGGAGAGTTTGTGTTTGTTGATTTCTTAGTGCTTCTAATAGGAGAGTTTGTGTTTGTTGATTTCTTAGTGCTTCTAATAGGAGAGTTTGTGTTTGTTGATTTCTTAGTGCGTCTAATAGGAGAGTTTGTGTTTGTTGATTTCTTAGTGCTTCTAATAGGAGAGTTTGTGTTTGTTGATTTCTTAGTGCTTCTAATAGGAGAGTTGTGTTTGTTGATTTCTTAGTGCGTCTAATAGGAGAGTTTGTGTTTGTTGATTTCTTAGTGCGTCTAATAGGAGAGTTTGTGTTTGTTGATTTCTTAGTGCGTCTAATAGGAGAGTTTGTGTTTGTTGATTTCTTAGTGCGTCTAATAGGAGAGTTTGTGTTTGTTGATTTCTTAGTGCTTCTAATAGGAGAGTTTGTGTTTGTTGATTTCTTAGTGCTTCTAATAGGAGAGTTTGTGTTTGTTGATTTCTTAGTGCGTCTAATAGGAGAGTTTGTGTTTGTTGATTTCTTAGTGCGTCTAATAGGAGAGTTTGTGTTTGTTGATTTCTTAGTGCTTCTAATAGGAGAGTTTGTGTTTGTTGATTTCTTAGTGCTTCTAATAGGAGAGTTTGTGTTTGTTGATTTCTTAGTACTTCTAATAGGAGAGTTTGTGTTTGTTGATTTCTTAGTGCTTCTAATAGGAGAGTTTGTGTTTGTTGATTTCTTAGTGCGTCTAATAGGAGAGTTTGTGTTTGTTGATTTCTTAGTGCGTCTAATAGGAGAGTTTGTGTTTGTTGATTTCTTAGTGCGTCTAATAGGAGAGTTTGTGTTTGTTGATTTCTTAGTGCGTCTAATAGGAGAGTTTGTGTTTGTTGATTTCTTAGTGCTTCTAATAGGAGAGTTTGTGTTTGTTGATTTCTTAGTGCGTCTAATAGGAGAGTTTGTGTTTGTTGATTTCTTAGTGCTTCTAATAGGAGAGTTTGTGTTTGTTGATTTCTTAGTGCTTCTAATAGGAGAGTTTGTGTTTGTTGATTCTTAGTGCGTCTAATAGGAGAGTTTGTGTTTGTTGATTTCTTAGTGCGTCTAATAGGAGAGTTTGTGTTTGTTGATTTCTTAGTGCGTCTAATAGGAGAGTTTGTGTTTGTTGATTTCTTAGTGCTTCTAATAGGAGAGTTTGTGTTTGTTGATTTCTTAGTGCGTCTAATAGGAGAGTTTGTGTTTGTTGATTTCTTAGTGCGTCTAATAGGAGAGTTTGTGTTTGTTGATTTCTTAGTGCTTCTAATAGGAGAGTTTGTGTTTGTTGATTTCTTAGTGCTTCTAATAGGAGAGTTTGTGTTTGTTGATTTCTTAGTGCTTCTAATAGGAGAGTTTGTGTTTGTTGATTTCTTAGTGCTTCTAATAGGAGAGTTTGTGTTTGTTGATTTCTTAGTGCGTCTAATAGGAGAGTTTGTGTTTGTTGATTTCTTAGTGCTTCTAATAGGAGAGTTTGTGTTTGTTGATTTCTTAGTGCTTCTAATAGGAGAGTTTGTGTTTGTTGATTTCTTAGTGCTTCTAATAGGAGAGTTTGTGTTTGTTGATTTCTTAGTGCTTCTAATAGGAGAGTTTGTGTTTGTTGATTTCTTAGTGCTTCTAATAGGAGAGTTTGTGTTTGTTGATTTCTTAGTGCGTCTAATAGGAGAGTTTGTGTTTGTTGATTTCTTAGTGCGTCTAATAGGAGAGTTTGTGTTTGTTGATTTCTTAGTGCTTCTAATAGGAGAGTTTTGTGTTTGTTGATTTCTTAGTGCTTCTAATAGGAGAGTTTGTGTTTGTTGATTTCTTAGTGCTTCTAATAGGAGAGTTTGTGTTTGTTGATTTCTTAGTGCTTCTAATAGGAGAGTTTGTGTTTGTTGATTTCTTAGTGCTTCTAATAGGAGAGTTTGTGTTTGTTGATTTCTTAGTGCTTCTAATAGGAGAGTTTGTGTTTGTTGATTTCTTAGTGCTTCTAATAGGAGAGTTTGTGTTTGTTGATTTCTTAGTGCTTCTAATAGGAGAGTTTGTGTTTGTTGATTTCTTAGTGCTTCTAATAGGAGAGTTTGTGTTTGTTGATTTCTTAGTGCTTCTAATAGGAGAGTTTGTGTTTGTTGATTTCTTAGTGCTGCTAATAGGAGAGTTTGTGTTTGTTGATTTCTTAGTGCTTCTAATAGGAGAGTTTGTGTTTGTTGATTTCTTAGTGCTTCTAATAGGAGAGTTTGTGTTTGTTGATTTCTTAGTGCTTCTAATAGGAGAGTTTGTGTTTGTTGATTTCTTAGTGCTTCTAATAGGAGAGTTTGTGTTTGTTGATTTCTTAGTGCTTCTAATAGGAGAGTTTGTGTTTGTTGATTTCTTAGTGCGTCTAATAGGAGAGTTTGTGTTTGTTGATTTCTTAGTGCTTCTAATAGGAGAGTTTGTGTTTGTTGATTTCTTAGTGCTTCTAATAGGAGAGTTTGTGTTTGTTGATTTCTTAGTGCTTCTAATAGGAGAGTTTGTGTTTGTTGATTTCTTAGTGCTTCTAATAGGAGAGTTTGTGTTTGTTGATTTCTTAGTGCTTCTAATAGGAGAGTTTGTGTTTGTTGATTTCTTAGTGCTTCTAATAGGAGAGTTTGTGTTTGTTGATTTCTTAGTGCGTCTAATAGGAGAGTTTGTGTTTGTTGATTTCTTAGTGCTTCTAATAGGAGAGTTTGTGTTTGTTGATTTCTTAGTGCTTCTAATAGGAGAGTTTGTGTTTGTTGATTTCTTAGTGCGTCTAATAGGAGAGTTTGTGTTTGTTGATTTCTTAGTGCTTCTAATAGGAGAGTTTGTGTTTGTTGATTTCTTAGTGCGTCTAATAGGAGAGTTTGTGTTTGTTGATTTCTTAGTGCTTCTAATAGGAGAGTTTGTGTTTGTTGATTTCTTAGTGCTTCTAATAGGAGAGTTTGTGTTTGTTGATTTCTTAGTGCTTCTAATAGGAGAGTTTGTGTTTGTTGATTTCTTAGTGCTTCTAATAGGAGAGTTTGTGTTTGTTGATTTCTTAGTGCTTCTAATAGGAGAGTTTGTGTTTGTTGATTTCTTAGTGCTTCTAATAGGAGAGTTTGTGTTTGTTGATTTCTTAGTGCGTCTAATAGGAGAGTTTGTGTTTGTTGATTTCTTAGTGCGTCTAATAGGAGAGTTTGTGTTTGTTGATTTCTTAGTGCTTCTAATAGGAGAGTTTGTGTTTGTTGATTTCTTAGTGCTTCTAATAGGAGAGTTTGTGTTTGTTGATTTCTTAGTGCTTCTAATAGGAGAGTTTGTGTTTGTTGATTTCTTAGTGCTTCTAATAGGAGAGTTTGTGTTTGTTGATTTCTTAGTGCTTCTAATAGGAGAGTTTGTGTTTGTTGATTTCTTAGTGCTTCTAATAGGAGAGTTTGTGTTTGTTGATTCTTAGTGCTTCTAATAGGAGAGTTTGTGTTTGTTGATTTCTTAGTGCTTCTAATAGGAGAGTTTGTGTTTGTTGATTTCTTAGTGCGTCTAATAGGAGAGTTTGTGTTTGTTGATTTCTTAGTGCTTCTAATAGGAGAGTTTGTGTTTGTTGATTTCTTAGTGCTTCTAATAGGAGAGTTTGTGTTTGTTGATTTCTTAGTGCTTCTAATAGGAGAGTTTGTGTTTGTTGATTTCTTAGTGCTTCTAATAGGAGAGTTTGTGTTTGTTGATTTCTTAGTGCTTCTAATAGGAGAGTTTGTGTTTGTTGATTTCTTAGTGCTTCTAATAGGAGAGTTTGTGTTTGTTGATTTCTTAGTGCTTCTAATAGGAGAGTTTGTGTTTGTTGATTTCTTAGTGCTTCTAATAGGAGAGTTTGTGTTTGTTGATTTCTTAGTGCTTCTAATAGGAGAGTTTGTGTTTGTTGATTTCTTAGTGCTTCTAATAGGAGAGTTTGTGTTTGTTGATTTCTTAGTGCTTCTAATAGGAGAGTTTGTGTTTGTTGATTCTTAGTGCTTCTAATAGGAGAGTTTGTGTTTGTTGATTTCTTAGTGCTTCTAATAGGAGAGGGGCGGCAGAACTTGCTTCAATCACTGTGGGGTCCCAATTTGTTTTTGTTTCTACCGAGTTGAAAGTAAAACTATGATCCCGGACCTGATCATGCTGCCTTCATTCTCCAACCCCAAAGAATAACCCCCCCCCCCAACCCCCTTCTGTCCCTTTCTATACAAAACAGGACACAGACGTCGAAGCGGCTTATCAGTTGCAACGTTTGACAGATTCCTGTAGTGAAATAATTTATTTCTCAACTAAAATAATCCGCGCATTCAAATGGAAAATAGAAACAAGATAACGAGTTATATTCTTTTGATAATATATACAAATTAACAAAAATACTAAATTATTGATGGAAAAACAGCTGGGGCGTGTGTGTAAATCGATGTGTTTGTTTGAGGGTGAGAACAGATGGTACTGCTCTACCACCCACATTATCTTGTATTGACACTCCTTCTGTCAAATTAACATTCACAAGCTTCCCAACGTTCCATGGTAACTAAATAACAATTGATCAACAAAAAATGGCGAGGTCAGTTGACATACTTGTGACAGAAGCGGATACGTCCCACTTATCATTCCAGCCGTCAATTACACCAAACGATATATGTGGAAGGAGAATATCCGCGGACAATTTACAGCAATCATGGTAGGTGTCTAGTTTGTCATGACAACCAATGAAATGATTTCCTTCAGTCAAATCTCGCCCGAAGCAGATACATATTGCTCACGTCAAGAAATACCATTCTAAATATAACGCGAGTGGATCGATGAGTGTTCTCACTGGGATGACTAGAGTTACTTTATGTCGTCTCAGTGTTGACTTTGTTTGTCGAATTCTATTGGTCATGTTTTAAAAGCACTAGCGTGACGTACTATCTGTAGATAGATCGTGGGAGCAGTCCTTCCCCGGCTCTTCTATATCACACGATGATAAATTTGTGGATTTATTGGTGGATTATCATCATTGAGTTATTGGTGAGTTATCATCATTGAGCTATTGATGGGTTATCATCATTGAGATATTTGCGGATTATCATCATTGAGTTATTTGTGGGTTATCGCCATTGTGTTATTGGTAGGTTATCATCATTGCACTTCAAACTTGACCATATGTGCTCAGATCCGCTCCTCGGCGTGTCCTCCACCATCCAGCGACTGATTACTCTAGTTCTGTGTTGGTGATATGTCTTCTTATACGCCCACTAATCCTCTCTTTCTGGATGTACCCATCTTTCTATCTATCTATCTATTGACCTATCGAGCCGAAGCCGGCCCATAGGGCATAGACCCAGATAATCTTTCTCTTATCTACATTTTTATTCTAGCAGTTTTCAATCCTTCTAAAGATATTTTATCAAATCTCGCCATTTGTCTCTGTTCTGTGCAAGCAACTCTATCTCATTGAGGGTGTCATGTTTTTCACCATTTTGCTAGCGGATTTGACATTGGATCTCACATCCCAGAGAGGACTAGACATCGGATCTCATTACCCAGAGAGGACTAGACATCGGATCTCACTATCTAGAGAGGACTAGACATCGGATCTCACCATCTAGAGAGGATTAGACATCGGATCTCACTATCTAGCGAGGACTAGACATCGGATCTCACTATGGAGAGGACTAGACATCTAATCTCACTACCCAGAGAGAACCAGACATCGGAACTCACTACCCAGAGAGGACTAGACATGGGATCTCACTACCCAGAGAGAACTAGACATATGATCTCTCTACCCAGAGAGAACTAGACATCGGATCTTACTATCTAGAGAAAACTAGATATCGTATCTCACAATCTGTATGGGACTAGACATCGGAACTCAATACCCAGAGATGACTAGACATCGTATCTCACTATCTAGAGAGGACTAAACATCGTATCTCACTGTCTAGAGAGGACTAGACTTCGGATCTCACTGTCTAGAGAGGACTAGACTTCAGATCTCACTCTACATCTCTAGATCTCACAGGCGAAGTTCAAGTTACAAATTAACCATGGTCGGTCTCGAAGTGAACAATTCACACCTCTAGTAGCGGGATACAAACTCAGGACCTCCCCTGTTGAGAGACCGACTTCTTATCTCTAGACAACAACCACCTTCCACTAACGTGCATGTGACGTGTAGTTCTAAGGTTACAAATAACTGCTTGTTCGTGTGATTTGGTAGTATCCTGGTCACGAAGCGTCAGGTTAAAAACAATCTTTCAGGAAGTCACGTGTTGCGTATTATGTTTGTCCTTAACATTGTTATTTTGAATTTGTCAGTTGTCACTAATTTTTGGGGGTGGGAAATACAGAAGAGAAAGTGCGGATTTGAATTGTTATCTAGTAATGTCAGTAAAAAAATAACATTCCTTTAACAACCAAACGAACATCCGGAGATCCAATGTTCTCAGTTACGAAGAAAACTTAGACTGTTCAACCCCTGTTTGATAACACAGCTAGCACATGGATGTGAAAGTTGGAAATCCACCCCGACTCTAGTTATGAAATTAAATACATTTGAAAACAAATGTCTTTGTAGGATCTCAAACATAAGCTGGAAAAAATGCATTTCAAATGAAGAGATAAGAGATGGATCAAAACAAGAATACGTGTCGAGTTTTATAAGAAGATGGTGTTGGAAATACATCGGTCATGTGCTGAGAATGAATGAAGACAGACTTCCCAGTCAGGCATTCATGTGGAAACCATCTGGTAAAAGAAAACAAGGTTGACCAAGAGAATCGCTAGCAGAACAATTAATAGGGAAGGCTCAACTATGGGGCTAAGAAACAAGCAAAAAATACAAGAACTAGCAGCAAATCGTCAATAGTGGAGAAACTATGCCTTCCGCCCTATGTGTCATCTCTGGCTTCCGCCCTAAGTGCCATCTCTGGCCCGAGAGGGAAATAAACAGTCGGTAGAGCTTTATAATTTTAGTCCGTTCAGATTCGTTTGCCGAGATGTTATGATTATAATTCAAAAAGTTCTTGATGATTTCACATGATTTTTGGCATACGGTGTTAAAATGTCCATGTCACGAGAACATATGTGTTACTCGATGTCTAGCTATAACGGTTTTCTTAAAGCGGCGAATTCCTTTGATCTTTGCCCATGTAACTATTATTTTTGACCCTAATCAAAATGTTTTACAGTAATCTAGTGCAACGATGACCCATAGGCGTGTCCATAAAATTTTACTTGGTGGCAAGTATACAAATTTTAAATTATATATAGAACTTTTGTTCGTAGAGTCAATTTGATATAGTTCCATGCTCTTGGTGTGAGTTTCCAAATGTTGTCGCTGCCTTTCAAATACGTACATTTAGTTCCTCATCTAAGGAAAGTGTGGCTGTAATAGTGGATCCAAGATAGCTGAACTTCTGTACTGACTCAAGCAGGCTTCCATTCAAAGTAATGGTTGTTGGTTTGCTTATAACATATTTTTGATTGCTTGGGTGGTCTTGAACAATAAACTGTTTAACAAATCAACTAGGAAATTTTGCAAATCAAACTATTTATCTGCAGACTTAATCAGAGTAATGATCATTCAGAATCAGACGAGTCAAATAGGTCGATTACTGCTTTCGGCTGAACAAACAACAAACCATCCTTTTTCCAATATTCCTCTTCTTGTCGTAACACATGATCCTCACATTTTACCCAGTAGTCTTTATTTATATTTGATAGAGCCTGATTTGTAAGTGTCTCAACATCGCATAATTTGAAAGTTTTATTTGTATATGCTACGTGTCCTTTAACTTTTGCCCAAACTAGTTCTTTAGGATTTAAGTGTGCATGATATGGAGGTAGTCTCAAACATCTATGGCCATGTTCTTGAATTAACTTGTCTATTTTAAATATCTTTGTACGTTGTGTCTGTTTTACAAGGCTAAGCAATTCGGGTTTCAAGTAGCTGTCGTTAACTTGTATGTGTTCTTTTATGAGCCACGTTTTGATTGCATCTTTTGTACTTGATGATGTTGGGATTCTATCTTCTACGTTAACTACGTTATGGTGTGAAGCATTGTCCATTATCAGACAAGAAGGTCGATCTAATATTGGAAGGATACTTTTCTCGATCCAGTCTTTAAATATGTGCCCATTCATTTCGGAGTGGTAGTCTCTATTGTCTATGGATTTTGAAATGAAAACGAGATGAGCATTCTGCAACAACCCATTATGTCTGCTACCTGCATGTGCAACTATCAAACGTTGCCCTTTACTGCTTGGTACTGATCTTTTAATACTTCCATCTGCTAACTGCCATTCCTTTTCATTTGTATGATGAGCGTTGATCCAAGTTTCATCTAAATAAACAATATCATAATCATTTTCGCGCATTTCCTTCACTTCACGTAAATACTTGCTTCTAAGAGCTACTAGATGTGGCTTCTCACAAATAATGTTTTTTTCCACCAGCATACTTTCTAAAGGTGAAGCCTGCACTTCTTAATATTTTCCATAATGAAGTTTTTGATATTTCAATGTCGTTGTTAGTTTTCAGCCAAAGCTTCAACTTTCTAAGTGTCACTTCTTCGTTTATATCAAACATTCGACAGATTTCTCTTTTTACTAGGTCCTTATCAAAACTGTCTAACGTTTCTTTCCTTCCTTGCTTTCTTGCATTTGTTGGCAATAAATATCCGCTTCCTTTAACTATTCGATCAAATGAACGTTTACACAAACCTAAAATATGCATTGTTCTCTTCTCAGGGTTTGATAAAGAACAATAAAGATGTCCATTTTTACGCTCTCTGCAGAAGTATTGATAAATCTTTATAGCAATATTATGCTCAGTAAAATATTTTGCCTTTATATTCATTCTCACATAGACTTGCAGAAGATAATATGGATAGTGCCGCCTCCTTTCTGTAAATATTGAGATTTGCCTCTGAATTATGACTCGAACTCGAGTCTACGGCCGTGATTTTGACGTCACATAATTTCCGGTTTCGGCTAAAATGTCATTTTGTGCTAAACGGGAAATTTCATATGTAACATTTCTTTATAAAAAATTTATAGTGGAAACATAACTATTTTAGGACGGTGCGCATTCAGCCGTGAAGGTCATGCCTATATGTTAAAGAATCAGCTGTGAGATGTAAGCATCTACATAATCCCGCCGGTGTTTATAATATCGATTAACTTTTTTAAATATAGGTTAAATAAGGCATCTTTGAAACTGGATCACATTTCTTTAATAAAAAAATATTTTTATAGCGACATTAGTATTCTAAACCTAACTTCAAAAGATCAATGCAAATGAACAATAAGTTTTTGAAAAAAATAAATTAATGTCTAGGCAAACGAATCTGAACGGACTATAGGAACTGGTTCAGTGTTAGACTTTCATATCCCATCTCAAAAGAAGAAGTAATTGCAGAGACTCCTATAAACAGGGAAAGTGGCATCGACAAAGTAACCGCTGAACTAATAACAAGGATAGTGTGAACAAACGGTCAGCGCTCTAACAAATATCCGCAGTAGGATTTGCCAGATACGAGTCTGACCTACATCGTGGACACTAACCATCCCCTGTACTGATAAAAGTAACCTGCAGTTCTGTCTAATTAAATCATGATACGATGAGTCTCAACAATCTGTGCAGCCAAGTCCACATTTAACGTCTGTGATGAAATAATAGATGATATAAGTGGGCTGTGTGCGCATAGCAGAAGTGCTGAATTGATAGGTTTTTCCTGACGAAGTGAAGTAGTGTTGTCTCAACATTAATGAGCGGATTTCTGGAATTCAAGAAAAATATAACATTTGCCCTCAATGAGCACATCGCAACTTCCAGCACTGACGTAAGATGATTGACTGCCTTAGTTTTGAAGATGATGTAGATGGAATAACAGATGATGACGTAGATGGAATAATATGTGATGATGTAGATGGGGTAACAGGTGATGATGTAGATGGAATAACAGGTGATGATGTAGATGGGGCAACAGGTGATGGTGTAGATGGAATAACAGGTGATGATGTAGATGGGGTAACAGGTGATGGTGTAGATGGGGTAACAGGTGATGATGTAGATGAAATAAAAAGTGATGATGTAGATGGGATAAACGGTGATGATGTCGATGAAATAAAAGGTGATGGTGTAGATGAAATAACAGGTGATGATGTAGAAGGGATAACAGATGATGTAGATGAAATAAAAGGTGATGGTGTAGATGGGGTAACAGGTGATGATGTGGATGGGGTAACAGGTGATGATGTAGATGAAATAAAAGGTGATGATGTAGATGGAATAATAGGTAATGACGTAGATGGAATAACAGGTAATGATGTAGGTGGGGTAACAGGTGATGACGGAGATGGAATAAAAGGTGATGATGTAGATGGAATAACAGGTGATGATGTAGATGGAATAACAGGTGATGATGTAGATGGAATAACAGGTGATGATGTAGATGGAATAAGAGGTGATGGTGTTGATGGAATAACAGGTGATGGTGTAGATGGAATAGCAGGTGATGATGTAGATGGAATAACAGGTGATGGTGTAGAGGGAATAACAGGTGATGGTGTAGATGGAATAAAAGGTGATGATGTAGATGGAATAACAGGTGATGATGTAGATGGAATAACAGGTGATGATGTAGATGGAATAAGAGGTGATGGTGTAGATGGAATAACAGGTGATGGTGTAAATGGAATAACAGGTGATGGTGTAGATGGAATAACAGGTGATGGTGTAGATGGAATAACAGGTGACGGTGTAGATGGAATAACAGGTGATGATGTAGATGGGATAACAGGTGATGATGTAGATGGAATAACAGGTGATGATATAGATGGGATAACAGGTGATGGTGTAGATGGAATAACAGGTGATGATGTAGATGGAATAACAGATGATGATGTAGATGGAATAACAGGTGATGATGTAGATGGGGCAACAGGTGATGGTGTAGATGGAATAACAGGTGATGATGTAGATGGGGTAACAGGTGATGGTGTAGATGAAAAACATGTGATGATGTAGATGGAATAACAGTTGATGGTGTAGATGAAATAACAGGTGATGATGTAGATGAAATGACATGTGATGATGTAGATGGGGTAACAGGTGATGATGTAGATGAAATGACAGGTGATGATGTAGATGGAATAACAGATAATGATTTAGATGGAATAACAGGTGATGATGTAAATGGAATAACAGGTGATGATGTAGATGGAATAACAGGTGATGGTGTAGATGGAATGACAGGTGATGGTGTAGATGGAATAACAGGTGATGGTGTAGATGGAATAACAGGTGATGGTGTGGATGGAATAACAGGTGATGGTGTAGATGGAATAGCAGGTGATGGTGTAGATGGAATAACAGGTGATGGTGTAGATGGAATAACAGGTGATGATGTAGATGGAATAACAGGTGATGGTGTATATGGAATAACAGGTGATGGGTAAATGGAATAACAGGTGATGGGGTAGATGGAATAAGAGGTGATTGTGTAGATGGAATAACAGGTGATGATAGACATATCATAGACAATACCATCTTTCTCTCCTCTCTTGTTCATACGACCTTCCCACCTCCCCCCCCCCTTTTCCACCTATACTTTATATATAGAGCACAAGTAGACTATGTGTTGTACAGCCTTTGACATGACCTTGACAGAAGGTTGGTAGCAAGCAACCATGATAAGTCAGTAGTTTGGTCAAATATTAGTGTCTTATGTTGGATGTTGTTGTACTGAAAAGTTTTCTCGTGGCTGAATATCTCAATAAAGGACAGTCAGATCCAACTTCAGAATGAACAACATGTACTTCTGGTGGACACAGGAAATATGACATGAATATTATTATAGAGGGAAACTTCCGAGGTGATCAGCGAACCATTTCAGGGGAAGAGGTATGTTTACAGCACTCGGAAAAAAAAAATCACAAATAATCAACAGAAGAAAAAAAAGAACAGTATATGGTCCAAAACAAATATCAGCAGGGCTGAAACTAAGAATGTCATAATGTTACATCTTCTCAATATTCCTGTATGGTGCAGAAACATGGACATTAGACAAGAAAACAGAACAGAAAATTGAAGCCTTTGAAATGTGGATTTATAGAAGAATAGGTAGAATTGGATGGAAAGAAAAGATAACAAACGATGAAGTTTTAAAACAACTGAAAGTGAAAAGAGAACTACTAAATACAATTAAGACAAGACAAATGAAATTTTTGGGGCATGTTAAAAGACACAACAGCCAACTAAAAGTAATATTGGAAGGAAAAATACAAGGTAAAAGAGGCAGCGGCAGACCAAGACTAACATGGACGAGTAACATCAAAAGATGGACAAGTCAATCTATGACAGCTTGCACCATCAAAGCAAGAAACAGAGTAGAATGGCGATCCATGGTAGCCAACCTTCGTTGCGGAGAGGGCACACGATGATGATGATGATATGGTCCAAAGCTGGATCGATCCCGTACTCCTCGGCACATCACCTTGTCCAGAAGAGTAGGGCGGAAATAGTCAATGTCCAGGGAGAATTGTTAAGCAAAATCTACCCGCGCCGAAGACGGATGTGTCGGTCCGAAAGACGCAGATATAGCGACTGTGTCGTAAACTAGCAAGATAGCGCAACTAGGCCCACTTAACGGGTGATGGTGAGAAGATGAACAACTCTCAAACTCTCGCTCTACATCACTCCCTATGTCTCACTCCCTCCGCATTCCCTCTGTCTCACTCCCTCCTCATTCCCTCTGTCTCACTCCCTCCGCATTCCCTCTGTCTCACTCCCTCTGTCTCACTCCTCCGCATTCCCTCTGTCTCACTCCTTCCTCACTACCCCTGTCTCACTCCCTCCGCATTCCCTCTGTCTCACTCCTTCCTCACTACCCCTGTCTCACTCCCTCCGCATTCCCTCTGTCTCACTCCTTCCTCACTACCCCTGTCTCACTCCCTCCGCATTCCCTCTGTCTCACTCCCTCTGTCTCACTCCCTCCGCATTCCCTCTGTCTCACTCCTTCCTCACTACCCCTGTCTCACTCCCTCCTCATTCCCTCTGTCTCACTCCCTCCTCATTCCCTCTGTCTCACTCCCTCCGCATTCCCTCTGTCTCACTCCCTCCACATTCCCTCTGTCTCACACCTTCCACATTCCCTCTGTCTCACTCCCTCCGCATTCCCTCTGTCTCACTCCTTCCTCACTACCTCTGTCTCACTCACTCCTCACTCCCATTTTCTATCTTTCTTTACACTCTACTCCCCACCTCTCTCTACTCTCATACACATCATTTCATCCATTTTCCTCTCTCATATTCTGTCTACAAATGTCCTTATCCTCACACCCACACATTTCTCTATCACGATATTAACAAATATTGGTCTTCACTCTACCTACTCAGTATCGTCAACCCATCCTTATGTTTGCACAGCCACTCACACTCACACATACACCCACACACACAATTCAA
The DNA here is from genome assembly GCA_032433765.1 of Megaustenia siamemsis. Taxonomy (NCBI): domain Eukaryota; kingdom Metazoa; phylum Mollusca; class Gastropoda; order Stylommatophora; family Ariophantidae; genus Megaustenia; species Megaustenia siamemsis. Next base: position 3,825,735 of record JAVIAB010000117.1, on the reverse strand, counting down.
GTCCCAATTAAAGCCGCCCACGTCAGTATGACGTCACATTTAGCCCAAACACGTCTATCTATGTCAACGATCTACACACCGTGTCGTGACACAGTTCAGACAACACACGTCTGCCGGTGGCCTATTTGTTTTACCTGGACACGTCACATGGTGTTGCCCACTTGAAGGTCTGCAGGTCACGTGGGTTAACGACGGACCGACAACGACGTGTAAGTGACCGATTATAACTGAGTGTGTTTGCTTTCATCATCATCATGTGCTATACCGGCTGGCGTGAGCGATTATGAACACAATTTCTATCCACAGTGAATCGTATCGATTCTGTTGTTGACTATTTTCCATGCCATGAAACCAAACTATAGAGAATCTTATCTCGCCGCGATTTCTCCTTCCATGTATTCTGCCAGTTGTAACTAAATATTACGAAAAGAGTTCTTAAATGTTATGTAGAGCCAGTCTTAACATATGGATGTGGATCATGGACAATAGGACAACAGACAAGAAAATCACTGGAGTCTGCAGAAATGTGGTTTTACAGAGGAATGTTGAGAATACCATGGACAGCTAAGAAGAGTAATGAAAACGTTCTGAAAGAGGTCAAAGCAAAAAGAGAACTAATTTTCAATATTAGGAAGAAACAATCATCATTTTTTGGCCATGTAATGAGAAGAGAACAAGTGGAATATATTGTAACAACTGGGAAAATTGAGGGACGAAGAGATAGAGGGAAGCAAAGAGATTAATACCAGACAGCTTAAAGGAATGGTTTGGCAGAAGGTCAACAACAGAAATGATAAATGACTGTCGAGATCGAAAGTTGTGGAGAGACATGATCACCTACGCCAGCAGGCCCGGTACTTGATGGTGAACTAAATATTCCAACTTTCCTCTTTTCATGATGTGCCAGAAAATGTTGATTGTTTCTTTCTGATGTTTTGTATGCCTTCCCTTTTTGTATTGGCCTCTTTGAGAATGTCCTCATTGGTCTTTTTAGCTGTCCAGGGAACTTGCAACGTTTTTTCTGAGAAATCTCATCTCTGTGGCCTCTAATCTCATCTCTGTGGCCTCTAATCTCATCTCTGTGGCCTCTAATCTCATCTCTGTGGCCTCTAATCTCATCTCTGTGGCCTCTAATCTCATCTCTGTGGCCTCTGATCTCATCTCTGTGGCCTCTAATCTCATCTCTGTGGCCTCTAATCTCATCTCTGTGGCCTCTGATCTCATCTCTGTGGCCTTTAATCTCATCTCTGTGGCCTCTAATCTCATCTCTGTGGCCTCTGATCTCATCTCTGTGGCCTCTAATCTCATCTCTGTGGCCTCTAATCTCATCTCTGTGGCCTCTAATCTCATCTCTGTGGCCTCTAATCTCATCTCTGTGGCCTCTAATCTCATCTCTGTGGCCTCTAATCTCATCTCTGTGGCCTCTAATCTCATCTCTGTGGCCTCTAATCTCATCTCTGTGGCCTCTAATCTCATCTCTGTGGCCTCTAACCTCATCTCTGTGGCCTCTAAGCTCATCTCTGTGGCCTTTAATCTCATCTCTGTGGCCTCTAATCTCATCTCTGTGGCCTCTAATCTCATCTCTGTGGCCTCTAATCTCATCTCTGTGGCCTCTAATCTCATCTCTGTGGCCTCTAATCTCATCTCTGTGGCCTCTAATCGTCTTTTCATTTGTTTCAGTGTTTTCCATATTGACAATTGCATCCACTGTTGTGAGATGTCGCCGCTGTGTTCATTCATTGGGGTGGCGTCTCAGCATCGAAGGTTGGATTTCATGGAGCGCCATTTTACTTTGACACCTGCCTTTATGGTGCATGTTGTCCTAGGTTCACTCACCTGTGACCTTTTGATGTCATCAGCCCACTTTAGTCTTGGTCTGCCTCTGCTTCGTTCACCTTGTACCTTCCCTGTCAAGATGACTTGAAGAATTATCTTGTCTCTTCAAATATAAAAAGGTCACGTCTACATGGAGTAGGCTTCGCTGTACATAAGACCTAAACTACGATATAGAGATACCTGTAAATCCTCTCTGAATGACTTCTCCATCTGTGAAAATTACTGGGGACATCTGATAAGTGATAGCACATCATAGATAGCATGTATAAGGAATGGTATAAAATCTGTTGAGACTGTGCTAAGGCAAAACTTAGAAGAGAAAAGACTCTTGAAAAAGGATGGAAAACCCTGTGGATCAGTGTGCCTGACTTACTCATTCTGTGGCCGTGTGTGTTTGTCAAATATTGATAGAATTAGCCACGAGAGAAGTTGTTCGACAAAAACTAAACCTAAAAAAGACGGACTTTTATAGAAGACGTTTCTAAGATGGCGGATCTAGTCCACGTTCTCTCGATCGCTGCAGAAAGTGCATTCGATGTCTGATTAATTTCGGTTCTCCATTGAACTCCTATGCGTTAAAGTCAAGATAATGATCTACTTATTACATCTGCGCCGATAAAACAATGTCGTACCCCGGCAACATTCCATTTTCGACAAATCAAGTGTTGTGAATGCGACCTTCCATCGTCTAGGCTTGTTCTGCGCATTACGTCACATTGGTGCTGTTCATGGCGGTTGTTGGATTTGCAAGTTATTTCCATGTTACTCATTAATGTGAAATGCTTCGTCAGCCGCAGTTTTATCTCTTTAGGAAATTTGCTCCGTGGTCTGTTCGTCGTAGGCTACATTCACTAGAGTAATCGGGATTCTGAAGGGCGCGTCATTGCAGTCCAACATTATTATGTGTGCTACGTCATCATAATGGCTCATCGTAAATCCCTAGACCGGCCGTACGCTAATCTTACGGTCTGTTGCTTGATGTGCGTCAGCGATAATCTGACGACTAACTGTGTGTTTATATGTTCGAAATTGGAGTCAACAACGATGGCCTAACATCATCAAGCGCTCTACATTATTAAAGAAATATGACGATCATCACTTTCGGGAGGACGCGAACTTCTGGAATATGGTGGATATTGAACATTGCAGACTATGCATGAAAAGTGTTCCTTGTTGCAATTTCCTCACATTCCAAGTCCATGGGGGACTTATTGGTATCGAGGTAAGACGTCGGCCTCGGGACAGAGAGGTTGTGGGTTCAAATCTCGGCTCCACCGGTTGGGATTTTTATTTATGATTTCTCTCTGCGACAACCACCCCTGGTCTCAGCAACGAGGCCCGGCTTGAAACGTCAGTTACTCATCGACGGAAAAAAACATGAGTACCTCCTAAGTCGGAGTTATCTGCCTGTGCAGCGAGGGACCCCTGTGCATACGGCTGCCAGAGAAAAATGGATTAACACGCAAAATTCACTTCCTAGTCTCTAGGGACTTCGTCAGAGTTTAAATCTGGCGAACGCAACAACAACAACAACAACAACAAACCTCAAACAAAATATACAATAGCCTCAACTAGACTGTCTGTCAAGACGAAAAGGGTTATAATAGTGCCTCTTCACATGTCCCACAAAATTCAATAGTCCTTTTTGAATTGTGTTATGTACCGTTTTTCATTTTCAGCTGATTCACAACTTCATTGCTTGTCTTCTTTTTCCTTCCACCCAATTCTCCCCATTTTCATATAGATCCACATTTCAAAGACTTCAATTTTATTCTGTTTTTTATTATTTATTTAATGTCTCTAAGTTGTTTTGTGGAGTGCTTTAAACATTAGCTCGTGGCAAACTGATGGAGGTTTCTAGTAGTGTCAATATATGAGTGAGTGAGTGGGTGGATTTGTGAGTGAGTGAGTGAATGGGTGGATGGATGGATGTGTGAGTGAGTGAGTGAGTGAGTGAGTGAGTGGGTTGGTGGGTGAGTGAGTGGGTTGATGGATGAGTGCATTGGTGGATTAGGTAGTGGGTGGATGGATGAGTGAGCGAGATGGCGGGTGAGTGAGTGGGTGAGTGAGTAAGTGGGTGAGTGAGTGGGTGAGTGAGTGAGTGGGTTGGTGGGTGAGTGAGTGGGTTGGTGGATGAGTGCATTGGTGGATTAGATAGTGGGTGGATGGATGAGTGTGCGAGATGGCGGGTGAGTGAGTGCGCCCTGCTTATATCATCAGCTGATAAATCCACAAGTCAACAGATGTTGCAAATTAAATCAAGTTAGTGAACAGCTGACTTCGACGTTTCAGAGCTAGCACGCAGGGAAGTGGTTGGTCGAAGTCTAGGCGTTAGATATCGGACGTCCTGAGTTCGAATTACGAGACATGTAAAATGTTACTGGCAGCACTCTCCCCCTGTTTCTTGTTAATGGGAACCGATGTCTCCTGTCGCTCCTAGAGAAATCGATAAACTGAATACCATGTGTGCACTTTGCACAGGTTAAAGAACCCTTAGCAGTTACAAATAGAAAAGAGTAGACCGCATATGGGCGTTGCCCGGGGACAATTTGCTCTGAGATAAAACCCTACTCAAATTACCCTGTTAATGTCTACTCCTGATTTACGAAATTTGTGCGTCTTGGTTCAAACCTTTTTCTGGGCTGTCGCTACGCTAGTGTGTATAGTATGTATCGAGTCAATTCGGACCTATGGAAGCAGTTCATGGACAGTAACGAAACAAAAGAAACAATTGGAGGCCACAGAGATGGTATTTCTTAGAAGAATGTTGAAAGTTCCCTGGACAGCTAAAAAGACCAACGTGGAGATTCTCGAAGAGGCCAACACAAAAAAGAACTCCTACAAAACATCAGAAAGAAACAATCAACATTTTTCGGGCACATCGTGAGAAGAGGAAAGTTTGAATACTTTGTTACAACTGGCAAAATACAGGGAAAGAGAGATCGCGGACGACAAGGAGACAAGATACTAGATAGCTTGGTGTCATGGCATGGAAGACAGTCAGCAACAGAATAGCACTATGGATAGAAAATTGTGGAAGGACATGATCGCCTACCAACCGATATGGCACATGATGATGAGTGTTTAGGGGGGATGAAAAGCAGTAGATGTGAGTGCTATAGGGTTGGTTGTTCGTTGTTCAATGTAGATGATCAATCAACTAAAGTAATCCAACGTACAACATACAGCATACAACATTCAACATACAACACGCAACATACAACATACAACACACAACACACAACATACAACATTCAACATACAACATTCAGGGCTGAGTGTGCCTCTAGTTCTGTCATCATCACTAGCATCATGTGCCATACCGGTTGCCGCAGGCGATCATGGCCTTCCACAATCTTCTATCTACAGTGCATCGTATCAGTTCTGTTGTTGATTATTTCACATGCCATGACACCAAGCTATCTAGTATTTTCTCTCTTTGTTGTCCGCAATCTCTCTTTTCCTCTCTTTTGCCAGTTGTAACAAAGTATTCCAACTTTCCTTTTCTCATGATGTGCCCGAAAAAATGTCGATTGCTTCTTTCTGATGTTTTTTAAGAGCTCCCTTTTTGTGTTGGCCTTTTTTGAGACTGTCCTCGTTGGTCTTTTTAGCTGTCCATGGAACTTTAAACATTTTTCTGAGAAATCCCATCTCCGTGATCTCTAATTGTCTTTTCATTTGTTTGTCTACTGTCTATGATTCGCTTCCATAGGTCAGAATTGGCTCTATACTACTATCACCAAACTTTGACACTGGTAACTCTAAACAAAAATTAAATGAAATTGAGATTCTAGAGAAGAATGTTGAATGTGACAAGTGGAGTCGGATATATGGGGGAGAAGTTGGAATGTCATCAATGTTGGATCATACACGAGGCGAAATTGTTGTACTAGCGAGACGGTCACATGCAGACAGTACTGCCAAGAGTTGCTGATCATTGCTGAAACAGCAGCTACTACTGATCATTACTGAAACATCAGACATTACTGTTGATCATTACTGAAATAGCAAACATTACTGTTGATCATTACTGAAATAGCAAATATTACTGTTGATCATTACTGAAATAGCAAATATTATTGTTGATCATTACTGAAATAGCAAATATTATTGTTGATCATTACTGAAATAGCAAACATTACTGTTGATCATTACTGAAATAGCAAATATTATTGTTGATCATTACTGAAATAGCAAATATTACTGTTGATCATTACTGAAATAGCAAATATTATTGTTGATCATTACTGAAATAGCAAATATTACTGTTGATCATTACTGAAATAGCAAATATTATTGTTGATCCTTACTGAAATAGCAAACATTACTGTTGATCATTACTGAAATAGCAAATATTATTGTTGATCATTACTGAAATAGCAAATATTACTGTTGATCATTACTGAAATAGCAAATATTATTGTTGATCATTACTGAAATAGCAAATATTATTGTTGAGCATTACTGAAATAGCAAATATTATTGTTGATCATTACTGAAATAGCAAACATTACTGTTGATCATTACTGAAATAGCCAATATTACTGTTGATCATTATTGAAATAGCAAACATTACTGTTGATCATTACTGAAAAAGCAAATATTATTGTTGATCATTACTGAAATAGAAAACATTACTGTTGATCATTACTGAAATAGCAAACATTACTGTTGATCATTACTGAAATAGCAAATATTACTGTTGATCATTACTGAAATAGCAAACATTACTGTTGATCATTACTGAAATAGCAAATATATTGTTGATCATTACTGAAATAGCAAATATTATTGTTGATCATTACTGAAATAGCAAACATTACTACTGAGCATTACTGAAACAGCAGACATCGCTGCTGAGCATTACAGAAACAGCAGACATTACTGTTGAACATTACAGAAACAACAGACATCACCGCTTGAACATTACAGAAACAACAGACATCACCGCTTGAACATTACAGAAACAACAGACATCACCGCTTGAACATTACAGAAATAACAGACATTACTGTTGAACATTACAGACACAACAGACATCACCGCTTGAACATTACAGAAACAACAGACATCACCGCTTGAACATTACAGAAACAACAGACATCACCGCTTGAACATTACAGAAACAACAGACATCACCGCTTGAACATTACAGAAACAACAGACATCACCGCTTGAACATTACAGAAACAACAGACATCACCGCTTGAACATTACAGAAACAACAGACATCACCGCTTGAACATTACAGAAACAACAGACATCACCGCTTGAACATTACAGAAACAACAGACATTACTGCTGAACATTACAGAAACAACAGACATTACTGCTTGAACATTACAGAAACAACAGACATTACTGCATAACATTACAGAAACAACAGACATCACCGCTTGAACATTACAGAAACAACAGGACATCACCGCTTGAACATTACAGAAACAACAGACATCACCGCTTGAACATTACAGAAACAACAGACATCACCGCTTGAACATTACAGAAACAACAGACATCACCGCTTGAACATTACAGAAACAACAGACATTACTGCTGAACATTACAGAAACAACAGACATTACTGCTTGAACATTACAGAAACAACAGACATTACTGCTTGAACATTACAGAAACAACAGACATCACCGCTTGAACATTACAGAAACAACAGACATCACCGCTTGAACATTACAGAAACAACAGACATTACTGTTGAACATTACAGACACAACAGACATCACCGCTTGAACATTACAGAAACAACAGACATCACCGCTTGAACATTACAGAAACAACAGACATCACCGCTTGAACATTACAGAAACAACAGACATCACCGCTTGAACATTACAGAAACAACAGACATCACCGCTTGAACATTACAGAAACAACAGACATCACCGCTTGAACATTACAGAAACAACAGACATCACCGCTTGAACATTACAGAAACAACAGACATCACCGCTTGAACATTACAGAAACAACAGACATTACTGCTGAACATTACAGAAACAACAGACATTACTGCTTGAACATTACAGAAACAACAGACATTACTGCTTGAACATTACAGAAACAACAGACATCACCGCTTGAACATTACAGAAACAACAGACATCACCGCTTGAACATTACAGAAACAACAGACATCACCGCTTGAACATTACAGAAACAACAGACATCACCGCTTGAACATTACAGAAACAACAGACATCACCGCTTGAACATTACAGAAACAACAGACATTACTGCTGAACATTACAGAAACAACAGACATTACTGCTTGAACATTACAGAAACAACAGACATTACTGCTTGAACATTACAGAAACAACAGACATCACCGCTTGAACATTACAGAAACAACAGACATCACCGCTTGAACATTACAGAAACAACAGACATCACTGCTGAACATTAAACATCATATATCATTCATCATCATCATCGAGTGCCATCTCCGCATCGAAGGTTGGCTACCATGGAGCGCCATTCTGCTCTGTTTCTTGCTTTTATGGTGCAGATTGTCATAGGCTGATTTGTCTATCTTTTGATGTTACTCGTCCATGTTAGTCTTCGTCTGCCTCTGCCTCTGCCTCTGCCTCTTTTACCTTGTATTTTCCCTCCACGATTACTTTTAGTAGGCTGTTGTGTCTTTTAACATGCCACAAAAATCTCATTTGTCTTATTTAAATTGTGTTAGAAGTTCTCTTTTCATTTTTACTTGTTTTAAGACTTCATCGCTTGTTTTCTTTTCCTTCCATCCACTTCTACCTATTCTTCTATATATCCACATTTCAAAGGCTTCAATTTTCTGTTCTGTTTTTTTTTGTGGTCTAATGTCCATGTTTCTGCGCCATATATGAATAATGAGAAGACATAACATTTTGCTATTGTTAGTTTTAGCCCTTGTATTATTTGTTTTGATGTTCTCTATGTTCTTCATGATATTAAAATTACTTTTTGCCATTCCTATTCTTTTGTTTATTTCCGTTTTACATTCTCCATCACTGGTTATAGTATGTCCAAGGTAGTTGTAGCTCTGAACTGTCTCCATGTCTATTCCTTCAATTTTGATATCCACTTGTGGTTTTTGAGTATTTTCTTTGTTTATGATCATAGTTTTAGTCTTTTTGATATTTAGTCCATATTTTTTGCCGACATCACTACTGATCATTAGTGAAACAGCAGACACCACCACGAGAAGCACATAAGACACAATCGCAGAACATTGACCTCAAACTGATTTCTCCACTGTGAGCGTTAACGAGGCGCGAATGAGTGCAGTAATTCAAGGAGTAAAATATGAAGCGCAGTTTGTGTAAAAGGTGTAGGAGAAATATGGGGTGTGTAAAAGGTGTAGGATAAATATGGGGCACCAAGGATGCGTACATAACCATGTGAGAATGTGCTGAAGATAAGATAAGGATATGGCGGTGGATAAATATGACGTGGGGGATTTAATACCAGGAAAGAAATTAACCCAAATACAGTGATCAGTGTCAGTTGTGCTGAACTTTTCACCTGTCAGGTACGATGCCCGGTATGCGGAAAGTGGGTCAAGGGGAGCCTTAGAAACGATGTGCAGATTTAGACCTGTTATGAATGACGCAAGATGGTGTCACGACCAAGTCCCGTCGCAGGCCACACCTCAAGGTGTTTTGTGTTGACAGCCTGTGTTAGCTGTTGCGGATTCAGTGGTCTATGAGATGACGCGGCGCTGAGTACCATCCGGTCTTAGGCGGAGATAGAGTCAATGATTTCATCCCGTTTGTCACAAATGGAATGCACACAGAAATAAAGAGAATGACTAATACAAATAAAAAAGCCACAGAAGGTGGATGCATTGCAGACAAAAAATGAAAAATGCTAACAGACAATACAGATATTATAGATAGATGGCAGGAATATATAACAGAACTATTTCATGATCAAAGGGACAAGAAACCAGTTATAAAATGTACATCAGACTATAAAATCTTAAAATCTGAGGTGGAAAAAGCTATAAAAACAATGAAAAAGGGAAAAGCAGCAGGACCTGACAGATTACAGATAGAGATGAGGCACTAGAAGATTTTGGCATTGTAGTGATTACAGACATATGCAACGACATATACCACACAGGATACATACCAAATGAACTAAAAACATCAACTTTCATTGCATTGCCTAAAAAGAATGGTGCAGTTGAATGCAGTGACTTTAGAACAATAAGCCTAATGAGCCATGTTACACAAATCTTGCTAAAAGTTATACATGGAAGGATTCAGAATAAAAATCAATACTGAATTAGATGAGCAGCAATTTGGATTTAGGAAAAATAGCGGGACAAAAGAAGCCATATTCTGCATGAGAACATTAATTGAAAAGTACACAGAAGTAAACACATCAATATATGAATTGCTTCATAGACTACATCAAAGCTTTTGATAGAATACGCCATAAACAACTTATAGAATGCCTAAAAGAGATACATCTAGATTCTTTGGGGGGCCTCGGTAGCCTAGTTGGGAAAACCACCCGACTGGACTACCGACGTTCGGACAACCCGTGTTCGATTCCCGCTGGGAGCAGTGTGAATTGTACTCGTGGTTGGAAAAAAAAAAAATACCCCCACGGTCGACCCAGCCGTTGGCAGAAATGGGTACCAGGGTATTACCTTGGGAAGGTGAGGAATGTTGCCTCGCATCTGAGTTTAGATGCTTGAGGCGACACTATACAGAAATCTCCGAACATTTCTGGATAGGCGGCCGAGCACATTTGGGTGTAAACTCGCGTGCTATGACGCCGGTTTAAGTCTCGTACTTTACCTTTACCTTTACCTTACATCTAGATGACATGGACATACGACTAATATGTAATCTATACTGGGAGCAAACAGCAATAATAAAATATAACAAAGATAACTCTACACCCATTGATATAAAAAGAAGAGTAAGACAGGGATGCATCCTATCACCAAGCTGTTCAATCTATACACTGAGAAAATCTTTAAAAAAATCATAGAGATGCAAGGCCTACAAATTAATGGAAAGATAATCAATAACCTAAGATATGCTGACGATACTGTATTACTAGCAGAAAATCCTAAAGATCTACAACAATTACTTAATGAAATAAACATGACAAGCAACAAATATAGACTAGATATGATCAAAAAGACTAAAACTATGATCAAAAACAAAGGAAATACTCAAAACCCAGAAATGGATATCAAAATAGAAGGAATAGACCTGGAGACAGTTCAGAACTACAACTACCTTGGACATACTATAACCAGTGATGGAAAATGTACAACTGAAATAAACAAAAGAATAGGAATGGTAAAAAGTAATTTTAATGTCATGAAGGACATACAAACATCAAAACAAATAACACCAGGGCTAAAACTAAGAATAGCAAAATGTTACATCCTCTCAATATTCCTATATGGAGCAGAAACGTGGACATTAGACAAGAAAACAGAACAGAGAAATGAAGCCTTTGAAATGTGGATATATAGAAGAATATGTAGAATTGGATGAAAGGAAAAGAAAACAAACGACGAAGTCTTAAAACAACTAAAAATGAAAAGAGAACTACTAAACACAATTCAAACAAGACAAATGCGATTTTTGGGCCATGTTAAAAGACATAACAGCCTACTAAAAGTAATCCTGGAGGGGAAAATACAAGGTAAAAGAGACAGAGGCAGACCAAAACTAACATGGACGAGTAACATCAAAAGATGGACAAATTAGCCTATGACAACATGCACCATCAAAGAGACAGAGCACAATGGCGCTCCATGGCAGCCAACCTTAGTTGCGGAGACGGCACTCGATGATGATGATGTCACACATGAGAAATACAATAAGAGTACATCTGATAATATCAGTTGTATGACTTTTGTCATAATTGAGAAACTCGAAAATGTATCTATGTATTTGTTGTTGACGTTGTTTGTTACGATCATCAACAGTGAATATCGAACCAACCAACAGGCGCTTCAAAAACCATCTGATGAATCTCCTCGGTGTATATAAATATATATTATGTTAATGTAGGTCTGTTGTCACCGATGAGGAGGGTATTAACTGTAGGTCTGTTGTCACCGATGAGGAGGGCATTAACTGTAGATCTGTTGTCACAGATGAGGAGGGCATTAACTGTAGGTCTGTTGTCACAGATGAGGAGGGCATTAACTGTAGATCTGTTGTCACAGATGAGGAGGGCATTAACTGTAGGTCTGTTGTCTCAGATTAGAAGGGCATTAACTGTAGGTCTGTTGTCACCGATGAGGAGGGCATTAACTGTAGGTCTGTTGTCACCGATGAGGAGGGCATTAACTGTAGATCTGTTGTCACAGATGAGGAGGGCATTAACTGTAGGTCTGTTGTCACCGATGAGGAGGGCATTAACTGTAGATCTGTTGTCACAGATGAGGAGGGCATTAACTGTAGGTCTGTTGTCACAGATGAGGAGGGCATTAACTGTAGGTCTGTTGTCACAGATGAGGAGGGCATTAACTGTAGGTCTGTTGTCACAGATGAGGAGGGCATTAACTGTAGGTCTGTTGTCACAGATGAGGATACAATTAATTGTAAGTCTGTTGGATTGGAAAAATTACAACGTACAATTTGTTTTGCCAAGATGATAACTAGTAATGCACTTTCTTTATCACAAATGATAACATTAGTAATACACTTTCTTTATCACAGTTGAGAAACAGTCACATCTCATTACATGTGACAGAAACCGTGCTGGATGACTGCATACATTTTGTCACAGATCACATGCAATAACTGCACATCTTCTATGACAAATGAGAAATCATTCACTGTGTATCTTTTATCACAGATCTATCTATCTATCTTTCGTTCGCCTGAAGTATTGTCTATATCTGCAATGTCGTTTCCTGTATACATTTTACTGTCTTTTGTAATTCTTGCAGTGGCCATATAGTTTTGTCTGTAGTGTTGTATCTATGGGTCAATGGATTTTCCTCAGTCTACTATATTCAGTGCAGTCTTGAAGTATGTGTTCAGCAGTCTGGGGTGCCTGTCCACATGTACAAGTAGTTGATGTGCCGATCTTGAATTTTGTATACATGTGACTATGGAGTCGATTGTGTCCTGTTCTTATGCGTATAATGAAACTTGTTCATATCTATTCATATTATGAAAGGCATCCTGATTTGGGGCTTGTGGTCCTCTGATTGATTTGATTATCTGTTTCTTATGATGGTATGTAACTGGTGTATCTAGTTGTGTGCCTGTTGAACCTTCCTTTGCCAACTGATCTGCTTTCTCATTTCCTGGTATTCCACAGTGAGACGGGATCCACTGCAGGGCAACCCTGTGGCGCTTGCAGAGTTCAGTCAATAAGGTCTGTAGATGTGGTAATTTTCTGGATTGTAGTGTCTGGAGTACTGATCTTGATTCTGTCAAAAACACTACAGGCTGTGGGCTAAGATTACTGTTCTGCAGTTTTTTCTATTGCCAACTTTATTGCTTGTATTTCTGCATCATAATTGTGACAATATTTCCCTGTTGCTATTTTATTCATATCCCTAGTGTTATTTGGGTACTCTATATATGCACCTGCTCCCCCATTCTTTACTGCATTCTGTGCTGATCCTTCTATGTACACACGGATCCATAGGTCTTGTGGGTATTCTTCATCCAGGAAACTGAGAGTTATTGTTTTTCGCTGTAGACTATTCTGTTCTTCTTTGTCAACTATTCCTTTCACTTCTGTCCGTATTTGAACTGATAATCCTGATTCATCTGTCCTGGGAGTCTGTTCTGGTATGGGCAGTAGGGGTTTAACAACTCTTGGCATGTCTGGTGTTTGTCCACTAATACGCTTGGCTTGGTGGATAAAACTGCTTCTCTTAAGTCGTCCAATGCAAGATTTTGGAATCGGTCCTTCATTGGATGCCTCGGCATGCATACAAATTTTTCTGCCTGTATCAGCACCTTAGTGTCTCTCCGTTCTCTCAGTGCTGGTATCCTCCACAATTTCTCCATCTCCAATATTGGTGTTGATTTCATTGCTCCTGTGATGACCCTAAGTGCCTGGTTTTGTACTTTATCCAGTTCTTGCAATGTGGTGTTTGATGCTGAGCACCATGCGGATGATCCATATTCTAAATGTGGGCGTATACTCTGTTGGTAAACTTTACTGAGTATTTTCCCACTCGCACCCCATGTGGTTCCACACAACTTTCTTAGAATAGCCAATTTCCTCCTTGCTTTTTGGGTTGCCTTATTTATCTGCTGTTTCCAAGATAGTTTGTTATCAAATGTAACTCCGAGATATGTAGCTTGCATGTCTTCTTTCACGGGCTCATTGTTTATGTAGATGGCTCCTGCCTTTTTATTTTGGGGAGAGTGTGAAAAGTGTAGTACTGCATTTGTCTGTATTGATGCTGATACACCATCTATTTGTCCATGAATTCAGTGCATTCATAGCTCTTTGTAGCAATTTGGAGGCCACTGTTGCATACTCCTCTGTGCACCACATTACTAAGTCATCTGCATACATTGCCACTTTGACGCCATGTGGAAGTTCAGTAACTAGGTCATTGATGTAGATCAGAAAAAGTGTTGGAGATAGTACACCTCCCTGTGGAACACCCTGGCGCAATAAGACCTTTTTACTCTTAAGACCATCCAGTTGCACTCTGGCTCTCCTGTTATGCAGGTATGCTTTGACCCATTTGTACATCCTGCTATTTACTCCATAATTTCTCAGTTTCTTCAAAAGCCCTTCCTTCCATACCTTATCAAATGCTTTCTTTAGGTCTATCCATGCTGCTAGTACCAGTTTCTTTTCTTGAAACGCATCCTCAATTTCCTGGGAAAGATAGGTTGCCTGATCTTCGGTAGAGTAACACTGTCTAAAGCTTGCTTGTTGTGGGACAAGGAGATTTTCACTTTCCAGGTACCACTGCAGTCTGAGATTGATTATACGTTCCATTGTTTTACACAAACAGCTTGTAAGGCTGATTGGTCTATAGCTGGATGTCATTGAACCATCTTTTCCTGGCTTTAGTAATGGTATCATAATTGCTTCTCTCCCTGCCTGTGGCACTCTACCTGTGATCCAGCAAATGTGTGTAGATCTGCAGTAGTTTTGCTTTAGCTGCAGTTCCAAGTTCTTAATCATTTCATTGGACACTCCATCACTGCCTGGTGACTTTTTCATTTTTAATTTGGATATTGCCAGCTCTAGCTCTCTTTGTGTAATGGGTATTTCTATGACTTCATGTGTGGTCTCTTCTTGTCTTGCATTTTGTTGTTTTAAACGGGTCTCTTGTCGTTTTTCTAGGCTAATTTCAATATTATTGTCATTTGCAAAGGAGTCTGCAAAGTGATTTGCTGCATGTTTACCTGTTAGGATGTTTCCATCCTTCTTCAGTGTAATTTTGGTGTTCCTTTCTGTACCCTCATCATTCAGCTGTTTTACAAGCTTCCACACTTTTCTTGTGTCTCGTTCAAGATTCAAGGACTCTGTTTTCTCTTTCCAGCTTCTCCGTCTGGCTTGTAGTTTAGCCCGTTGAAATTTGGCTTTAGCATGCTGGTAGTTGTTGTGGTGTTCTTGGCAAGGGTTATTTTCTGCTGCTTTCGAGATGTTTCCATGTCATTGTGCAGTTGCTCTAGCTCACTACTCCAGTATGGTTTGTAGTGTTTCCGTGCCCTCTAGGTATTGTTTCACTGGCAGCTTGTATTATTAGTCTACTGAATTCATCAGCTATTTTGTTGATGTCTCTATCTGTATTTATATCTTTAGTCAGTACACTGGTGTAGTGTTGATACATTTTCCAGTCAGCCTTTTGTAATTCCATCTGGAGAGAGTGCTGCTCTCCCTGATGGCCTTATTTTGTACCACTAAAAGACTGGTCGGTGGTCGCTGCCTCCAAGTTGTTTCCCAACAATTCGTGTGATATTCCAATCCAGATCTGGTGAATGGAAAGCAAGGTCTGATGTAGATATGGTATGCCATGATCTGGAGTAGAATGTTGGTGGATCTGTTGCCTGGTTTAATAGTATAAGCCCATTGTCATCCTGCCAATTTTCAAGCTCTTCACCTCTCTTGTCCATATGTTCATAGCCCAGCTCTGTGAGTGGCTGTTAAAGTCTCCACAAACAATTATTCTTTCTTTTAATGTAATTGTGTCTAGTGCTAGTGGGCGGTCACTCGGACAGTAGTAGTTAAGAAGGTGAAAGTCTGTATTTTCTGTCCTGAGGTGCAGTATTTGATATTCCGCCCCATCCATATACACTTCAATCTGACATGCATTAATGTTGTTCCTTACAAGAGTCAGTATTCCGCCCTTTTGCCTGTTTTTTCTGTCATATCGGTAGCACTGGTATCCCCTAATCTTCAAGGCTATGCCGTTGTTTAGATGGGTTTCCTGCAAACAGTATATGCTTACTTGTTCTTTATGCAGGATATTTTCTAATTCTATCTTTTTACTGTACCCATCTCTTTTGCTGTTGATGCCTTCAGCATTCCAGTGCATTATTTTGAGTGGTCTTATTTGGATTGGCCAGTAGCTCTATTCTCTCGCCCCCTGACTCCACAGAGCGGTTGAGAAGGACATCCAGTAAAAGAGGTTGGGCCCTTACGAGGCTGAGGGCCCGGCGCTGCACCTGCCTGAGTGTCCATAACAGGGCGAGTGCCATATTGATTTGCGGTTATAGACATACTTCCATTTGAGTTGAGTGCGTGGCATCCTGATTGTTGTGCGTCTTTTAGCTGGTTGCCTCCGACTTCAGCACTTGAACTTGCTAGAGCAGACTGTGGTCTTGCCCGGTTGTAGGAAGGCCTGGCCAGTCTCAGTTTTCAGTCCCTGGTGACTGTTAAGCCCATCCCCACGACAAGGAGCTGGCCTTGATGAGGTTTATCACAGATTAGAACAGTAGTAATATGTGACTTTGTGACAAATAAATACAGACAGACAAATAAGTAGGCCGGCAATAGACAGACTTATATGTATCATATCATTAAAGACGTAAAGAATATGGATTATTATCATCATCATGTGTGAACCGGTTGGCATAAGCGATCTTGTCCTTCCATATTCAATTCACAGTCATCATCATCATCATCATCATCATCGTGTGCCCTCTCCGCAACGAAGGTTGGCTACCATAGATCGCCATTCTACTCTGTTTCTTGCTTTGATGGTGCAGGCTGACATAGATTGATTTGTCCATCTTTGATGTTACTCGTCCATGTTAGTCTTGGTCTGCCTCTGCTTCTTTTGCCTTGTATTTTTCTTCCAATATTACTTTAGTAGGCTGTTGTGTCTTTTAACATGCCCCAAAAATTTAATTTGTCTTGTCTTAATTTGTTCAGCAGTTCTCTTTTTATTTTCAGTTGTTTTAAAACTTCATCGATTGTTATCTTTTGTTTCCATCCAATTCTACCTATTCTTCTGTAAATCCACATTTCAAAGGCTTCAATTTTCTGTTCAGTTTTCTTGTCCAATGGCCATGTTTCTGCACCACACAGGAATATTGAGAAGATGTAACATTTTGCCATTCTTAGTTTCAGCCCTGTTGATATTTGTTTTGTTGTTAGTATATTTTTCATGGCATTAAAATTACTTTTTGCCATACATATTCTTTTGTTTATTTCAGTTTTGCATTTTCCATCATTGGTTATAGTATGTCCCAGGTAGTTGTAGCTCTGGACTGTCTCCAGATGTGTTCAATTTACAGTGCATCGTATTATAATTCTGTTGTTGACTGTTTTCCATGCCATGACATCAAGCTGTCTAGTATCTTCTCTCTTTGTCGTTCGCGATATCTCTTTCCCTTTTGCCAATTGTAACCACATTTACTAACACTATTAATCTACAGCAATGTAAGAAGTTATTTTATTTCTTTCTTTCTTGGCAGTGACTGTAGCAGTCGGAGACCGCAGCCATTGTCTCTACAGCTGAGATCTTGTGCCTGCCATTACGGAGTGGGTAGATCTATAAACCGTTAAAAACACCGACTTTTACACCTCGCCCCACCCCCGCCTCTCTTCACTCACAAAACCTCTACAGTTTCCACCATCACAAACACGCTACCACAGGACCCACAACCATACATCACCACAAACACGCTACCACAGGACCCACAACCATACATCACCACAAACACGCTACCACAGAACCCACAACCACAAACACGCTACCACAGGATCCACAACCACACATCACCACAAACACGCAACCACAGGACCCTCAACCACACATCACCACAAACACGCTACCACAGGCTCCACAACCACACATCGCCACAAACACGCTACCACAGGACCTACAACCACACATCGCCACAAACACGCTACCACAGGACCCACAAACACACATCACCGCTACCACAGGACCCACAAACACCTATCACCGCTACCACAGGACCACAAAACACACATCACCGCTACCACAGGACCCACAAACACACATCACCACAAACACGCAACCACAGGACCTACAACCACACATCACCACAAACACGCAACCACAGGACCCACAACCACACATCACCACAAACACGCAACCACAGGACCCAACAACAACACATCACCACAAACACGCAACCACAGGACCCACAACCACACATCACCACAAACACGCAACCACAGGACCCACAACCACACATCACCGCTACCACAGGACCCACAACCACACATCACCGCTACCACAGGACCCACAACCACACATCACTGCTACCACAGGACCCACAACCACACATCACCACAAACACGCTACCACAGGACCCACAACCACACATCACTGCTACCACAGGACCCTCAACCCCACATCACACAAAACACGCTACCACAGGACCCACAACCAAAACTAAGTCGTTGTAAGCACCACAAGAAATAGCCTCAACCACAAAAGCCCCAGAAGAGGAAAAATCATTTAAGAGCCTTGTTACAACATAAGTGGGCAAGGCCAGAGCTAAATACGCAGTAGAGCTAACTCGGTCACGGCTACCCAGAGTTCACCTCCCCTGGTTGAATGTAATGAACGGGACAAAACTCCGTTTCTGCGCAGTAGAATTTTTAATGTGTGATCCAGCACGAGGCGGTGTCGGACCTGAATGTAGCTATTTTTAGAAAGTTTGTCATGACGTGGTTAATCGGTTCACGTGACCAATCGATGTGCTCCTGGCCCGAAGCCAGTACGTACAACAGCTGACTTCATGGTACAGAGAGAAAGTGGGGATTTTGTGGTTAAGGGTGACGGTGCAGTCGCACTTTCGATCAATGCGAGAGCGACTGGAATCGGCTGACTGATAACAAGTCGTAATTGGATCTGATGAAAGTTTTTACGAGAAATGATGAAGAATCTAAATTTAGCTCTGAGATCCGATCCAGGTATACACGTGACCATGACACGAATCTAGTTTCTGCGCAGTTTCTTTGACTTGTCAAATGTAGCTGCTCAATTTTTGACAAATTGTTGCTGGATATGTTTTTTTTTTTTTTTCAAGAACACCAGAAAAAAAGTCACGCTAAAGCTGTCCACGCATCACGCTAAGGCTGTCATCACAACACGCTAAGGCTGTCATCACATCACGCTAAGAGGCTCGTGTCATCACATCACGCTAAGAGGCTCGTGTCATTACATCACACTAAGGCTGTCATCACATCATGCTAAGGCTGTCATCACATCATGCTAAGGCTGCCATCACACCACGCTACCGCTGTCATCACACAACGCTAAGGCTGTCATCACATCCCGCTAAAGCTGTCCTCACATCACGTTAAGGTAGTCATCACATCACGCTAAAGCTGTCCTCACATCACGTTAAGGTTGTCATCACATCACGTTAAGGCTGTCATCACATCACGCTAAGGCTCGTGTCATCATATCACGCTAAGGCTCGTGTCATCACATCACTCATTCACATATTTTGGACATGTGAAGAGACATAATACCATTCTAAAAGTCATCTAGGAAGGGAAAGTATAAGGTAGCAGAGGCAGACCAAGACTAAAGTGGACTGATAACATAAGAAAATAGACAGGTGAACCTATGACAAAGTGTACCATCAAGGCAAGAGGCATAGTAAAATGGCGCTCCGTGGTTGACCTTCGATCTAGAGACGACACCCATTGAATGAATGAATCGGATGCAAGTACAACTGATGAGTAATCAAAGAGGTTTTCCAGAAATATATATATCTACAGAAATGAAGAACAGAATGCTAGGAATACTAGAAAGATGATACCCATCATCGGCTTGACAGAGCAAGTATCATGTTTTAGACTCAGAATAGGCCACTTAAGATTGATGTATCATTTGCTAAACACCTTAATTATACCTGGATACAACAGGCAAACTGCAAGGAAAGGGAGGTATCAGACGACAAAGAGAGACTGATTAGATTTCTTGATGGTAAACAGTCAACAACAGAACTGATATGATATACTGTGGGCAGAGAAGTGTGAAAGATATGATCGACTACGCCAACTGGTACGGCACATGATGATGACGAATTTGATGAACCTCTAACGAATGTGACTAACACAGACAAAATGGCTATCTATCTATTTGTCTGTCTCACCTACCCACCCACCTACCTACCTACCTCCTTGCCTGCCTGTCTTTTGTCCTTTCGAGCCACATAAAGCAGAAATTCTGTGTCCAGCTATCATTGTTAGCATCAGACCTTGCAAAGGGCCCGCATTGTATCTCGCCACATGTCCCTATTCTGGACGAGTTGTTCAATCTCGGCGATGGATCTGATTACTGCTGTTCTTGCTTCTTTGCCTCAGTGTTCTTTTTTTTTTTAACATTGCAATAGGTAGCCTATTTTCTGTTGCCTTCTTGTTCCAATTATGGGGTCTAG
Organism: Megaustenia siamemsis; assembly: GCA_032433765.1. Classification (NCBI taxonomy): domain Eukaryota; kingdom Metazoa; phylum Mollusca; class Gastropoda; order Stylommatophora; family Ariophantidae; genus Megaustenia; species Megaustenia siamemsis. The sequence goes on along the minus strand of JAVIAB010000117.1, from coordinate 3,805,048 downwards.
TTTTAGATTCTTTTATTATCTCTTCTCATCACATGCCCAACATGTGACCACTTCTCTTGTTGTCTCTTCTCATCACATGACCAACATATGACCACCATCTTCTCTTGTTGTCTCTTTTCATCACATGACCAACATATGACCACCTTCTTCTCTTGTTGTCCTTTTCATCACATGACCAACATATGACCACCTTCTTCTCTTGTTGTCTCTTTCATCATATGACAACATGTGACCACCTTTTTCTCTTGTTGTCTCTTTTCATCATATGACCAACATGTGACCACCTTCCCTTGTTGTCTCTTCTTATCACATGGCCAACATATGACCACCTTCTTCTCTTGTTGTCTCTTCTCATCATATGATCAACATGTGACCACCTTCCCTTCTTGTCTCTACTTATCACATGGCCAACATATGACTATCTTCTTCTCTTGTTGTCTCTTCTCATCACATGACCAACATGTGACCACCTTCTTCTCTTGTTGTCTCTTCTCATCATATGATCAACATGTGACCACCTTCTTTTCTTGTTGTCTCTTCTCATCATATGATCAACATGTGACCACCTTCTTCTCTTGTTGTCTCTTCTCATCACATGACCAACATGTGACCACCTTCTTCTCTAGTTGTCTCTTCTCATCACATGTCCAACATGTGACCACCTTCTTCTCTTGTTGTCTCTTCTCATCACATGACCAACATATGACCACCTTCTTCTCTTGTTGTCTCTTCTCATCATATGATCAACATATGACCACCTTCTTCTCTTGTTGTCTCTTCTCATCATATGATCAACATGTGACCACCTTCTTCTCTTGTTGTCTCTTCTCATCACATGTCCAACATGTGACCACCTTCTTCTCTTGTTGTCTCTTCTCATCACATGACCAACATATGACCACCTTCTTCTCTTGTTGTCTCTTCTCATCACATGACCAACATATGACCACCATCTTCTCTTGTTGTCTCTTCTCATCACATGACCAACATGTGACCACTTTCTTCTCTTGTTGTCTCTTCTCATCACATGACCAACATATGACCACCTTCTTCTCTTGTTGTCTCTTCTCATCACATGACCAACATATGACCACCATCTTCTCTTGTTGTCTCTTCTCATCACATGACCAACATGTGACCACTTTCTTCTCATGATTATATTTGATATTGTTAATCTTTTGTTGTTTCTCTTATTCCTGCTCTAATCTGGAATTCCGTGGTACAGCAAGTCCCGGGACGACAATGGCGCTTGCGCCCATCATCGGTTCCATACCTTGAATGTCAAGATGTACGGAGATACAATACTTTGTTTGAACTTGTTCTGTTCATGGAATAAATATCATCGCAGTCGAGAATCCCCCATATCCGCTCCACACATGTCACCGCTCCTGCCAAAGCGCGTTGACAAATTCTGTTGACAAGGTCGACAACCGTGCAGCCCTAATCTCGGCACAGACGACGATTCCAAACGACTTTCATCGAATAGAGAGAGCACAGTCACTTCCTGACTACAGTTTCCTCGAAAGCACACATTTAAAACACACATTTAAAACATACATTTAAAACACACATTTAAAACACACATTTAAAACACACATTAAAATACCCATTTAAACACACATGTAAAACACACATTTAAAACACACATTTAACACACACATTTAAACACACATTTCAAACACACATTTCAAACACACATTTCAAACACACATTTCAAACAAACAAAACAATCGAAACGGTTTAAGCGACTACGTTAGTTTCTGTAAAAAAAAAAAAAAATGGCGACATGCGCCATTTTTATTTTCTTATGTCGTTGGCGGGTTATGGCGGGTTTTGATTTTCTTATGTCAGAAATCAGGTGCGATTGAATGCGATAATCATCGCACAATAAGCCTTATGATTCATATGACTAGATATTACTAAGAATCATCATGCGAAGAATGCGAAACAAAATCAGTCCAGAAATTAGCGATGAACAGTGTGGTTTTGTTTAGAGATAAAGAAACAAGCAATGCCATTTATATCATAAGATCTTTAATATAAAGAGCCATAGAGGTGAAAACAGATCTATACCTATGTTTCACAGATTACACCAAGGCATTTGACAAAGTAAAGCACCAAGAAATAATCAAAATTTTAGAAAGCATAAACGTAGACAGCAAAGATCTAAGAATAATAAAGAACATGTACTGGCAACAAACAGCGGCCATAAGAACTGGAAACCAATTGGGAATGTTTCAACAAATAAAACAGGGTGTTAGACAAGGTTGTGTGCTGTCACCATATTTGTTTAATATTTATAGTGAGATTATTTTAAGATCCATAAGAAGCATGCCTGGAATAACAATTGGAGGTCATAATATAAATTATAATCTAAGCTATGCTGATGATACAGTCTTAATCGCTAAGAGTGAAACTGAGTTACAAGAAATGTTGGACATTATAGTGAAGGAAAGCAAAATAAAGGACTCAGCCTTAATAGCAAAAAGACAGAGGTAATGGTAACAACAAAGAAAAAGACATAACCTCAGTGCAAAATAAAGACAAGTGGAACAATATTAAAACAGGTAAATGAATTTAAATATTTGGGAACTTTGTTAACCTCAGTCGGAAGATGTACAAAAGAGGTGAGATGCAGAATGGCTCAGGCAAAAGCAGCTTTCAAAAAATGAGGAAGATACTATGCAATCAATTTTTGACAATAGAAACAAGAAAAAGAGTTCTTAAATGTTACGTAGAGCCAGTCTTAACATATGAATGCGAATCAAGGACAATAGGACAACAGACAAGAAAATCACTGGTTCTGTAGAAATGTGGTTTTACAAAAGAATGTTGAGAGTACAATGGACAGCTAAGAAGAGTAATGAAGATGTTTTTGAGAGAGGTCAAAGCAAACAGAGAGCTAATTTCCAATATTAGAAAGAAACAATCATCATTTTTTTGGCCATGTAATGAGAAGAGAACAACTGGAATATATTGTAACAACTGGAAACATTGAGGGACGAAGAGATAGAGAGAAGCAAAGCGAAAAAATACCAGACAGCTTAAGAGAATGGCTTGGCAGAAGTTCAACAACAGAAATGATAAATGACTGCCGAGATCGAAAGTTGTGGAGAGACATGATCACCTACGCCATCAGGCCCAGTACTTGATGATGGTGATGATGATGATGTCGGTTGGCGGACGTTAGAAAGGTCAAAGTGCGATCCAACTCGGTCGCGTGGACAATTTCAAACAACATCACTGAACACAGAGTGCTCTCAGTCAGTCACAACTACACCTGACACGAATAAATAAAGAAAAAAGAAATACACACACACAGAGAGAAACCAGTAAAAACACCAAAATCTGTGTTAGTGTTGACGATCTCTAAATAGGGTTGCGGCTGTGGTCGCCACTTTGTCCGGAAGTGGCTTTGAACTTATGAATGGTGGCGTTTGGAATTAATGCACACAAGAAGAGACCAGCAACCAAAGAGGTTCTCAAGAAACGAGAGGTAGAGAGCATTACCAAGCTGTCATGTCCTCAGAGCAGATTCAAAAACAATAGGACGAGCTGCTATAATGAGAACTCTGAGAGAAGGCGAGAAAAGGAACAATGACGTTCGGGGGAGGGGGTTAGTGGAAAGAGATATGAGTAGTTTAGGCCGACATAGGAACACTGTAAATTATTGCGGGAAGCAAAATAAATTCTTTACTGTCTTACAAGACGTGAAGAGGACTCAGGAACGTGTTTGTCAATCTGTGACCACGAGAAGTAGGAGGGGATGACGAAAAGAAGAAACAGAAGAAGGAAAAATGGAGAAGAAAAAGGAAGAAGAAGTAGACAAATAAAAAGAAGTACAACGGGACAAAGAAGAAGAGGAGGAGGACGAAGGGGAAGAAGAGGAGGACAAAGGAGGAGAAAAACAGGATGATAAAGGAGATGAAGAGGAGGATAAAGGAGAAGAAGAAGAGAATAAATGAGAAGAAGAAGAGGGTAAAGGAGAAGAAGAGGAGGATAAAGGAGAAAAAAGGAGGATAAAGGAGAAGAAGAGGAGGATAAAGGAGAAAAAAGGAGGACAAAGGAGAAGAAGAGGGGATAAAGGAGAAAAAATGAGGATAAAGGAGAAGAAGAAAAGGATAAAGGAGAAGAAGAGGAGGATACATGAGAAGAAGAAGAGGATAAAGGAGAAAAAAGGAGGATAAAGGAGAAGACGAGGAGGATAAAGGAGAAAAAAGGAGGACAAAGGAGAAGAAGAGGAGGATAAAGGAGAAAAAAGGAGGACAAAGGAGAAGAAGAGGAGGATAAAGGAGAGAAGAGGAGGATAAAGGAGAAAAAAGGAGGACAAAGGAGAAGAAGGGGAGGATAAAGGAGAAGAAGAGGGGGATAAAGGAGAAAAAGGAGGATAAAGGAGAAGAAGAGGAAGATACATGAGAAGAAGAAAGGGAGGACAAAGGAGAAGAAGAGGAGGATAAAGGAGAAGACGAGGAGGATAAAGGAGAAAAAAGGAGGATAAAGGAGAAAAAAGGAGGATAAAGGAGAAGAAGAGGAGGATAAATGAGAAGAAGAAAGGGAGGACAAAGGAGAAGAAGAGGAGGATAAAGGAGAAAAAAGGAGGATAAAGGAGAAGAAGAGGAGGATAAAGAGAGAATGAGAGGAGGATAAAGGGGAAGAGGAAGAGGAGGACAAAGGATAAGAATAGGGGATAAAGTAGAAGAAGAGGAGGATAAAGTAGAAGAAGATGAGGATAAAGGAGAAGAAGAGGAGGAAAATGAGAAGAGGAAGAGAAGGACAAAGGAGCAAGAAGAAAAGAAGACAAAAAGAAGGAGATGTTAATGTGAGTTACAGTTTCCTGTGAGTAGAGAACGATGATCAAATCGCCATGGACAGATCTGACTTTCACATTTTGTGGCCAGAAAACGCTGATTCTTTGGTTTCGGTTCTTGTTTCTCTTTGAAATAAAAAAAAACAGGTCTAAATTTGAAATGTTCTATTCCCTTATCATGATAGTGCCATCTTTATATGTTCCACACGTCCTCTCTCCATTACATGATCGTGTCATCTTTATATGTTCCACACGTCCTCTCATTATTATTACTATTATTACATTACCGTAACACATCTCACTATCAACATTACCGTAACACATCTCACTATCAACATTACCGTAACACATCTCACATAAACATTACCGTAACATATCTCACTATCACATTACCGTAACACATCTCACTATCAACATTACCGTAACACATCTCACTATCAACATTACCGTAACACATCTCACTATCAACATTACCGTAACACATCTCACTATCAACATTCAACTGCTTGTAGAATCAATCTTCCTGAACGGAAGAAGATCGGAATGTTGCCAAAGGAAAGAAAGAGCAATTCTCTCATCTTCAAGATGTTCTACAGTTGAATCGAATGTTCTCGACAATTATTCTTTCCTTTTGGCAACCCTCTAATTTCTTCTCTCTTTCTTGACAACTCGTCATGTTGTCCTCCCTTTGACAATTTTTGGTGTCCTCCCTTATTCTATTGTTGGTGTCCCCACTCCGCTTAATCTCCCCCCCCCAAACTGTAGTCTCCCTCTTGCTATTTGTTTCTCCCTTTGCCTCTCTCTCCTTCTATATAATTACCTTTAACCCTCCTACACCTTCTCTCAATCTTTGGCTATCTCCTGCCTTACTCCTTCCCTGGCACGCTCTTTTCCCACACACACCCTCTCTCTCTTGGCCTCCTATTTCTCTCTCCCTCTCGGCCTACTATTTTCTCTCTCTCTCCCTCTCTTTATTGGTCTCCTGTTCTCTCTCTCTCCTCTCTCTATTGGTCTCCTATTCTCTCTCTCCCTCTCTCTTTTTGGTCTCCTATTCTCTCTCCCTCACTTTAAAAACTGAGCAATTTCTCCTTTTGTTTATTCGTCCCTCTTCCTTTTTTTTGTAATTTCTCCTTTAGTTTATTATCCTTCCTCCTCTTCTTTTGGCATTCTCTCAGTTTATTTTATTTTATTTTATTTTTATTTTGAAAGGAACAAGGGAACTATCTCCTCTCTTTTCTCTTCAGGGATTTCCTCTCTAGCCTTGTTCCGGTAGTTTCTTCCATCTACTTTTGCTATTTGTCTACATCTCTATCTTTCTCTCCCCTCCCTTGTATTTGAGATCTCCTCTCTGTCTGCTACAACCGATGATTGATCGTCCGCGGCAGACCACAGCCACTACCTAAGTCAGACTACACGTAGTCAATAATTGTCACACATTTGCACGTGTCCTGACTTACTCCCCGCTATACAACGTGGGTTGAGTGGCCAAACTGTCACACTGCTTCTCTCGAGAGACCGACATCTCTATCACATCCATCAGACATTGTTTTTCCTATTTAACTTCTGTGACCTCAATTATCAGCACGTGTTTGTGTGGACAACTGTACGTATTTTTACACGGTCAACTTCTGCCTACTTTTTTTTGGCAAAGATTATCTCAAAATTAAATCTGCTGCCATCTTCGGTTAGCTCTCACTTTTCATTCATGATTTAACGAATGAGCGCAGAATTACTGTTAATTTACTTCAGTAATCCCAAACTCACGTCGTATGTTACAACATACAACCGATCTGCTATAGCAACGTTACGAGTTCAAAGGTCAGGTCAACTCGCGCAGCTGCCCATCGCGGCAGGCGATTGGTGGAAGATGTTTGAACGAAACTAGTTTCTGGCGTTTTCATTGGCTGGCAGAAACTGAACCGAGCATTGAAGACAGTCAGCATGACAACAAACCAGGAATAAACGTGACCGGTCTACAAGAACTGCCACCATAACGTGTAAAGTGCCCGGTGCATTACCCAAATGGAGTTATCAGCGTTTGGGGAGAGTGTTTTTCAAGCGGATTACATTGAGAAGAAAAGGCATAGACGCGTAAGTAAACCCGATTAGCTTCGCTTTAGTTTTACTATTAGATTTAACTTTGAGAACTGTGTCATTAGCGATTCAACAAATGGCTTCGGTGTCTATTGTAACATACTGTGTAGTGTTTGAACTGTTTGTTTATATTAGACCATCATCGTGTGTCGCATCTGCATCAAAGGCTGGTTACATTAGTAAAAAAAAAGTAAAGTACCCCTGTCACGCCAATTGGCGTATAGGGAATATGGTGTTAGTGACCATAACTTTTACAGACCTTCAGCACATGATTTTTGGGGTAATGTGGTCGGTATTGCGCCCGTGCCGCTTCACTTTCCATAAAAAAAATCCGGTACCCATTAAAGGCTGGGTGAACCCGGAATCCGTCGGTTGAGATCGAACCCTACCCCACTGAGCTATCGCGGCTCTCTCTCTGGTTACATTAGACTATCACTATTTTACTCTGTCTCTTCCTGTTTGTTTGTTCTTAAGATCATCATTACTGCACACTGGATGAATCCATATCCGCTCCAACATCCATCTCGAGAAAGTCCTAAGAGATTCCCTTGCCCGCGTGCACGAACTCCGTGGCATCAGATCCACGATGTCTGTTTATACCTGATTACAATGTTGCCCTCGCAGCGGCCACATTTGTGGCCCACTCTTATTGATTTTAAAGGTCAAGGGTTCTTTAACGTGCGCAGGTGCACACGGAACCCCATGCTTATTGCCGTTATCCGAGAGGGCTAGACATCGGATCTCACTACCCAAGAGATCAAGTAAGGGTGACGTCTTAAAAACAACACGGACACAGTTTTTTGCTATTTCTTCAAAATCACCGAGTCTGCTGGCTTTGAACCCCAGTTTCTTCCCGTCACGAGGCTGGCGTCTTACCCTCTTCGTGCCTTGATGGTACACACTGTCATAGATTCTCCTGCCCATCTTTTGATGTTTTCAGTCCAAACTACCCTCCCTCCTCTGTTATAATGCATACCGACTTGATTGTCAAACTGAACCACAATGACCTGGCCAGCTTTAGCAACATTCAACTCCCGAATTCCTGGGGGAATTAGCCAGTTATATACTCAAATAGATAGTAGATAGATGTACGTGGATGTGAGAAATAGATCAGCATTATAGGTCTGGGTCAATATAAATCTCTATAGACATGGGTCAATGTAAAACTATATAGGCCTGGGTCAATGTAAAACTATATAGACCTGGGCCAATGTGAAACTCAATAGACATGGGTCAATAATGTAAAACTCTATAGACATGAGTCAATGTAAAACTCTATAGACCTGGGCCAATGTAAAACTATATAGACCTGGGCCAATGTGATACTCAATAGACATGGGTCAATAATGTAAAACTCTATAGACTTTCTTGTAGTGTAGGAAAGGATGGCGGTATGAGATCTGAATTCTTGGAAAACGTTTGGGATTTCTTAAAAACAGCATGATGTCGACCACGCTACCTTGCTGGCGGAAAAGGGGAAGACCTGGTAGTGCAAGTCAGCAACAGAAGAATTCATCGGATGTAGTCAAACAGAATGTAGGTGCTGAGTTGTGACGTCACATCGACTATTGGTAGCCACACTCGGGACGGCAAGGTGTTTCTCCTGAATTCACCCAATGGCAACTTCTCTACATTTCTTCATCTACAAAAGGGACGCTAAGTTGGCGTAGATGTATTGTGTCGCTGGTTTACGATAGGTGGTGCGTCCTTGTACCTTTCGGTTGTACACCTCGTCTTCGCGGCACCATATTTTGCTATCGGGTTGTCTTTCCTCTTGGGCCCTACTAGCTTGGCCGGACTGGTCCAGGACGCCACTGATACTAGCTTGGCCGGACTGGTCCAGGACGCCACTGATATTAGTTTGGCGGGACTGGTCCAGAACGCCACTGAGAGGTGAACTAGGATGTCGATCAGCCGTTTTGTCCATCGATCTTGAGCTATGAGTCGCTGCTACATTACTAAGATTTATGATAAAATGAAAGAATGTCGTCTCTACATTACCAAAATTCGTGACAAAATGAAAGAATGTCGTCTCTACATTACCAAAATTCGTGACAAAATGAAAGAATGTCGTCTCTACATTACCAAAATTCGTGACAAAATGAAAGAATGTCGTCTCTACATTACCAAAATTCGTGACAAAATGAAAGAATGTCGTCTCTACATTACCAAAATTCGTGACAAAATGAAAGAATGTCGTCTCTACATTACTAAGATTCATGCCAAAATGAAAGAATGTCGTCTCTACATTACTAAGATTTATGATCAAATGAAAGAATGTCGTCTCTACATTACTAAGATTTATGATAAAATGAAAGAATGTCGTCTCTACATTACTAAGATTTATGATAAAATGAAAGAATGTCGTCTCTACATTACTAAGATTTATGATAAAATGAAAGAATGTCGTCTCTACATTACTAAGATTCATGATCAAATGAAATAATGTCATCTCTACATTACTAAGATTCATGATAAAATGAAAGAATGTCGTCTGTTCATTACAAAGATTCATGGCAACATGCAAAAATATTGTTTCAACGTGACCAAGATTCACAACGAAATGAAAGAATATCGTTTCTACATTCTATCTATCTGTCTGTCTGTCTGTCTGTCTGTCTGTCTGCCTGCCTGCCTGCCTGTCTGTCTGTTGTCTGTTGTCTGTTGTCCGTCCGTCCGTCTGTCTGTCTGTCTGTCTGTCCGTCCGTCTGTCTGTCTGTCTATCTATCTATTGACCTTTCGAGCCGTAACCGGCCCATAGGGCGTAGACCAAGATACACCTTCTCCTATATGAATTTTTGTTCTAGCAGTTTTCTTTTAAAGATATTTTATCAAATCTCGCCATCTGTCTCTGTTCTGTGCATTCTGTTCTGTGTTTCTACATTACCAAGATGAATAACACTTATCTTACTCTGGGTTTCATCTCCACCAACACGCACGAGAGATTACCATCTTACACTCAATGAAAACCTACTGATATCACCGTCTCTGATAACAGAAATATGAGAACGTTGGCATGTCATATACATCTCCGCAGATAACTCTTACGATAACAACTTGTCCTAGTGCTAAGCCAGTGCATGTCTACTGTACCATTCTAGAGTTACTCCCCTGTGTTTTGTTTACCACCCAGTCTATTAAGAACTCACATTTTCCTCTCCAGATCCTTTATAGGTTTCACTAACCACATTTTCCTTCCTTGTTTGTATATTTTCTTTGTCAGTGTGTTATTGTCCTTTTATTAAAATAATATTTGTAGCAACATCAATTTACACAGACGACATTTGTCAGTGTTTTTTTTTTCTCATGTAGGTCCCCATACAATATAGATTCATTGAGGGTGTGGTTTTTTATTGGTGGCCATACAGAAAGGTGTCACGTGATGGTCCATATATTTGATCGATTTCCTTTATGGAATGAATAGTCTTCACGTGTGAACGATGTGTTTTATCTGTGTTGTCATGTGTGAACGATGTGTTTTATCTGTGTTGTCATGTGGTCACCATGTGTGAACGATGTGTTTTATCTGTGTTGTCATGTGGTCACCATGTGTGAACGATGTGTTTTATCTGTGTGTCATGTGGTCACCATGTGTGAAAGATGTGTTTTATCTGTGTTGTCATGTGGTCACCATGTGTGAACGCTGTGTTTTATCTGTGTTGTCATGTGGTCACCATTCATCATATTTGAACGATGTGTTTATCTGTGTTGTCATGTGGTCACCATTCATCATATTTGAACGATGTGTTTATCTGTGTTGTCATGTGGTCACCATTCACCATATTTGAACGATGTGTTTTATCCATGTTGTCATGTGGTCACCATTCACCATATTTGAACGATGTGTTTTATCCGTGTTCTTATGTGGTCACCATGTTTGAACGATGTGATTTATCTGTTTCTTTATGTGGTCACCGTGATTGAACGATGTGATTTATCTGTGTCTTTATGTGGTCACCGTGATTGAACGAAGTGATTTATCTGTGTCTTTATGTGGTCACCGTGATTGAACGATGTGATTTATCTGTGTCTTTATGTGGTCACCATGATTGAACGATGTGATTCGTCTGTGTTCCCACTTAGTCACCAATCTCTTTATATGTCTGGTATGATCAATTTGCTTTTCGTGTACAATAACGAGTTAATATGTGTAAACACGTTTTTATCTGTTTTCCATGTTTAATCACACATCTTTATGGACCCTATAGTTTTGTCTTTTTTCTATGTTGAATCAGCAATCTTTAACTGTATATTCTATAATTTTATCTATTTTCCATTTTGAATCACCAATATTTAACCATGGACAATATAGTTTTATCTATTTTCCATTTTGAATCACCAATATTTAACAGTGGACCCTATAGTTTTATCTGTTTTCCCATGTTGAATCACTTTCATCAACTCAATGCGCTGTGACGTATCAAACACTTCGTATTGCTGGGCCAGCGCGCTACCAGATCGCTGCTCTTCGATGTAAACATAGCAATTCTCTACACCGGCACGATGTGAGCTTATCATCTGTCCATGCTTGGCTGCATTAACTGACGAAAGATTATGAAAGGGTTAAGCAAAAACCCTCGTCACGGTTGTTTGCTTTTATCAGAAAGTAGTATTTTAGTTGTAATCCTTGAAAACGTTGCTACGTGAAGATGACCTGAGGAAACTACATTCCTCTCATACTTGAGGTTGGTATTTTACAGGAGTGGTTCAATTTTGAGACACTAGACAAAGATGTGAATATTCTAGAGCAGTTAATTTTTATGCTGTTGATGTTTTAGTCTAGAGACTAGGAACTGAATTTTTGCATGTTAATCCGTTTTTCCCTGGCAGCTGTGTGCACACAGGGGTCCCTCGCCACACAGGCATATAGATAATTCCGTTTTCGGAGGTACTTATATTTTTTTCCGTCCATGAGTAATTGACGTTTCAAGCCGGGCCTCGCTGCTGAGACCAGGGGTGGTTGCCGCAGAGAGAGTTCATTAAAAAAAAAAGTCCCAACTGGTGCAGCCGGGATTTGAACCCACAACCTCTCTGTCTCGAGGCCGAGTAAATTAATCATAATTTAACCATAAATATTACAAAAAAAAAATAACTTATAACGTCTCTTATGATCTTTGTTAAAGTTCTGTAGCAGAATTCTAGTCAAGTCGTGTATGAGAACTGAGAACATTTACCAAGGGGACTTAAATGTCATGAACAAAAACAGCTGTGTCGTGCGCTCGTGTCTGAGAAGATTGAGTGGACTTTTTGAACGATGGCAGCCAGCCAGAGACAGCACGGAAATACTACAGCAACTCAAAGCTGACTTCTTGCGTCGGAGTCTACTTATTTCTTCCTCCTGTGACCTCCGTCCGTAGCATAGGGCACCCACAAGTGATCTCTACCCAATCTGGTCTGCAGCAAGCATGGCCACCTTTAACCATGACCTGCCAGCCTCTATCAATTCATCATGTCTGGTTCGTTGCAGTGTCCCCAAAGGTCTTCCTCTTCTTCATTTACCAGGTGGTGTCCTTGTTAATGCTGGGTGCCGGTGCCTCGTTCTTTCCATTCATTTAACGTGGCCTAGCCATTTCCTACGTCTTCGTTGCAACCCGGTAATTAATGTGTCGGATGTGTCGGGCAGAAAGGCGTACACATGGCAGCTTGCGCTAAACCACAACACAATACAACAATACAAAACACAACACAATACAAAACACAACACAATCTGCGTCAATATAACGCCCTTCTAAGTGTGGAGGATGAAGATGAGCAGTTATCGGGTGAATGCGAGGGAAGAAAAAAAGAGGAAGAAGAAGAAGAGAGAGAGAGAAAGAAAAAAAAGAGAAATAAGGAAGAAGAAGAAAAACGAGGCAAAAAAAAAAAAAAAAAAAAAAAAGGCAACAAGAGAAAAGTGATGAACAAGAAAATAAGTAAAAAAAAACAAAGAATAAAAGAGGAAGAAAAAGAAGTGGAGGAAGAAGAGAAAATTATAAGAGAGAAGAAGAAGAAGAAGTATTGTAGATTCTCTTTCTGGTTCTGTAATGACCTGTAATTTGTGTGTCTCTTCTAGGGCAAATTGGAATATCTGGTGAAATGGAAGGGATACACCAGCAAGTGAGTATCATTAGTTGTACTTGTATCATTAATTGTACTTGTATCATTAAAGTACTAGTTTCATAAGTTGTACTTGTATCATTAGTTGTACTTGTATCATTAGTTGTACTTGTTTCATAAGTTGTGCTCGTATCATTAGTTGTACTTGTATCATTAGTTGTACTTGTATCATTAGTTGTACTTGTATCATTAGTTGTACTTGTTTCATAAGTTGTGCTTGTATCATTAGTTGTACTTGTATCGTTAGTTGTACTTGTATCATTAGTTGTACTTATATCATTAGTTGTACTTGTTTCATAAGTTGTGCTTGTATCATTAGTTGTACTTGTATCATTAGTTGTACTTGTTTCATAAGTTGTATTGTATCGTTAGTTGTACTTGTATCATTAGTTACATTTGCAGCATTAGTTGCACTTGTATCATTATTTGCATTTGTATCATTAGTTGCACTTGTATCATTAGGTGCGCTTATATCATCAGTTGCACTTGTATCATTAGTTGCACTTGTGTCATTAGTTGTACTTGTATCATTAGTTGCACTCGCATCTTTAGTTGCATTTGTATCATTAGTTGAGTTGCTCTTGTATCACACAACAAACATCAAATACAGAGAAACTTCGTATATCAAAGTGTTCTTTCCTAACTATTGTTATCGTTGTCAAGCGTGGACATTAATAGGAAGAATAAAAAAAACAAGAAGAAAAAGGTGGGAAGAAGAAAAGAGGAAGAAATTAGAAAAAGAGCGGATAATAAGGTGGCTAAGAATACAGAATGTAATATGAAGAGATAGGATGTGACATGAGGATACAGGATGTGACATGAGGAGACAGGATGTGACATAAGACATGATGTGATATGAGGAGACAGGATGTGACATGAGGAGACAGGATGTGACATGAGGAGATATGATGTGATATGAGGAGACATGATATGACATGAGGAGACAGGATGTTACATGAGGAGACAGGATGTTACATGAAGAGACAGGATGTGACAGGGTTAGACATAATGTGGCTGGAGGAGACATAATGTGACAGGAGTAGACACAATATGGCAGGAGTAGACATAATGTGATAGAAGTAGACATAATATGACAGAGTAGACATATTGTGACAGGAGTAGACATATTGTGACAGGAGTAGGCATAATATGACAGGAGTAGACATATTGTGACAGGAGTAGACATAATGTGACAGGAGAAGTTCTCGTTACTACTCTTATTATGAATGTTAGCTACCCAATACACCGCTGTTGTCTCGTTACTATTCTTACTGTGGCTGTTACCTACCAAATATACCGCTGTTGTTGTATGTAAGTTCTCATTACTACTCTTATTGTGACTGTTACCTACCAAATACACTGCTGTTGTTGTATGTAAGTTCTCATTACTACTCTTACTGTGGCTGTTACCTACCAAATACACTGCTGTTGTTGTATGTAAGTTCTCATTACTACTCTTACTGTGACTGTTACCTACCAAATACACGCTGTTGTTGTATGTAAGTTCTCATTACTACTCTTACTGTGACTGTTACCTACCAAATACACCGCTGTTGTTGTATGTAAGTTCTCATTACTACTCTTACTGTGACTGTTACCTACCAAATACACCGCTGTTGTTGTATGTAAGTTCTCATTACTACTCTTACTGTGACTGTTACCTACCAAATACACCGCTGTTGTTGTATGTAAGTTCTCATTACTACTCTTACTGTGACTGTTACCTACCAAATACACTGCTGTTGTTGTATGTAAGATCCTGAAACGTGCCTACTCCGCAAACATCATTGTTAAGAATTAGTAGACCAGGATTTTTCTGAACACAGACGCTCACTGTTGAATTTGGTTCAACTTACAACGTTGATATATGTTGACTCATCTCCATCATCATCGAGTGCCTTCTCCGCATCGAAGGTTGGCTACCATGGAGCGCCATTCCACTCTGTCTCTTGCTATGATGGTGCAGATTGTCATAGGTTGACTTGTCCATCTTTTGATGTTACTCATCCATGTTAATCTTGGTCTGCCTCTTTTACCTTGTATTTTCCCTTCCTTTTTACTTTTATTATGCTGTTGTGTCTTTTAACATGCCCCAAAAATGTCGATGTTGACTAATGTTGCTATTAATATCGATAAACACTTTCATCACTGTTTTGTTCGGTTGTGTTTGAGTGTAGCATTGGACTGACTCGAGCCGCGATAGCTCAGTGGTTAGTGAACTGGACTACAAAGGACAAGAGTTAGGGCTCGATCCCAACCGACGGCTTCCGGGTTTACCCAGCCTTAAATGGGTACTGGATTTTTTTCTGGGAAAGTAAAGCGGCACGGGCGTAATACCGTCCACATTACCCCAAAAATCATGTGCCTAAGATCTGTAAAATGTATGGTCACTAACACCATATTCCTTATACGCCACTTGGCGTGACGTGGACTCTACTTTTTTTTTATTGGACAGACTCGTTAGCGTGCAGACATGCACAAGCAGGATGAAACTTGCAAGATGTTCGTTGTTCTCATATCAGAGATCGGGAATAAATAGACGTACGCAGACACGAAGTGGGATATCCGACTAGAGACAGAGACATTCCTTCAGCCGGGCTGTGATGAATGCAACGTTCGTTAAGTACGTGTGATTGAATGATGTCTAGAGACATGCATTATGTTCGTCGGGGTTTCACGTGAATGCTGATTTTTATTTTAATTGTTGTCTTTTATCATCCATTTGGACATAGATCATCAAGAAAAGCTGGTAAATCACTTTCTTCTCTTTCTTTCTTTCTTTTTCTTTCTTTCTTTCTTTCTTTCTTTCTTTCTTTCTTTCTTTCTTTCTTTCTTTCTTTCTGTCGTTCACCCAACGGCTAAAAGAGAAATGACTTGTTCTCTCCATCCTAGGAAGGCCGTTAAGTGGATGTACACACCTTGTGTTGTAGTTTGCTGTGCACCTGTGACATTGACACCGTTTTGTTAAACATATACGACTTCCCGTTTGTTATATGTAGATTTAGACAATAACCATCATTAAGTAGGTCTCCTGTTTAATAATATCCTCAAGTAGGTCTCCTGTTTAATAATATCCCCAAGTAGGTCTCCTGTTTAATAATATCCCCAAGTAGGTCTCCTGTTTAATAATATCCCCAAGTAGGTCTCCTGTTTAATAATATCCCAAGTAGGTCTCCTGTTTACTAATATCCTCAAGTAGGTCTCCTGTTTAATAATATCCTCAAGTAGGTCTCCTGTTTAATAATATCCTCAAGTAGGTCTCCTGTTTAATAATATCCTCAAGTAGGTCTCCTGTTTACTAATATCCTCAAGTAGGTCTCCTGTTTAATAATATCCTCAAGTAGGTCTCTTGTTTAATAATATCCTCAAGTAGGTCTCCTGTTTACTAATATCCCCAAGTAGATCTTCTGTTTACTAATATTCAAGTAGGTCTCCTGTTTACTAATAACCCCAAGTAGGTCTCCTGTTTACTAATATCCCCAAGTAGGTCTCCTGTTTACTAATATCCCCAAGTAGGTCTCCTGTTTACTAATATCCTCAAGTAGGTCTCCTGTTTACTAATATCCTCAAGTAGGTCTCCTGTTTACTAATATCCTCAAGTAGGTCTCCTGTTTACTAATATCCTCAAGTAGGTCTCCTGTTTACTAATATCCTCAAACAAATCGATGAAAATATGTTTTCTCGCTGACTGTGACCTTCCTCTAATGTCAAGGACATTGAAAGCACAGTAATTTTCAGTGACCTAGATACTGGCGACAAAGGTAAGACAGTTACTTTTCCAGCATAAAATGACATCGATTGGTTACCAATGTTTGTGTCGTTTAGCTTGTTAGAGAGTGAGATAGAAAGAAAGAGGGAGTGAGTGAGAGAGAGGGAGGTAGGGAGAGGAAGAGAGACGGTAGAGGGAGGGAGAGGAGAAATGTGTAATTGTTCGCTATATTAGCGAAGTGTAGCTTGTGTTGTTCCCGTGTTGAGTTTACTTACTGTCTCTTTGATCCCATCTACTCATATCTTCCTGGGTTTCACCTTTTCCTCTGTTGCCGGATGTTTTCATGTAATACGCTCGACCTGCAAGTTGGTTAGGTCTCGTTGTGTTCCGGGGTCCGAACCATGTGTTTCTTTCTGGTTCACTAGTCACTAACTGATGTTACACCCCCGTATTTCTCAAGAATGTTAACTATCTATCTATTCTATCTTTACGACACATAGTACCATTGATTGTGTATGTCGGGGGGCAACGATAGAACCAGAGGGATAAAGGCCGCTTGGTCAAGCAGTCGCCACGACGTGTGAGACTCAGGATTTTTATTTCACCCCCCGATAGAGAAAATCCTTTCTGTCTACCGCGGGCTTCGAACACCGTACGTCAGATTTTCAGCCAGCAAGGATGTTAACACCCACCGTATTTCTCAAGGATGTTAACACATGTTACACCTATCGTATTTCTCAACGATGTTACACCCACCGTATTTCTCGATAATTCTTAATCCTGACAACAAATGATGTTTGGAGTGCAATGATGGTGACCCGCAAAATAATTCAATCACACGGTATGTAGATAAGTTATCCTAGACTGTGGGTGTTGCAGATAAGTTATCCTAGACTGTGAGTGTTGTACATAAGTTATCCTAGACTGTGGGTGTTGCAAATAAGTTATCCTAGACTGTGGGTGTTGTAGATAAGTTATCCTAGACTGTGAGTGTTGTACATAAGTTATCCTACTCTGTGGGTGTTGCAGATAAGTTATCATAGACTGTGAGTGTTGTACATAAGTTATCCTAAACTGTGGGTGTTGTAGATAAGTTATCCTAAACTGTGAGTGTTGTACATAAGTTATCCTAAACTGTGAGTGTTGTACATAAGTTATCCTAGACTGTGAATGCTGTACATAAGTTATCCTACTCTGTGGGTGTTGCAGATAAGTTATCATAGACTGTGAGTGTTGTACATAAGTTATCCTAAACTGTGAGTGTTGTACATAAGTTATCCTAAACTGTGAGTGTTGTACATAAGTTATCCTACTCTGTGGGTGTTGCAGATAAGTTATCATAGACTGTGAGTGTTGTACATAAGTTATCCTAAACTGTGGGTGTTGTAGATAAGTTATCCTAAACTGTGAGTGTTGTACATAATTTATCCTAGACTGTGGATGTTGTAAAACAAGGATGTTGGTAGCTGTCGATTCTTCACCTCCATTAATAGAGAGTTTCTCGAATTTAATGCCGTTAACTCTACATTGTTATTGTTTATATTCAGTCCTTTAGAAAATCTTTGTGCGGTCTATGGACTACAAATCTCAAATTCTACCTTTTACCACCACCAACAGCAGCAACAACCACAAATGTCATTGTCCGCTGCAGTCAACCAAACATACCATTTACTTACCCAGCAGAACCCAAGCACAGGTATGACTCCAAAAGTCCTTTTACTTCTGTGTTGTCTTGTCTTGCAAATTTTGCCTACTTTTCTGCGAGACACGACCCATTTAACCTCAGACTAAGTCTTTCAGGTTTTATTAGACCGCAGATTGCCATTCAAAAATGTTTACAATCTAAGTACTAAAAGACTCGCTAGGAAAGTAACTTTATGTTGAGTTAACGGCCAGGCAACCCGTTTGCCTTGTAATCGGTCAACCCGTTGTCTTTTAGCAGGCAACCCGTTTGTCTTGTAGACAGGCAACCCGTTTGTCTTGTAGACAGGCAACCCGTTGTCTTGCAGTCGATCAACCCGTCTGTATTGTAGTTGGGCAACCCGTTTTTCTTGCAATCAATCAACCCGTTTGTCTTTTAGCAGGACAACCCGTTTGTCTTGTAGTCGATCAACCTGTCTGTCTTGTGGTCGGGCAACCCGTATGTCTTGTACTCGACCAACCCGTTTGTCTTTTAGTAGGACAACCCGTTTGCCTTGTAGTCGAGCAACCCGTTTGCCTTGTAGTCGAGCAACCCGTTTGTCTTGAAGTCTAGCAACCCGTTTGTCTTGAAGTCTAGCAACCCGTTTGTCTTGTAGCCGAGCTCTGTACCAAAGAGCGTGACTTTCACCGCTGGTTCAGCAGTCCTGTGTCTCCTGTTTCTCGGTTTTCATTTTCTGTGATGATTTGTGAATTCTCTAATGAAGATTTGCTCCCTTTCGTCGTTCATGCCTGAGAAGAGATCGTATCTTTCTTTCTTTCTTTCTTTCTTTCTTGCTTTCTTTCTTTCTTGCTTTCTTGCTTTCTTTCTTTCTTGCTTTCTTGCTTTCTTTCTTTCTTTCTTTCTTTCTTGCTTTCTTTCTTTCTTTCTTTCTTGCTTTCTTTTTCTTTCTTTCTTTCTTTCTTGCTTTCTTTCTTTCTTTCTTTCTTGCTTTCTTTTTCTTTCTTTCTTTCTTTCTTTTCTTTCTTTCTTTCTTTCTTTCTTTCTTTCTTTCTTTCTTTTCTTTCTTTCTTTCTTTCTTTCTTTCTTTCTTTCTTTCTCTATTCCTCCCTCTCTCCATCCCTACATCCCTACATTCCTTCCTTCCTTCCTTCCTTCCTTCCTTCCTTCCTTCCTTCCTTCCTTCCTTCCTTCCTTCCTTCCTTCCTTCCTTCCTTCCTTCCTTCCTTCCTTCCTTCCTTCCTTCCTCCTTCCTCCTTCCCTCCTTCCCTTCATCCCTCCCTCCTTCCTTCCTTCCTTCCTTCAGGCAACCCGTTTGTTGCTCGCTCCCTGTTGTTGCTTCGCTCCCTTCCTTCCCTCCCTCCCTCCTTCCTTCCTTCCCTCCTCCTTCCTCCCTTCGCTCCCTTCCTTCCCTCCCTCCTTCCTTCCCTCCATCCTTCCTTCTTTCCTTCCTTTCTCCCTCCCTCCTTCCTTCCTTCCCTCCTTCTCTACCTCACTCCCTTCCTTCCTCCCTTCGCTACCTCACTCCCTCCCTCCCTCCTTCCCTTCCTTCCTCCCTCCTTCCCTCCTTCCTTCCTTCGCTTCCTCACTCCCTCCTTCCCTTCCTTCCTTCCTTCCTGCCGTACATCCGATGATTACTGGAAGAATTAATTCTCCTCTTCGTCATCCGCCCTTAGCAGGACGTTAGGTGGGCGTAGTTGTAGTTTACAGTAACCTGGGATATTTCCGCTTTTCGGCCCAACATATCCGACTTCAGTATGTTATTTTTTAGTACCGGGTTGTCTTCCCACTTCAATTCCAGTTCGCTTGGCACCAGACTAGACAGGTTAGTCTGTTTCTGCAGGCACCCCGAAGAGGTGGAGTAAAGTCTAGATGGTTCTGGTTCACCGATACTGGTGCTTCCACCTGTACCGCCGTGGGACGCATGGGCCTCTCTGTACAACAGTTTGAGAACCATTTTCAGAAGTATGTCACAGTGACCTTCATCATGATTGACGTCGATAATGTCAGAATGACATACCACTACTCGCAGTGCCAATATTTGTCGGTGTGTTGAGCACAGGCCAGGCCACTTCACGTGTAGTTGCGCAACAGGAATGTTAAGAACATTTAAATGCCCGCACAGTTTTATGGCCTAGATTTCTTTTCTCTTCTCAATAATCTCTGCAAGGTGGCCCAAGTTGTCAGCGAACCCAAACCTGGGTCTGCCGTGGGGGCCCCAGCACGCAAGTCAAGCCCAGATATGTTGCACAATGCATGTTCGTGACATCGTGCAAGTCGTCCGCGAATATCGTGCGTTGATGTGCTGGAAACTTGTTCAAACATTGCAGTCGAGGGCCATGCAAGATTTGTAAAGGGGATTACAACGGGTCGTTGAAACATTACACGGATCATCATCATCATCGAGTGCCTTCTCCGCAACGAAGGTTGGCTACCATGGATCGCCATTCTACTCTGTTTCTTGCTTTGATGGTGCAGGCTGTCATAGATTGACTTATCCATCTTTTGATGTTACTCGTCCATGTTAGTCTTGGTCTGCCTCTGCCTCTTTTACCTTGTATTTTCCCTTCCAATATTATTTTTAGTAGGCTGTTGTGTCTTTTAACATGCCCCAAAAATTTCATTTGTCTTGTCTTAATTGTGTTTAGTAGTTCTCTTTTTATTTTCAGTTCTTTTAAAACTTCCTCGTTTGTTATCTTTTCTTTCCATCCAATTCTACCTATTCTTCTATAAATCCACAATTCAAAGGCTTCAGTTTTCTGTTCAGTTTTCTTGTCTAATATCCATGTTTCTGCACTATACAGGAATATTGAGAAGCTGTAACATTTTTCCATTCTTAGTTGCAGCCCTGCTGATAGTTGTTTTGTTGTTAGTATATTTTTCATGGCATTAAAATTACTTGTTGCCATACCTATTCTTTTGTTTATTTCAGTTTTGCATTTTCCATCACTGGTTATAGCATGTCCCAGGTAGTTGTAGCTCTGAACTGTCTCCAGATGTATTCCCTCAACTGTGATATTTAATTGTAGGTCTTGAGAATTTTCCTTGTTTATGATCATAGTTTTAGTCTTTCTGATATTCATATCTAGTCCATATTTTTTGCTTGTTATGTTTATCACATTAAGCAATTGTTGTAGGTCTTTAGGATTTTCTGCTAGTAGAACAGTATCATCAGCATATTTTAGGTTATTGATTGTCTTTCCATTAATGTTTAACCTGACATCTCTATGGTATTTTTAAATATTTGCTCAGTGTATAGATTGAACAAGCTTGGTGATAGGATGCATCCTTGTCTTACTCCTCTTTTTATGTTCATGGGTGTAGAGTTCTCCCTGTTATACTTTATTATTGCTGTTTGCTCCCAGCACAAATTACATATTAGTCGTATGTCTGTGTCGTCTAGATTTATATTCTTTAGGCAGTCTATAAATTGGTTATGGTGTATTCTATCGAAAGCTTTGGTGTAGTCTATGAAGCAGACATATATTGGTTTGCTTACTTCTGTGTACTTTTCAATCAATGTTCTCATGCTAAATATGGCTTCTTTTGTGCCACTGTTTTTCCTAAATCCAAATTGTTGCTCATCTAATTCAGTATTGATTTTATTCTGAATCCTACCCTGTATAACTTTTAGTAAAATTGTTGTTACCTGGCTCATTAGGCTTATTGTTCTGAAATCACTGCATTCAACTGCACCATTCTTTTTAGGCAATGCAATGGAAGTTGTTTTTAGTTCGTTTGTTATGTATCCTGTATGGTATATGTCATTGCATATGTCTGTGATCACTTCGATGCCAAAATGTTCTAGAGCCTGTATCATCTCTATCTGTATATTGTCAGGTCCTGCTGCCTTTACCTTTTTCATTGTTTTTATAGCTTTTTCCAATTCAGATTTCAGGATTTTATAGTTGTATGTACATTTTATGTCTCGCTTTTTGTCCCTTTGATTATGAAATAGTTCTGTTATATATTCTTGCCATCTATCTATTATATCTTTGTTGTCTGTTAGCATTCTTCCCTCTTTGTTTGCAATACATCCGTTTCCTGCATCTTTTTTGTCTTTATTAGTCATTCTCTTTATTTCTGTGTGCATCTCTCTTAAGTTTTGTTTACTTTCCATAGTTTCGACTTCTAGACATCTTTGGTTGAGCCAGTCTTCTTTTGCCTTTTTGCACATTCTCCGCATTTCATTGTCAAAATCCTTGTATCTGGCTGTGTTTTTCGCTTGTCTCCTTTCTTCCATTTTTTTCTAAGATTTTGTCAGTTATCCATTTTTGTTTTTTGTTACTTTCCTTTTTGGGTGAGGTGTTGCATGATTCTTGCATGCTGTTTTTTATGCACTGCCATTTTGTTGTGACTTTTTCCTCAGGATTTTCTCTTCTGTACTGCTCAATCCTCTCTTCTAGCAGCTTCTGATATGTGTTCTTTACTTGTACAGTATAGTCTCTTTTACATCTTTCTGGTTTAATGCTGTTATATCTATTGGTGTTGCTGAATTAGTTTTTTGTTTGTTTCTCTTTAATTTGATTTTCATTTTAATCATTACAGGATTGTGATCTGAATTAATATCTGCTCCTGTGTAGGTTTTGGCTTTCTTTACGCTGTTACGGAACCTTTCTTTTATCATTATGTAATCTATTTGATTCCTCTTCTTGTCTCCAGGGCTTTTCCATGTGTATAATTTCCTTTTCTCTTGCTCAAAGAAGGTGTTGCATATTATCAGTCTGTTTTCTTCACAAAATTGTATTAATCCTTCTCCTCTGTTATTCCTTTTTCCTAAAACCAAGATTTCCTATAATGGTCTTATATTTACCTTTTCCTACTTTAGCGTTCATGTCACCCATTATAATTAAGGTGTCTGATGATTTCACTTGCTTCATAACTGTGATTAGATCTTCATAGTATGCACACGGATAATAAACTGAGGAAAGATGAAACAGAATGACAGGACAGACAGAGATGTTGTATGAGAGCGCTGTATTCTTCTAATCCTTCTACCTTTCCTGTAGAAGACATTTATGTCCCCTGCCAGAAGACTGTTTATGCCCCCTGTGGAGCATAGGTCTTCAACAAACACTTTCAGCTCCCAGTGGAGCATAGGTCTTAAACAAACACTTTCAGCTCCCTATGGAGCATAGATCTTCAACAAACACTTTCAGCTCCCCGTGGAGCATATGTCTTCAACAAACACTTTCAGCTCCCCGTGGAGCATAGGTCTTCAACAAACACTTTCAGCTCCCTATGGAGCATAGGTCTTCAACAAACACTTTCAGCTCCCTATGGAGCATAGGCCTTCAACAAACACTTTTCAAACCGTTCTGTATCTTGCCATTCTTTCTTTGTAAAGATCGGTGTATGTCTTCCCCAAATGAGAGAAATGGCCAATCAACCACTAATATCTTCAGTAATCAAGAAAAGAAGATGGGCATATGTTGAGACATGTAATGAGAAGAGATAATAACTGAATAAAAAACAAGTCCTCATGTGGGAAACAACAGGTAGGAAGAAAAGAGACCGACCCAGAGAAACAGCGAGAAGAACATTGATCAGAGAGGCAAAAGCAGCAGGAATCGGCTCCCTCAATGAGATTGATATGCTCGCACAGAACAGAGACAAATAGCGAGATTTGATAAAAGATCTTTGCAAGGATTGAGACTGCTAGAAAGAACATTTAGAAACAGGGAAAGAGTATCTGAATCTATGCACTATGGGCCGGCTACGGCTTGAAAGGTTGATAGATAGATGGCTTCCCAAATTATCTTCATCGCCCCCCCCCCCCCCCATCTGTCTTCTCCAAGAATATTTTAGTCTTCCTCTTAAAAAGACCTGTTGTGTAATGCTCTCAGTTGGCTTCCGTAGTGTGTGTCCTTTCCAGCGCCATCGTCTTCGCTGTATCTCGTTATCCACTGGTATTTAACTGGTACACTCCCATTATTTCTACATTAGTGATTTTGTCCTGTCATATATTTCCTTTTACTCTGCGTAAGCATCCATTAATGAAGGTCCGTATCTTCATGATTTTCATGTTGAGAGAGCTGTAATATGTGACAACAAATCCATTCATAGGTTCGGTTTGTGGGGCAGCCTCTGAGTGGAGCATGTCAATGTTGGTGCCTCACCAGTGACAGTTGGCAAGACTCAGGGAATGACAGCAACGATATAAAGAATGAAGACAGCCGAGATATAAAGAATAATGAGAGAAACGAAATCCTGAATAAAGTAGATGGGAGAAGCTAGTTAACCAGACATTTGACCTTACATTTCATAGATTGATATAAACCGAGTAAAGTAGATGGGAGAGGCTAGTTAACCAGACATTGGACCTTACATTTCATAGATTGATATAAACCGAGTGAAGTAGATGGGAGAGGCTAGTTAACCAGACATTGGACCTTACATTTCATAGATTGATATAAACCGAGTAAAGTAGATGGGAGAGGCTAGTTAACCAGACATTGGACCTTACATTTCATAGATTGATATAAACCGAGTAAAGTAGATGGGAGAGGCTAGTTAACCAGACATTTGACATTACATTTCATAGATTGATATAAACCGAGTAAAGTAGATGGGAGAGGCTAGTTAACCAGACATTGGACCTTACATTTCATAGATTGATATAAACCGAGTGAAGTAGATGGGAGAAGCTAGTTAACCAGACATTGGACCTTACATTTCATAGATTGATATAAACCGAGTAAAGTAGATGGGAGAGGCTAGTTAACCAGACATTTGACATTACATTTCATAGATTGATATAAACCGAGTAAAGTAGATGGGAGAGGCTAGTTAACCAGACATTGGACCTTACATTTCATAGATTGATATAAACCGAGTAAAGTAGATGGGAGAAACTAGTTAACCAGACATTGGACCTTACATTTCATAGATTGATATAAACCGAGTAAAGTAGATGGGAGAAGCTAGTTAACCAGACATTGGACCTTACATTTCATAGATTGACATAAACCGAGTAAAGTAGATGGGAGAGGCTAGTTAACCAGACATTAGACCTTACATTTCATGGATTGATATAAACCGAGTAAAGTAGATGGGAGAGGCTAGTTAACCAGACATTGGACTTTACATTTCATAGATTGACATAAACCGAGTAAAGTAGATGGGAGAGGCTAGTTAACCAGACATTGGACCTTACATTTCATAGATTGACATAAACCGAGTAAAGTAGATGGGAGAGGCTAGTTAACCAGACATTGGACCTTACATTTCATGGATTGACATAAACCGAGTAAAGTAGATGGGAGAGGATGCACTTGCCGAGGATGGGATGAGGGTCGGTGATTATTTGAGTGAGTAAATTGTGTGCGCGTGCGATGCCGGTGACCAGAAAGGGAAGTAAAGAACAGTGATGATGTACCCTGTCAGGTAGGTCGTTGTACCAGGGTCTACGCATTGAGGCTCGCTGCTCCATACTGTAAAACATAAGCCGCAACAATCACACACACACACACGGAGAAGTCAAATAAAGGAAAAATCAGCGAACATGGTGTTGGAGTGAAGCTGAGAAATCATCATCATCGTTGAGTGCCGTCTCCGCATCGAAGGTTGGCTACCATGGAGCGCCATTCCACTCTTGTCTCTTGCTTTGATGGTGCAGATTGCCATAGGGCTGACTTGTCCATCTTTTGATGTCACTCGTCCATGTTAGTCTTGGTCTGCCTCTGCCTCTTTTACCTTGCATTTTTCCTTCCAATATTACTTTTATTGGGCTGTTGTGTCTTTTAACATGCCCCAAAAATTTCATTTGTCTTGTTCTAATTATGTTTTGTAGTTCTCTTTTCATTTTTGGTTGATTTAAAACTTTATTAAAGCTGAGAAGTAAAACAGCTTTTACAAATAATAGAGAACGAGAACTGGCAGAATTATCGGAATTGATGAAGATTTAGACAAACGATGTATTTTGAAGTCACAAAATAGTTGTGACTTCAACTAGACATAGGAGAGCCAGTAGTATAGGCAAAGGTAACGTTTAATTACTACAAATATATATGGAGAAATATAAAGTTCTTCTTTCCTTCCTCATTTGCCTTTCAGCGTCGAGGGGAGGTATGATTTGCCTTTAGTTCTTCTGTTGACATCGTCTGCTGTTGTGTTTTAGTTTTTCTATATTCCATCAAGCGAATCATGGACAATAGACAAACAAATGAAAAGAAGATTAGAGGCCATTGAGATGGGATTTCTCAGAAGAATGTTGAAATTTCCCTGGACAGCTAAAAAGACAAATGAGGAGGTTCTCAAAGAGGCCAACTCAAAAAGGGAGCTCCTAAAAAACATCAGAAAGAAACAATCAACATTTTTCGGGCACATCATGAGAAGAGGAAAGTTGGAATACTTGGTTACAACTGGCAAAATAAAGGATAGAAAATACTGGATAGCTTGGTTTCATGGCATGGAAAACAGTCAACAATAGAACTGATACGATGCACTGTGGATAGAAGATTGTGGAGGGACATGATCGCCTATGCCAACCGGTATGGCACATGATGATGATATTCCATCAATCTATCATTTATTGCTGTCGGCCCTTTGGTCTGGTGTTCTCGCAACGTTTATTGAAAGCTAGTCGTGTTTTGAACTTTCTGCCTTAGCACATTGTCAAACTATTTCCTCTGTTGTTTCTTTATATATTCTATGTCGGGAATTATTCCCAACTTGTTTCTCAGTTCTTCATTTTTGATCTTATCTCTCAGTCTGTTTCCTGCCATTCGTCTAACACATTTAATCTCAGTATTGATTATTTTCTTATTTTGCATTTAGGGTCCACGATTGGCATTAGCAGCACAACGTTGGGATGAAGATTGTATTGCCCATTTTGCCTCTAGAGTTATTTCCTTGTTGGACAATAGTGGTGATAGATGTCCAATGATTTGACAAACTGTGATGTGTCTTGTCTATCTCTGCTGTTTGTGAATTGCCGTTTGTCACTAGATTTCCTAGGTATTTAAATTGCTCTACTTGTTTTAGTTGTCTGCCGTCCATCTTTATGTTGATGTGCTGTTTCTGTTTTGCGATATTCATTTCCTCTGTTCGTTGATTTTCATGTTGTATGTTGTGCTTGTGCTGTTGAGTCTATTGAAGCGTTCTTGTAGGACTTCTATTTGTCCATGCATTAGTGCCTGGTCGTCTACAAATAGAAGCTCGTTAATGAACATAAGGTTGAGTTACTAAACAATGTACGGAGAAACAGGAAAAACAAACAACACAGAAAGACGCGGGAGAGGACATGACGGTATAGACACTTGTTAGAATGTGCCAGATAGCGGTGTATGAGGAGTAGCGGTGTATGAGGAGTAGCGGTGTATGAGGGGTAGCGGTGTATGAGGGGTAGCGGTGTATGAGGGGTAGCGGTGTATGAGGGGTAGCGGTGTATGAGGGTAGCGGTGTATGAGGGTAGCGGTGTATGAGGGGTAGCGGTGTATGAGGGGTAGCGGTGTATGAGGGGTAGCGGTGTATGAGGGTAGCAGTGTATGAGGAGTAGCGGTGTATGAGGGGTAGCGGTGTATGAGGGGTAGCGGTGTATGAGGGGTAGCGGTGTATGAGGGGTAGCGGTGTATGAGGGGTAGCGGTGTATGAGGGTAGCGGTGTATGATGGGTAGCGGTGTATGAGGGTAATGGTGTATGAGGGTAATGGTGTATGAGGGTAGCGGTGTATGAGGATAGCGGTGTATGAGGGTAGCGGTGTATGAGGGGTAGCGGTGTATGAGGGGTAGCGGTGTATGAGGGGTAGCGGTGTATGAGGGTAGCGGTGTATGAGGGTAGCGGTGTATGAGGGGTAACGGTGTATGAGGAGTAGCGGTGTATGAGGGATAGCGGTGTATGAGGAGTAGCGGTGTATGAGGGGCAGCGGTGTATGAGGGGTAACGGTGTATGAGGGTAGCGGTGTATGAGGAGTAGCGGTGTATAAGGATACAATAAGATG
Organism: Megaustenia siamemsis; assembly: GCA_032433765.1. NCBI lineage: Eukaryota > Metazoa > Mollusca > Gastropoda > Stylommatophora > Ariophantidae > Megaustenia > Megaustenia siamemsis. The sequence continues at coordinate 3,776,763 of JAVIAB010000117.1, read as the reverse complement.
GAACCTCATGCTTGATTGTCAACAAACACAAAAGATGGGTTATGGCCCATAGACCAATTGTCCATGTTTACACATTACTTCAAATTACCAGAAAACTCAAATGGTTTCAAGCTGTTTTACATGTAAAATTCCAAAGTAAAACACGCTGGCTTTTATGTACTGGAGAGACATACCGCCCTGACCTACTTACACTGCGCCGGGTAGCTGGAGAACATGTAACGGCCTTCACCTTCAGCCATATTTCAAACTACCGGGGTGGGAATTCAGGATGCGCAGTTTATTGATTGACAGGCGGTGGAGAGGAGGAGGCAGGGATTTTGAGATAAGCATGAGCTCTTGTTTGGAAAATTGGAAGTGCCCAGGAATGAGTACTCCCTCAGACGGCCTTGAGCTGGGGTCAGACGTAACTGCGCACTTATCTTTCTGCTTCTTAAACAAGGTACAGACGTTTGGAAATAGTCTGGTTGAATGTTTGTCCCCAATTAACCTTGAATATGACGTTTAAGTTCAGTTGGTGACCTTCTAATAAATACCCGGTTCGGTTCGGTTCGGTTCCGACGTCAAACAGTTTTATTTGTGTGTTTTATAGTGGGATCGAGTGCCTAGTCTTATTTGAGACGGATATTCAGATCTAGCCTTTAATAAAAATGTTACCTCAACACCGGACTTAAGGGTCAACCATGAAAATATGGATTGGTGGAATATTAGAAACACTAAGAAACATAATAGCAGGAGAGGCCAACAGAAAAACAAAAGACCATAAATTATATCTCTGAAAGGCAAATGAGGAAGGAAAAAAGAAAAAGTTCATATCTAGGTGGCAAATATAAATCGTGCATGTATAAAACATTTAGCAGTTGAGGAATGAAAGAGTCTGGCTAGCTGCCGGAGCTACTGAGTTACGTGCTCTGTGCACACCGTGAGCTGTGCGTTTCATCCGTTTTGATCATGTTTCAATATTCTGATTGTTTACGATGAATGATAACATCGTATGACGGAGAACAGATGGTTGTGTTCACTTTCTGTGCGGTTTCATCTTATGTCTTTTGGCATGTGCTGAGACTGCTATGATGGGGACTGCAGCTACCTTTCTTTGTTTGGGAGATGAGTTAGTAATTCGGATGATTCCACTGGTATGGGCGGTTGAGCAATTATGGAGTTTAATTCGTTTTGCAGTGATACCGGGACTTTCCATAAACATAAATAAAATAGAAAGAAAAGCCAAGTTTGCTCTCAAAGAGGGGGGCTGGGTGGTCTAGAGGTAACTCGTCGACTTCTGGACAAGAAAGTCCAGGGTTCGATTCTACCACAGGCGTGGCTTTATCCTCCCCTGGTCTCGAGATAGTGAGATTCGATGTCTAGTTCTCTCTGGTTAGTGAGATCCGATGTCTAGTTCTCTCTGGGTAGTGAGATCCGATGTCTAGTTCTCTCTGGTTGGTGAGATTCGATGTCTAGTTTTCTCTGGTTGGTGAGATTCGATGTCTAGTTTTCTCTGGTTAGTGAGATCCGATGTCTAGTTCTCTCTGGTTGGTGAGATTCGATGTCTAGTTTTCTCTGGTAGTATGAGATCCGATGTCTAGTTTTCTCTGGTTAGTGAGATTCGATGTCTAGTTTTCTCTGGTTGGTGAGATTCGATGTCTAGTTTTCTCTGGTTGGTGAGATTCGATGTCTAGTTTTCTCTGGGTAGTGAGATCCGATGTCTAGTTCTCTCTGGTTGGTGAGATTCGATGTCTAGTTTTCTCTGGTTAGTGTGAGATCCGATGTCTAGCTTTCTCTGGTTAGTGTGAGATTCGATGTCTAGTTCTCTCTTGGTTGTGAGATCCGATGTCTAGTTCTCTCTGGGTAGTGAGATTCGATGTCTAGCTCTCTCTGGTTAGTGTGAGATCCGATGTCTAGTTCTCTCTGGGTAGTGAGATTCGATGTCTAGCTCTCTCTTGGTAGTGAGATCCGATGTCTAGTTCTCTCTGGGTAGTGAGATTCGATGTCTAGCTCTCTCTTGGTAGTGAGATCCGATGTCTAGGTCTCTCTGGGTAGTGAGATTCGATGTCTAGCTCTCTCTTGGTAGTGAGATCCGATGTCTAGTTCTCTCTGGGTAGTGAGATCCGATGTCTAGTTCTCTCTGGGTAGTGAGATCCGATGCCTAGTTCTCTCTGGGTAGTGAGATCCGATGTCTAGTTCTCTCTGGGTAGTGAGATCCGATGTCTAGTTCTCTCTGGGTAGTGAGATCCGATGTCTAGTTCTCTCTGGGTAGTGAGATCCGATGCCTAGTTCTCTCGGAAAACGGCAAAAATTATTACCCCATGTGAACTCGCGCACGTTAAAGAAACCTTGTCCAGCATAAAGTGGAAAAGAGCAGACCAAAATTACTGCCGCTCCTGGAAAAAAAAAATGTTATGCAAAACTACCCAACCATGCCGAGGACGGATGTGTCGGGCCGAAAGGCGTAGGGCTACGCGTAAATTAGCGACACAACGCTTCTACGCCCACTTAACGGGAGAACGCTGAGAAAAAGTCCCCACTCGTAGAGAGAAAGAAAGCCACTAATGATCCATGCTTGAGGAACATGATAATAGTGGTGGATAATCCACATAAGTAAAGGGAATCTTCGAGTAATAAAGACTTGTAAAAGTGGTTTCCTTAAAGAAATAATGACCTGTAAGGGTGGTTTCCCTGAAGGAATAATGACCTGTAAGAGTGGTTTCCCTGAAGAAATAATGACTTGTAAGAGTGGTTTCTATGAAGACACAACATCGACGACTAGCAACTGCTGCATTACTAAAAAGACCGTGACGATCAAACAATTTAGAAATGCAGAGATGAACTAATGCTTTTGTAAGTAGAATACGTTGGACCGCAAAGTGCACAGTACAGTGCATTTCATTGATTCGCAGTTGAAAAATTATCATTAGCGTCGAAGTCTCTGCACACTGGAGAGCCGCATAAGTACTTGATCTGTATCGATCTCGTTTAGTATGCGTTTAATGGCTTAGCTTGTCACTGTGTTTATTGATTAGATTTGCAAATGTGCTCTTCAACGAGATTTATTACTGCTTTCTCACTGGGTACATTTGTCGTGCTTTTTTTGTGTTGTTATACTATTAGGTTTGTTGTTTTGTCTATTAGATAGGTTTGTTGTTTTGTCTATTAGATAGGTTTGTCGTTTTGTCTATTAGATAGGTTTGTGGTTTTGTCTATTAGATAGGTTTGTGGTTTTGTCTATTAGATAGGTTTGTGGTTTTGTCTATTAGATAGGTTTGTTGTTTTGTCTATTAGATAGGTTTGTTGTTTTGTCTATTAGATAGGTTTGTTGTTTTGTCTATTAGATAGGTTTGTTGTTTTGTCTATTAGATAGGTTTGTTGTTTTGTCTATTAGATAGGTTTGTTGTTTTGTCTATTAGATAGGTTTGTCGTTTTGTCTATTAGATAGGTTTGTGGTTTTGTCTATTAGATAGGTTTGTTGTTTTGTCTATTAGATATGTTTGTTGTTTTGTCTATTAGATATGTTTGTTGTTTTGTCTATTAGATATGTTTGTTGTTTTGTCTATTAGATATGTTTGTTGTTTTGTCTATTAGATATGTTTGTTGTTTTGTCTATTAGATATGTTTGTTGTTTTGTCTATTAGATATGTTTGTTGTTTTGTCTATTAGATAGGTTTGTTGTTTTGTCTATTAGATAGGTTTGTTGTTTTGTCTATTAGATAGGTTTGTTGTTTTGTCTACTATATAATTTTGTGGTTTTCTCTACTATATAGGTTTGTGGTTTTCTCTACTATATAGGTTTGTGGTTTTCTCTACTGTATAGGTTTGTTGTATTGTCTACTATACAGGTTTGTGGTTTTCTCTACTATATAGGTTTGTTGTTATCTATACTATACTGGTTTGTTGTTATCTATACTATATAGGTTTGTGGTTTTCTTTACTATATAGGTTTGTGGTTTTCTCTACTATATAGGTTTGTGGTTTTCTCTACTATATAGGTTTGTGGTTTTCTCTACTATATAGGTTTGTGGTTTTCTCTACTATATAGGTTTGTGGTTTCTCTACTATATAGGTTTGTGGTTTTCTCTACTATATAGGTTTGTGGTTTTCTTTACTATATAGGTTTGTGGTTTTCTTTACTAAAAGGGAGGTCAAAAAGTAATGCACACCAATTTTTTTCTCGGCTAATAATAAAGATAGGAATATGAAATTTTGCACACTTGGAATATGACATGTTCCAATTATGTGCACCAAATTGCACAGCATTCGGATAAATATTACGCAATCTATGAACCGTTAAAATGGAGCTTGTCAACAATGTCCGTTACAAACAGCGAATTGTCATAGAATTTCTGGTTGCGGAAAAAGAAACTGTGGCAAACATTCATAAACGACTGTGTGCAGTGTACAAATGTTCTGCAGTCGATAGGAGCACAGTTAGTCGCTGGGTTCAGAGAATTAAAGCTGCAGAAAGTGTACGAGTGGAGCTGCATGATTTACCGCGTTCTGGACGTGTTGCCTCGGCTACCAACACAGACATGTTAAACCGGGCTGATGCCATTATTCGTAAGGATAGGCGTATCACTAGTCAGCAATTGGCTTTGCAGCTTACAGTCATCAAGGGAAGTGCAATCGCAATTTTTAAAACTCTCGGATATTCAAAGATTTGCGCTCGATGGGTTCCTCGGTGCCTAACAAATGATCACAGAGTTCAAATGAAAACATTCTGTTCTGAATTGTTGGAGCGTTTCGGTGTTGAAGGAGAAATGTTTTTGTCAAAAATTGTTACCGGTGACGAAACGTGGGCACATCATTATGAGCCTGAAACAAAAATGCAGTCAATGGAATGGCATCATCCGCAGTCACCAAAAAGAAAAAATTCAAAACATCTCCATCAGCCGGAAAGGTGATGATCACTGTCTTCTGGGACATTGATGGTGTGATTCTTGTTGATGTAATGACAAGAGGTGAGACAATCAACTCGACAGCTTACATCAATACACTGACAAAACTCAAAAATCGGTTCCACAGAGTTCGGCCTAATAAGCCATCTGCAGATTTGTTGCTTCAACATGACAATGCACGCCCTCACACAAGTCTGGTAACACGGGAAGCAATCAACAAATTTGGTTGGACTGTACTGCCCCATCTTCCTTACAGCCCTGATCTGGCTCCTTCAGATTTCCATCTGTTTGGACTACTCAAAAAATTCCTGCGTGGGACACACTTTGACAATGATGAGGATGTGATCCGTGCAGTTAAAAAATGGCTACGCGAGCAAGACAAAAACTTGGTACAAACGAGGCATTCATGACCTATAGCTTGTTTCATAAGTCGTGCCCAACTTTAAAAATCAATATCTTTTAAACCGCTTTTTGTAATTTTTTTCAAAATTTGCATGTATAGTTATAATGATTAGAACCCAACAGGGAATTAATTTCATTAAAAACAAACATTTGGTTATTATTATTGCTTATTTGATTTATATAAATTTATAACGACCCATTGATGTAGTCAAAACTTAATGTTTACAGTATTTAAGTTAAAAATAGCGATTACAAATCTATACACGCTCAAATTTACGATTTTTCACGCTTTCCGCGTGAGTTGTCTGACACAATTAGACACTTGTAGTAAACACGAGACATTGTGTGTTCCATTTCCGTTAATTCAGCGGCGTAACGTGGAACAATAACATTTATCATGAGTCTTAAAATGAAATTCTGCAGTTTACAAAACATCGCAATAAAAATGTATGACTATTTTTGCAAAGAGGCTAAACGAGGAAGATTATTTCATTCTTTAGAAAACCCTGAGAATAGGACAAGACACATTTTGGATTTATCTAAACGGTCATTTAATCGCTGGATTCAAGCACGTGACCGTCAATGTTCCAAATATACAAAATCACAAGGAAGAGCAAAAATGTTGGATAATTTCGACAGTGAACTTATTAGAAGTGAAATTCGCAAAATGTTGGGTATGAATGAAACTGTTACAATAAGAAAATTAAAAGTATCGCTGAAAAAGAACAACAGTATTGAAATATCAAAGTCTACATTATGGAGGAATGTGAGAGCTGCAGGCTTTACATTCAGAAAGTATTCCAGTGGACGAAACATCATCTGTGAGAAGCCACATATAGTAGTCATGAGAAGCAAGTACTTACGTGAAGTAAAAGAGGTGCGCAAGCAAGGTTATGATATTGTTTACTTGGATGAAACATGGATCAATGCTCACCACACTAACCAAAGGGAATGGCAGTCATCAGATGGAAAGATTAAGAGATTAATACCTAGCAGCAAAGGACAGCGCTTGATAATTGCTCATGCAGGTAGTCGACAACATGGACTAATACAGAATGCAGAGCTCATTTTTCTTTCAAAATCCATAGACAATCGGGATTATCACTCTGAGATGAATGGTCACATATTTAGACATTGGATTGAAAATTCTGTTCTCCCAGCACTAGATCGACCATCTTGCCTAATAATGGACAATGCAGCGTACCACACCATTGTTGCACTTGAAGATAAAGTCCCGACGTCATCCAGTACAAAAGATGCTATTAAGATATGGCTCACAAAGGAGCACATACAATTTAATAACATGTACTTAAAACCTGAATTACTATCTCTAGTAAAGCAAAAACAGAGGACAAAGATTTTTCAAATAGATAAGATTATCCAAGAGCACGGTCATATAAGTTTGAGGCTGCCACCTTACCATGCTCATTTAAATCCAATAGAACTAATCTGGGCAAAATTAAAAGGGCAAGTGGCAGATGAAAATACAACATTCAAAATATGCGATGTAAAGACTCTTGCTAATCTCGCTTTATTAAATATAGACAAAGATTATTGGGCTAAATGTGAAGACCACGTCTTAAAACAGGAAGAGGAATATTGGAAAAATGATGGTTTGTGGAATGTTCAACCCCAAACAGTTATTAATCTTTTAGACTCGTCTGATTCAGAATGAAAGTATATAGCCCCCACAATGTTGGCCCCTATATTACCTTAAATTATTTCAATAAACGGTCATTTTCAGGACCACACAACTATGAAAATTGGACATACAGGTATACCTTGATATTATTATCGTCCGTCCTCGAACTGAGCAGACAATCATTCTCCTGGTGTTTTGTTTTATCCAGTTATTTCCCATTACGGCCACGCCTTTACCTAGTGAAAATTAATCGTAGACCAGCAACTACGGTAATTTCTATTCTTTAGGGCTTCACAATTTACAATTTTGACAAACATCAAAGAAATATCGCCGCTTTAAGAAAACTGCAGCTGCAAGATATTTGTTAAATATGCATTTAAAGGGTCTTTTGCATTCTAATAACATTTGGAAAATTTCAAAAGTATTTAACAAACGGTTAGACAGTAATAGCGTTTTGAAGTTGGGCATATGTTTTGAAACGAGCTTTAGTTTCGCGTTGGCGTAAGGCAATACGCTTGGACGGAGATTATTTTGAAAAATAGGTAGTGTAAAGGGGATGTTCAGCTACAATCTGTGAAGATTTCACACATTTTGCCCGAATAGTTTCCGAGAAAAAAATTGGTGTGCATTACTTTTTGACCTCCCTACGTATATAGGTTTGTGGTTTTCTCTACTATATAGGTTTGTGGTTTTCTCTACTATATAGGTTTGTGGTTTTCTCTACTATATAGGTTTGTGGTTTTCTTTACTATATAGGTTTGTGGTTTTCTCTACTATATAGGTTTGTGGTTTTCTCTACTATATAGGTTTGTGGTTTTCTTTACTATATAGGTTTGTGGTTTTCTTTACTATATAGGTTTGTGGTTTTCTCTACTATATAGGTTTGTGGTTTTCTCTACTATATAGGTTTGTCGTTTTCTTTACTATATAGGTTTGTGGTTTTCTCTACTATATAGGTTTGTGGTTTTCTCTACTATACAGGTTTGACTCTATAGTAGATACTAATAACATTTGTCACTTCGTCTGTTTACAAGTTATGTTTTCGTCTTTGTTGTTTGTCTTTTGGTTAGACCGTCTTTTGGCAAATATTGTTGAAGTGTTTTCTGACTTTTAATTGACGGAACGTCGGTTTGTTAGGTTTTTACTACGTCTGTCTGACGCGGTCTCTCTTAAATAAGTTTTGTTTTTGCTACCGTCAATTGTCCGCTTATCTCTAAAGTTGTCTACATTTATAAGTGTTGCTTATCTCTAAAGTTGTCCACATTTATAAGTTCTGCATATCTCTAAAGTTCTCCACATTTATAAGTTCTGCTTATCTCTAAAGTTGTCCACATTTATAGGTTCTGCTTATCTCTAAAGTTGTCCACATTTATAGGTTCTGCTTATCTCTAAAGTTGTCCACATTTATAAGTTCCGCTTATTTCTAAAGTTGTCCATATTTATAAGTTCTGCTTATCTCTAATGTTGTCCACATTTATAAGTTCTGCTTATCTCTAAAGTTGTCCATATTTATAAGTTCTGCTTCTCTAAAGCTGTCCACATTTATAAGTCGAGAAGTGAAACTGTTTTTGTGCTCTATGGGTAAACTAAAATATTTGTCGGTTCAGTCCAAGTATTTTTTGTTTTGTCTAAAAACAGGATAAAAACAGACCCTATTGTGGTTTGTCTAAAAGCAGGATAAAAACAGACCCTATTGTGCTTTTTGTAAAAAAAACTGGATAAAAACAGACCCTATTGTGTTTTGTCTAAAACAGGATAAAAACAGATCCTATTGTGCTTTTTGTCTAAAAGCAGGATAAAAACAGACCCTACTGTGCTTTGTCTAAAAACAGGATAAAAGCAGACCCTATTGTGCTTTTTGTATTAAAAACTGGATAAAAACCCAAGTTATTGTATTGTTTTCTTAGTTTAAAGACCTACTTGTATGGGTTGACGAGAACGCGTCCCTGATGGCAATCACATTGTCCCAGTTAGATAGCCATATGTCAAGAGTTTACTATCATCATCATCGTTATGTTGTTGTACCCATATGTTTAAATGACGGACCAACGTGCTGTGAACCGAGCGGAAACTAGTAATCCTAAAATCTGGGTTTCTACGCCTCCTGCCCTCCCAACGAACCCATAGTCTCACTCATTGTTTACGATTTTCTTTCTATTTCTTTGTCAAGAATTCTGTCGAAAATTAGGTGACCCTTTTTTTTTTAAGAAAAGGAATTGAACAAAAAAATAATAATAAAATGAGTTTTGGGGTTGGGGGGAGGGGGGAGCATGTTGATCTGATAATCTGAAGGGCAAGTAGAGCTTGGGGTAAAGTTGGATTGTAAGGAGGTTGGGCAGGACGTGACATCAGTTCCTTTCACACTTTGAGTCAGTTATTTTCGTGAACAATTTGAAATCAAATTCAAGTACATTCTCTTCCCCCCCCCCCCCCCCTTTTTGCATATGTTCGTGCTGTGTATGTGTTTCCAAACCTCAAGTTGTTTAGTTCAAGGAATACGTTGTTCTACACGATTAATCACCATAACTTTGTTCTGTTTTTAAAGAAGTAAAGAGCCCCCATCACGCCAAGTCTTTTACTTCTTCTTCCTCTTTCCTTCCTCATTTGCCTTTCAGCATCGATGGGAGATATAATTTGCGGTCTTTTGCTCTTCTGTTCGCCTCTGCTGCTGTTATGTTTTCTAGTGCTTCTAATATTCCATCGACCCATCTTTTTCGTGGTCGACCCTTGGGTCTGGTGTTCTCACAACGTTTGTTGAAAGCTCGTTGTGTTGTGTTTTGTTCTTTCTGCCTTGTCACGTTGCCAAACCATTTTATCTGTTGTTTCCTTATATATTCTATGGCGGGTGCTATTCCTAGCTTTTTTCTCAGTTCTTCATTTCTGATCTTATCTCTCAGACTGTTTCCTGTCATTCGTGTAACACATTTCATCTCTGTAGTGGTTATTTTACTTATTGTTCTTGCATCTAGGGTCCAGGTCTGGCATTGGTAGCACAACGTTGGGATGAAGATTGTATTGTATAGTGCCCGTTTTGCCTCCAGAGTTATTTCCTTGTTGGACAATAGTGGTGATAACTGTCCGATGATTTGACAAGCTTTGTTGCATCTTGATTCTATCTCTGCTTATTGGGAATTATCGTTTGTCATTAGACTTCCTAGGTATTTGAAATCCTCTACATGTTTTAGTTGTCTGCCTTCTATAGTTATGTTGATGTTCTGTTTATTTTTGGCGACATTCATGACTTATGTTTTGTTGATGTTGATTTTCATGTTGTATTTTGTGCCTGAGATGTTGAGTTCCAACTGGTTGTCATAGGCTGGTTTATCCATCTTTTGATGTTACTCGTCCATTATCACGCCAAGTGGCGTATATAAATATGGTGTTAGTGACCATAAATTTTACAGACCTTCAGCACATGATTTGTGGAGTAATGTGGTCAATATTACGCCCGTGCCGCTTTACTTTCTGAGAAAAAAATCAGGTACCCGTTTAAGGCTGGGTGAACCAGGAAGCCGTCGATCGGGATCGAACCCGACCTTTTGTCATTTGTAGTCCAGTTCACTAACCACTGAGCTATCGCGGCTCCCTATGTTTATTTTGTGTTGTATGTTTATCTGTAAGCATCCAAGTTGGTCTGTTCATCATTCAGCCCAGGTGTGGCCTCTACACTCAAGAAGAATAAGAAAAAAGAAATCAAAACTAATCAAAATAGAAAAAAAAAACTACACAACGAGCCTTCAATAAACGTTGCGAGAACACCAGATCCAAGGGCCGACCGCGAAAAAAGATCATCATCATCATCGAGTGACTTCTCCGCAACGAAGGTTGGCTACCATGGAGCGCCATTCTGCTCTGTCTCTCGCTTTGATGGTGCAGGTTGTCATAGGCTGGTTTGTCCATCTTTTGATGCTACTCGTCCACGTTAGTCTTGGTCTGCCTCTGCCTCCTTTACCTTGTATTTTCCCCTCCAGGATTACTTTAAGTAGGTTGTTGTGTCTTTTAACATGGACCAACAATCGTATTTGTCTTGTTTGAATTGTGTTTATTAGTTCTCATTTCATTTTCAGTTGTTTTAAGACTTCATCGTTTGTTTTCTTTTCCTTCCATCCAATTCTACCTATTCTTCTATATATCCACATTTCAAAGGCTTCAATTCTCTGTTCTGTTTTCTTGTCTAATGTCCATGTTTCTGCACCATATAGGAATATTGAGAAGATGTAACATTTTGCTATTCTTAGTTTTAGCCCTGGTGTTATTTGTTTTGATGTTAGTATGTTCTTCATGGCATTAAAATTACTTTTTGTCATTCCTATTTTTTTTTTTAAAAAGATGGTTTGACGAAATATTAAAGCACTAGAAAACATAACAGCAGGAGATGCCAATAGAAGAGCAAAAGACAGTAAATTATGCCCTGCGTCGTTGAAAGGCAAACGAGGAATTAAAGAAGAACGACAAAAAAGCCCCCTAGAAAGAATGCCGTGTGATTCCTTACCATACAAAGCAGATATTAACAGAGGAGAAAAAAAGGGGGGGGGGGGGGAAAGAGAGCAAGAGGCAGACCTAGAGTAAGGCGGACATCAAAGAAACGCGACAACATCATCAACTGGAAATTGTTGAGTCTGGCAGAAGGGCGGGAATCAGAACGATGTATCTCCCTCAAGACCCGAACGGATAGAAGAGAAAGTGAAGACAGAAGAGAAATGAGTCAACAAGATAGGCAGGTACTTGAATATGAAGAGGCTGAATTGCTGCCAGTATTCTAGAACTAACTTGTGATGTTTAAATGTTTAAATGTTGTATTGAAACATTTACAATAACATGGACTCATTTATGTTGAATTGTGTGATCTTGTATTGAAACATTTACAATAACATGGACTCATTTATGTTGAATTGTGTGATCTTGTATTGAAACATTTACAATAACATGGACTCATTTATGATGAATTGTGTGATCTTGTGACGAGACATTTAGAATAACATGGACTCATCTGTGTTGAATTGTGTGATCTTGTGCCGAGACATTTAGAATAACATGGACTCATTTATGTTGAATTGTGTGATCTTGTGCCGATACATTTAGAATAATATGGACTCATTTATGTTGAATTGTGTGATCTTGTGCCGATACATTTAGAATAATATGGACTCATTTATGTTGAATTGTGTGATCTTGTGCCGAGACATTTAGAATAATATGGACTCATTTATGTTGAATTGTGTGATCTTGTGCCGAGACATTTAGAATAATATGGACTCATTTATGTTGAATTGTGTGATCTTGTGCCGAGACATTTAGAATAATATGGAGTCATGTTGAAAGTTACACTTGGAATTTATGACAATTCTCTAGTCATATGAATTACTCGGGACATGAATGGATGTGTTCGCCTACGCCAGTGCGTCTGACAATACACAGTGTCCAGCAAGAGGAGGTGATCTTATCGTCAGAAGTTATTCACGGCGTCTATTACCACCACGCACATTTACCATTAAGTGTTTCACTCTACTCAACCTCTTTACACCATCCTAGCGACTTCGGTCATGTGACTTCCTGTTTCATTTATGAGTTGAACTGACTACATCCGGCTTGAAGATAACATTTGTTTCGATTAGGGTCAAAGCACAGCCATTTATAGTTTTACTGAGCTCTGTGGACTGAGGGGGAAAACAGGAATCACCAATGTTTAAGACGTTTTCAGCTAAGCGAGCTATAAACGGCTGGCATCATTTTGTCCACAACCGTCCTTACTCACAAAGCTGAACACCCCCTCCCCCCCCCACAAACTTTGGGTGATTCCTTTCATTCCACTGGCTTTAATTAATGCTATGGATGGTTGAGGTCCAGAACTATGTGAGGCCAGTGATAACTGACAAGTGGAACAATGTTACAACAGGTAAATGGATTTAAATACATCTTCAGAGGGTAGATGTACAAGAGAGGTGAGATTGTAGATGTACAAGAGAGGTGAGATGGTAGATGTACAAGAGAGGTGAGATGGTAGATGTACAAGAGAGGTGAGATGGTAGATGTACAAGAGAGGTGCGATGGTAGATGTACAAGAGAGGTGAGATGGTAGATGTACAACAGAGGTGAGATGGTAGATGTACAAGAGAGGTGAGGTGGTAGATGTACAACAGAGGTGAGATGGTAGATGTACAAGAGAGGTGAGATGATAGATGTACAAGAGAGGTGAGATGGTAGATGTACAACAGAGGTGAGATGGTAGATGTACAACAGAGGTGAGCTGGTAGATGTACAAGAGAGGTGAGGTGGTAGATGTACTACAGAGGTGAGATGGTAGATGTACAACAGAGGTGAGATGGTAGATGTACAAGAGAGGTGAGGTGGTAGATGTACTACAGAGGTGAGATGGTAGATGTACAACAGAGGTGAGATGGTAGATGTACAAGAGAGGTGAGATGATAGATGTACAAGAGAGGTGAGATGGTAGATGTACAACAGAGGTGAGATGGTAGATGTACAACAGAGGTGAGCTGGTAGATGTACAACAGAGGTGAGATGGTAGATGTACTACAGAGGTGAGATGATAGATGTACAATAGAGGTGAGATGGTAGATGTACAACAGAGGTGAGTGGTAGATGTACAAGAAAGGTGAGACGGTAGATGTACAACAGAGGTGAGATGCAGAAGAGCTCAGGCAAAAGCAGTTTTCTACCAAAAAAAATGAGGAAGATACTGTGCAATTCATATTTGACAATAGAAACAAGAAAAAGGCTTGTTACATGTTATGTAGAACCAGGCTTAACATATGAATGTAAATCATGGACAATGGGACAACAGAGAAGAAAATCACTGGAGGCTGTGGAATCGAGGTTTTACAAAAGAATGTTGAGAATACTATGGCCAGCTAAGAAGAGTAATGAAAACGTTCTGAAAGAGGCCAAAGCAAAAAAGGGAGTTAATTTACAATATTAGGAAGAAACAATCATCATTTTGTTGACCATGTAAAGAGAAGGGAGCAGCTATAATATATTGTGAAAACTGGGAAAATTGAGAGGCAAATAGAAAGTGGAAAGAAGAGAGAAAAGATACCAGACAGCTTAAGAGAACGGCTTGGCAGAAGGTCAACAACAGAAATGATAAATAACTGTCGAGATCAAGAGTTGTGGATAGACATGATCACTTTCGCCAGCAGGCATGGTGTTTGATGACGATGATGATAATGATGATGATAATGATGATGATGATGATGATAATGATGATGATGATGATAAGTGCTAGAAAGCACGCATTTACTAACATGGCAACGTCTGTGGTGACTCAGTGAGGAAGTATTTGGTGCTCTTGTATTCCCACAGAAGAGCTGTCTGACGGAAGCAGTTGGGCATTTGACAAAATAAGAAATCTCTCCACTCCCTTTGTGTAACCAGCTTGATGATTCCCCTAACAGGCAGCAATGCCCGACATCACGACATCTAGAGCCAAGTAATAATAAATGAATATTATTCTGAAGGGAAACTTCCGAGGCGATAGATCAGCGAGTCATTTCAGGGGAAGAGTTATGTTTACAACATTCGGACAAAATCACAATCAACAACAGAAAGAAAAAAACAACATATAGCCTAATTGTCTGTATGCTCTAGCGTTTGGTTTCTCGTGGCAAGTGCTGTTTCCGAGGGGTATGGGTTCGATCCTGCTTAGGACCATCTTTTACTCTTTTTTTTCCTAATGTAGATTGTAATTTATTTTTTCCCCGAATGCTGTAAACTATACCTCTTCCCTTGAAATGTATGAGGGACATGAGGTTGGGCATCCAGCCAGACAATGGACACACATCCTGGCAGATGTTTGCGTGCGCACCCTCTACTGAAGGTCATGGTCGTGGTCCAGGTTAACCCTGACCAACCAATTGTGGACTAGTCTATTGTTAGGTCCACGAGCCTTTTGAGGACAGCCAGGGAATTTCCGTTTGTTATTTTGGTTTGTCCAGGACTAGGGAGGGTCTCGCGGCCAAATTCCATTGGTTGGATCCGCGAAGCAGTATTTTTGTGTGTGACTTTCTGGAAGTGACAGAAATGATTACACAACAACAAGACTTACGTTAAACTCAAAATAGACATTTGTAATATCGCTCTAAGCAAGAGACAGAGCAGAATGGCGCTCCATGATAGCCAACCTTCGTTGCGGAGACGACACTCGAAAAATATCGTTACTTTCGCCGTATTTACTACTATTGAAAAACAAACTCAATACTTGTACTTAATACTAGTTACTCACATGATCTCTCATTTGTGATTCACTTGTACGATGTGCATCGTTACATGCTATTGGTTACAGAGTAAGTAAACAGAAGGGTCGGGATGTAACGACGGTGCAACAAGGAATGGATGCATAATGTTTCAAGTTATGTCACTGTCCTTCTACCCCGCATGATACAGCGAATCATTTCAATGGAAGAGACATGCTTACAACACTCGGGGAAAAAAATCACAAATAATCAACAACAGAAAAAAAACCCACAAAGAGCTATGTTCCTAACCCTATGCTATTGTAATGATTACACCTGCGTGAAAGACATCGCCAATGATAGCTATCTATTTAGGCAGCTGAATTGGCCGTGTGCTCTATCTTTTGGTTCTCATGGCAAGGCGCTGTGCCGAGGAGTGCGGGTTCGATCCTGCTTAGGACCATCTATTGTTCTTATTTGTCTTTGTTGATTGTTTGTGATTTCTTTCCGAGTGTTGTAAACAGTCCTATCGACTCGGAAGCTTACCCTCATAGTAGTATTCATTTATTATTAATTGTCTCCCCTCGTGATGTGTCTAAATCTTATTTCACAAAATATCTCTTGTCTGTCTATCTACTGAAATAATATTTACATTTCTGGTTACGTCCTTTCTGTTCCTTTAATATATGTATCTATCTATCTATCGTCTGTCTTCTACACCTGTCTTCTACACCTGTCTTCTACACCTGTCTTCTACAACTGTCTTCTACACCTGTCTTCTACAACTGTCTTCTACACCTGTCTTCTACACCTGTCTTCTACAAATTTCTTCAATAGATGTAGTTGTAGTTCAGAACTGTCTCCATGTCTATTCCTTCAATTTTGATATCCACTTGTGGGTTTTGAGTGCTGTCATTGTTTATGATCATGGTTTTAGTCTTTTTGATATTCATATCTAATCCATATGTGTTGCTTTTCGTGTTTATTTCATGAAGTAATTGTTGTAGATCTTTAGGATTTTCTGCTAGTAGTACAGTATCGTCAGCATATCTTAGGTTATTGATTATCTTTCCATTAATTTGTAGGCCTGGCATCCTATGATGTTTTTAAAGATTTGCTCAGTGTATAGATTGAACAAGCTTGGTGATAGGATGCATCCCTGTCTTACTCCTCTTTTTATATCAATGGGTGTAGAGTTCTCTTTGTTATATTTTATTATTGCTGTTTGCTCCTAGTATAAATTATATATTAGTCGTATGTCTGTGTCATCTAGATGTATCTCTTTTATGCATTCTATAAGTTGTTTGTGGTGTACTCTATCAAATGCTTTGGTGTAATCTATGAAGCAGGCATATATTGGTTTGTTTACTTCTGTGTACTTTTCGATTAATGTTCTCATACAGAATATGGCTTCTTTTGTCCCGCTATTTTTCCTAAATCCAAATTTCTGCTCATCAAATTCAGTTTTCATTTTATCCTGAATCCTTCCTTGTATAACTTTTAGCAAGATTTTCGTAACATGGCTCATTAGGCTTATTGTTCTAAAATCACTGCATTCAACTGCACCATTCCTTTTAGGCAATGTATTGAATGTTGATGTTTTAAGTTCATTTGGTATGTATCCTGTATGGAATAGGTCGTTGCATATAACTGTAATCACCCCAAGGCCAAAATCTTCTAGTGCCTTTACCACCTCTATCTGTATGTTGTTTGGTCCTGCTACTTTTCCCTTTTTCTTTGTTTGTATAGCTTTTTCAATTCCGATTTTAAGATTGTATAGCCTAACGTACATTTTATAATTGGTTTCTTTCCATTTAATTATAAAATAATTTTGTTGTATATTCCAGCCATCTATTGATTTTATTGCCTGTTAGCATTTTTCTTTTTTAAATTTTTTTTTATGCATTCACTTTCTGTGGCTTTTTTAATTGTTACTTGTCATTCTCTTTATTTCTGTGTGCAGATTTCTAGACATCTTTGGCTGAGCCAGTCTTCTTTTGCCTTTTTTCACATTTTGCACATTTTGCGTATTTCATTATCTATTTTTTTTGTATTGTGTAGTGTTCTTCGTCTGTCTTCATTCTTTCATTTTTTCCAAGATGGCGTCAGTTATACATTTTTAAAAAAAATGTTTGTTCTTTTCCTCTTTTTGGTAAGATGTTACAAATTTCTTGTATGCCTTTGGTTGTGCAGTACCATGTGGTTGTGACTTTTTCTTCAGGATTTTCTCTTCTGTACTGCTCAATCCCTTTTTCTAGCATCTTCTGATGCGTGTTCTTTACTTGTATTATTTAAGTATCTTTTTGATTACGTGATGAAAATGTTCCATTTAATTTCCCATATTAGAGGAAGAAATAACCGTGAGGCGGACTTGTCTAATGTTGTCCAGATTGGCTTGTGACCATAAAAGGGAACATCGTTGCCACCAAAACATTGATGATCGTCAGGCTGACCACGCCGGAAATCACCGGCCTCGTCACCTGTTGGACCTATTTTTGCACGGGAATTTAAATTTGACAAAAATGTTTGCGGTCAGAGAGGAGACCACTGGAGCGAGAAAAGCGGTTAAGACATGTCAATCGGTGTAAGATGGAGTGTAACCGCAAGTGAGACCTCTGGTTGAGGCAACATTAACGCACTGGCCTGCACTCGACACACGCAAGTAGGTCACTTGACAACTCGATCTTTAACCTTCATCTTCAACTCGAGCAGGTAGACTTGAACTGGGTCAAAGATCTCACGAGAGACAGCCGGAGGCTAGTCACCGAGGCCTATGCGATCTCACACAGAATTTACCTGATTACAGGAGCAGGTTGTCTTTTGAACGAACTTCTACCGTTCCGGCTGGGAACATAATCAAGACTAAGGGACTTTTGTTCTTGACACAACCTTTCACCCTTGACCTTGTGACATTGTCGACTGGTGTTGGGTCGCAGCTTTGAGATGTCTTGTGACGTCTATTATCAACGATTAACTGTTGGAAATATTCTCACAGGCCGCCAGATCTTGAGAAATGTCCCAGAACCTGTTTTCTTTCTTTAAACCCGATGGGAATTATCCCCCTTTCTTCTTTTCACGTTTCTCTCCAAAAATACCAATCACCTTTCATGTCACCCCATCCGGAGCCAGAGGCGTCTCACAGCTGTTGAGCTGGAAGCTGCCCGCGACGCATAGGTGATGGCTTGCGCCAGGATCGGTAAACCGAAACCATGCATATCCTACTCCACCTCTTCGTGGTGCCTCTAGAAACATGACTGCAATAAAACTGACCCCATGAATAGAATAGACAGAAAGAAGGAATATACCCCCTCCCCACCCTTTTTCCCTTGTATTTCATGTCCTCCAATGTGACCCACTGTTGGAACCACTCACAGCTAACACCCCCACTTCCGTTGCCGTGTGACGTTTCAAATTCTGTGTACTTAACCAACATTACTCTCGATACTCTCTGTTCTGACTTTCATGATTTTTGTTTTTGTTTAGCCACGTCCATGTGATCTAGTTTATGTCTACAGCTTGAGCCATCCCACATTTGTTGATTGTCTTGTCAACTTGCTCCCTTTTGATTTATCAGCTATTCTAAAAAAAAAAAAGAAAGAAGAAAAAAGTAGTATGGTGACAGCTTTACGTAGTAATGGACAAAACAAAAGTCGACGTTTCGGCCAAGTAGGCCTTCAGCTGGAACAACAATCAACAAACACAAAAAAATATACACATGTATAAGGATATGTGAGCAAATCTAACTACATGGCGATAATATGCCAGATACTCAAGAAAGGAAATAAAAAAAAAAAGGGGGTCACTCCCCTGTGTTTCAGAGCGTGGTCAGCTACTGAATGAACTTTTTTCTTCTGTTTTTTTTTTTAGTATTGCTATTATCATCAGCTTTACAGTAGCTTCGCATCTCTACGTATCTTGGTGCCTTTACTGATTTATCAGTTGTAGCATGTTCCACTTGTCCCGTATCAGTTGTAGCATGTTCCACTTGTCCCGTATCAGTTGTAGCATGTTCCATTTGTCCCGTATCAGTTGTAGCATGTTCCACTTGTCCCGTATCAGTTGTAGCATGTTCCACTTGTCCCGTATCAGTTGTAGCATGTTCCACTTGTCCCGTATCAGTTGTAGCATGTTCCACTTGTCCCGTATCAGTTGTAGCATGTTCCACTTGTCCCGTATCAGTTGTAGCATGTTCCACTTGTCCCGTATCAGTTGTAGCATGTTCCACTTGTCCCGTATCAGTTGTAGCATGTTCCACTTGTCCCGTATCAGTTGTAGCATGTTCCACTTGTCCCGTATCAGTTGTAGCATGTTCCACTTGTCCCGTATCAGTTGTAGCATGTTCCACTTATCCCGTATCAGTTGTAGCATGTTCCACTTGTGCCGTATCAGTTGTAGCATGTTCCACTTGTGCCGTATCAGTTGTAGCATGTTCCACTTGTCCCGTATCAGTTGTAGCATGTTCCACTTGTCCCGTATCAGTTGTAGCATGTTCCACTTATCCCGTATCAGTTGTAGCATGTTCCACTTGTGCCGTATCAGTTGTAGCATGTTCCACTTGTGCCGTATCAGTTGTAGCATGTTCCACTTGTGCCGTATCAGTTGTAGCATGTTCCACTTGTTCCGTATCAGTTGTAGCATGTTCCACTTATCCCGTATCAGTTGTAGCATGTTCCACTTGTGCCGTATCAGTTGTAGCATGTTCCACTTGTCCCGTATCAGTTGTAGCATGTTCCACTTGTCCGTATCAGTTGTAGCATGTTCCACTTGTCCCGTATCAGTTGTAGCATGTTCCACTTGTCCCGTATCAGTTGTAGCATGTTCCACTTATCCCGTATCAGTTGTAGCATGTTCCACTTGTCCCGTATCAGTTGTAGCATGTTCCACTTGTCCCGTATCAGTTGTAGCATGTTCCACTTGTCCCGTATCAGTTGTAGCATGTTCCACTTGTCCCGTATCAGTTGGTAGCATGTTCTACTTGTCCCGTATCAGTTGTAGCACGTTCCACTTGTCCCGTATCAGTTGTAGCATGTTCCACTTGTACCGTATCAGTTGTAGCATGTTCCACTTGTACCGTATCAGTTGTAGCATGTTCCACTTGTACCGTATCACTTATAGCATGTTCCACTTGTCCCGTATCAGTTGTAGCATTCTCCACTTGTCACGTTCTCACTATATTTCAACCCTCCCCCTTTTTTCCTCTCTCCCCACCCCCTCCCACATTATGAAAGAGCCCCTCGTTCCTCCCTTCAGCTGTCCCTGATATTCTGAACATTCTTTTTTGTCTTAAGCTCACATTTTTACCATTCCAAACTGTGTGTTCCTCTACATTATTGAAATATGGCGATCAAAGATAGTGAGCTCGAAAACAAAACTGAGAATCATCAACTAAAACGTATTATCTACCTTCACTTAAATGTGTGAAAGCTGCAAAACAACAAAGGGGATTGATAAAGAAACTCAACATATTTGAAGACAAATGCCTAAGAAAGATACTTTGCATTAAGTGGTAAGACTTGGTGACTAATTCTGAAATAAGAAAAATGGTCACGCTACCATTTATCTCGTCTGCTATTAAGAAAAGAGAAAGATCACAACAGATGGGACTAAAAATAGAGATAAGACAAAAATTATGAGAATTAATGCAGTTGGCAATAAACAAATAAAAATAGGAGAAATACCTCAACTAGACGTACAATATTACATAATCTGGGCAGTAATATCGACAAAAAGGGAGGAAAAGAAAATGATACCAAAATAAGGATACCAAAAGCAAGAGGAGCTTTTGTTGCACTGGGAAACATATGGAAGTCGAAAGAAATTAGGTTAAATACTAAAATAAAAATGTTCAATTCCAATATTAAGTCAGTCTTATTATATGGCTGTGAAACATGGAAAACAACTAAAGTGACAATCATGAAAATACAGACATTCATTAATGGATGCTTACGCAGAATGAAAGGATCAGAATGGCAGGATAAAATCACTAATATAGAATTATGGAAGTGTACCAGTCAAATACCAGTGGATAAAGAGATATAGCGAAGACGATGGCGTTGGATAGGACACACACCCCGGAAACCAACTGAGAGAATTACACAACATGCCCTTTTTTAATCCCCAGAGAAAAAGACAAAGAGGAAGACCAAGGAATTCTTGGAGAAGACAGATAGAAGCAGAGACGAAGATGATGGGAAGACATGGAACGATCTTAAAAGAATGGCAAGAAACAGAACGGCTTGGAAAGTGTTTGTTGAAGACCTATGCTCCACAGGGGGCTGACAGTGTTTGTTGAAGACCTATGCTCAACAGGGAGCTGAAAGTGTTTGTTGAAGACCTATGCTCCACAGGGAGCTGAAAGTGTTTGTTGAAGACCTATGCTCCACAGGAAGCTGAAAGTGTTTGTTGAAGACCTATGCTCCACAGGGAGCTGAAAGTGTTTGTTGAAGACCTATGCTCCACAGAGAACTGAAAGTGTTTGTTGAAGACCTATGCTTCACAGGGAGCTGAAAGTGTTTGTTGAAGACCTATGCTCCACAGGGAGCTGAAAGTGTTTGTTGAAGACCTATGCTCCACAGGGAGCTGAAAGTGTTTGTTGAAGACCTATGCTCCACAGGGAGCTGAAAGTGTTTGTTGAAGACCTATGCTTCACAGGGAGCTGAAAGTGTTTGTTGAAGACCTATGCTCCACAGGGAGCTGAAAGTGTTTGTTGAAGACCTATGCTTCACAGGGAGCTGAAAGTGTTTGTTGAAGACCTATGCTCCACAGGGAGCTGAAAGTGTTTGTTGAAGACCTATGCTCCACAGGGAGCTGAAAGTGTTTGTTGAAGACCTATGCTCCACAGGGAGCTGAAAGTGTTTGTTGAAGACCTATGCTTCACAGGGAGCTGAAAGTGTTTGTTGAAGACCTATGCTTCACAGGGAGCTGAAAGTGTTTGTTGAAGACCTATGCTCCACAGGGAGCTGAAAGGTACAAGAACTATTAAGATAAGAAGATGGACACATGTCGGGCTTGTATTTAGAAGAAACGACCAAAAATTTACCAAACAGCTCTCAAGTGGGAAATATCAGATGAATGGATAAGAGGACGACCTCTAGAAACTGTGAAAACAACTCTTACAAAAGAGGCAAGGTTAGCAGGCATAAACTCACTCTCTATAATCGAACAATTCGCCCAGGATAAAGACAATTGACGGGAGAGTACTCTACGAGCCCTATGTGACGTCTAGCGGCGCTGGGAGAATGATAAGTCAAGACTATTATTTGTATATGTCACTTGTAGCTTACTAAAGCGATATATGACCAGTGAGATACTTTTCTACTTTCTTTAATCACAGACCGACAACACCTCCAATGGTCCGTACAACTTGTATATAACATATCATGAATATGGTATTAGTGCCCTTATTCTTCAATTACCATCGACGCCATCCCATTTTATCATTACCATCTCATAATCTTCCCACTTTATCATCTCATTATCTTCCCACTTTACCATCTCGTTATCTTCCCACAGACAGAGCACGTGGGAGCCGACAGAAAACATTCTGGACCCGCTTCTCATCGCAGAATTCAATTCCAGGTAAGTGTTTATTTGTCCAGAAAGATCATGCAGATGGTATTTGTCCAGAAAGATCATGCAGATGGTATTTGTCAAGAAAAATCATGTAGATGGTATTTGTCCAGAAAGATCATGCAGATGGTATTTGTCCAGAAAGATCATGCAGATGGTATTTGTCAAGAAAAATCATGTAGATGGTATTTGTCCAGAAAGATCATGCAGATGGTATTTATCCAGAAAGATCATGCAGATGGTATTTGTCCAGAAAGATGGTTCATATTGTCATAGATGGACAAGTCAGCCTATGACAACCTGCACCATCAGAGCAAGGGACAGAGCGGAATCGCTCTCCGCGGTATCCAACTTTCGATGCGGAGACGGAACATAATGATGATGATGAAAACAACTAAACGTAGAGAGTCAGAAGATTACACCCACGCCTGCATACTAAGTGATTCGATGAGCATGATAAGAAAAGTAGAAGCAGGCTCTGTACGCATGCAATGGGTAGATTCACTGCAGAATTAAAAAATACGTAGTCTACTTTG
The DNA here is from genome assembly GCA_032433765.1 of Megaustenia siamemsis. Taxonomy (NCBI): domain Eukaryota; kingdom Metazoa; phylum Mollusca; class Gastropoda; order Stylommatophora; family Ariophantidae; genus Megaustenia; species Megaustenia siamemsis. Next base: position 3,753,539 of record JAVIAB010000117.1, on the reverse strand, counting down.
TCCACTCCCTGGACATACAGAAGTACGGGGAAATGAAAGAGCAGATAGGTTGGCTAGCTATGCTGTCGTTGAAAACGGTCAACCAATTGATCGGGCGGACATCATCAGTGCCCTCCTAGATGTGGGAAGGGCACATGACTTCGACAACCATGAGTCCACGTCACTCCTTCGGATAAATGAGATGAGAGTCAAGATGGGCATAGCCAGAAACAAGAAACTTAGTGGGTACATAAGAGCAATTATCAAGCAACACAGAACTGGAGTCGTCAATCGCTGGACACTGCGGGGCTTGCTGAGGAGGAGATCTGAGCACCTATGGAATTGTTCGGAGTGCAACGATGATGACCCGTAAATAACTCAATAATTCAACCTGTAGAGAGACAAGACAAACTACGGCGTTTCAGCCAAGGATCTTCGTTAGGTACAAGACAACAATTGACAGATACACAAAAATGCATTGTCCCCGTCAGATGACAACGATCCTGGTCGTTTGAATGAGAAAGTTCTAAATGGGTAATGGACAGTCTTGCCAGATGAACATTTTGATTTTAAGTCAAACAGCGCTTTTAAAAAGCCAGATAAAGGCCAAATGGTACTTTAATTGGGAAGAAAAAACGCCACACATAATTTCCATAAACAAATAATATGTAATGCTTCAAATCCACTTTATCACAATGAACAAGCCGCTTTGAACTAACCGATTTATTCTATTTTTTTTTTTTTTGGATGGCAAGTAAAAAACAAAAATGCAAAACAAATGTTTAAGCCAACCGGCTTGAAAAATAAAAAATAAAAATTATGGAATCAGGTTAAAAAAAAAAAAATCAAACTTGGCAACACAGAGTGTGGTCGGAGATGAGCCAACCCAGAAGCGGAAGAGTGGATAGAGTCCATGTGCCAGCTGGTCACGTGAAAGAATGAAAGGCCAGATAGGAAATGGACAGCCCAAAAAAAAAAAAAAAAGAGGGCATTATGATTAGAATGATTTATTTCACAAGAAGCCTTGTTTAACTTTATATTTTAAAAAAGAACCATATTTGTGGTATCGCTTATTGCGCCAATGATGTTTATAGTAATAATAATTTGGAGCAATTTGGCTTGCCATAAAAAAAATCATAAATATTATTAAAGACATGTATGATGGTTACACATGTGCAGTTCGAACAGAGGAAGGACTGAGCGAATGTTTCCCAATAGAAACTGGGGTTAAACAAGGATGTATTTTATCGCCCTTGTTATTTGGAATTGTTATGGACTTCATAATGAAGAAATGCTGCACTGGTAATAAAGGCATCGAATGGATACAAGGAGACCATTTGGAGGACCTCGAGAGATAAGATAAAGGGAGATGGAAGACGATGTCAAATAAAAAAAAAATGTCTTTGTTGCCTTTCAGAAAGCAGCGTAATAGAGTCTAGAGACAGTTCTCCTCTTTGTAGACTTCAATAAAATCATTTATATAGAGTCTAGAGACAGAGTTCTGTTACTTGTAGACTTCAATAAAACCATTTATAGAGAGTCTAGAGACAAAGTTCTCTTCTTTGTAGACTTTAATCAAATCATTTATAGAGAGTCTAGAGATAAAGTTCTGTTCTTTGTAGATTTCCATAAAATCATTTACATGGAAGTGACAAAAGATAAATAGACATGTAGGCAGAGCGAGAGAGAGAGAGAGATAGAGAGCGAGAGAGAGAGAAAGAAATAGTGGCAGTAAGAGATTTACAATTTAATGTGACTTGTTTTCGCCATTCTCCTATGACAAGATATCCACACCACAATTCCTGTAAGCCTTTTGATGCCGATAAGTACTTGTCTTGTGTGCTTTTGTTTTTGTTTTATTCGTCGTAACTTTTTTGTTCAATCATGAATCTCCACAATCTTTCATCACCTCAGTGCACAATAAAGAGAAGTAGAACAATATTAAAACAGGTAAATAAATTTAAATAGTTGGGAACTTGGTTAACCTCAGACGGAAGATGTACAAAAGAGGTGAGATGCAGAATGGCTCAGGCAAAAGCAGCTTTACAAAAAAATGAGGAAGACACTGTGCAATCCATTTTTGACAATAGAAACAAGAAAAAAGAGTTCTTAAATGTTATGTAGAGCCAATCTTAACATGTGGATGTGAATCATATGCAATAGGACAACAGACAAGAAAATCACTGGAGTCTGTAGAAATGTGGTTTTACAGAAGAATGTTGAGAATACCATGGACAGCTAAGAAGAGTAATGAAAACGTTCTAAAAGAGAGCAAAGGAAAAAGAGAGCTAATTTCCAATATTAGAAAGAAACAATCATCATTTTTTGGCCATGTAATGAGAAGAGAACAACTGGAATATATTGTAACAACTGGGAAAATTGAGGGACGAAGAGATAGATGAAAGCAAAGAGAAAAGATACCAGATAGCTTAAGAGAATGGCTTGACAGAAAGTCAACAACAGAAACAATAAATAACTGTCGAGATCGAAAGTTGTGGAGAGACATAATCTCCTACGCCAGAAGGCCTGGTACTAGATGTTGATGATTTGTTATATTGTAACCGATGAAGGCTTTTGCCGAAACGTCGTAGTTTGTTCCGTCTCTCCTTAGGTTCAGCTGCTAAATACCATTTCGTGTTTATTTGATGTTTTCTTCAGCTCTACTCTCGGCTTCAATTGGATGGAAAGAAAAGATAACAAACGATGAAGTTTTCAAACAAGTGAAAATAAAAAGAGAACTACTAAATACAATTAAGACAAGACAAGTGAATTTTTTGGGGCATGTTAAAAGACACAACAGCCTTCTAAAAATAATATTGGAAGGGAAAATACAAGGTAAAAGAGGCAGTCCAAGACTAACATGGACGAGAAACATAAAAAGATGGACAAGTCAATCTATGACAGCCTGCACCATCAAAACAAGAAACAGAGTAGAATGGCGATCCATGGTAGCCAACCTTCGTTGCAGAGAAGGCACTCGATGATGATGAAGATGATGATGACTCTCGGCTTCACATACTTCGAGTATTGTATATAATTTACTATTTAATATTTGTGTTTGTTTGGATCCAAATGTCGCAAGCTTATTTCATGCAATACCTATCAATCCCTAATCCTAACAAAGCCTTTATTAATATTTGTATTTCCCAACGTTAGAGAGGGAGACGATCACATGATACAAGCACGTGTAGGCCATACCAATTCTGTTGTCTCTCAAGTAGCATGTTCCTTCTTATTAACCCAATCATGGCGGCCATTACTTGAAGCCATTCCCGTCGAATTGGAAGGTTTTTATGCCAGCAATTCCTTCCAGATGTGTCACCTTGTGGCCAGTGCTCTCTTCTTGTATTTACAATCATCTTTCGGTCCTCTCTTCTTGTATTTACAATCATCTTTCGGTCCCCTCTTCTTATATTCACAATCATATTTCAGTGCCATCTTCTTGTGTTCACAATCATATTTCAGTGCCATCTTCTTGTGTTCACAATCATATTTCAGTGCACTCTTCTTGTATTCACAATCATCTTTCGGTCCCCTCTTCTTGTATTCACAATCATCTTTCGGTCCCCTCTTCTTGTATTCACAATCATCTTTCGGTCCCCTCTTCCTGTATTCACAATCATCTTTTGATCCACTCTTCTACTATTCACAATAATCTTTCGGTCCCCTCTTCTTGTATTTACAATCATCTTTTGGTGCCGTTTTCTTGTTTTCATAATCATTATTATTATTCTACTCAGACAGCATTATTTAGTGCTCTCATTTCTTTCCTGATCTCACATATCTTCTTATTTATAGATTATCACGTTAAGGGGGAAAAAAGAGGATATGGAGATCGCCCTAAAATAAATCGTCTCCGATAGGGCTAGGCTCTAAATCTCATCATCTTTAATATAATAGAAAACTGGATATCGGAATCGGTGCTGGTAACTCTCGTGAGGCGAGTACCTCAACTCTATCTATAACCTTAACTACAAGCGTATATCACTTATATTTGTCACTGTACCTCAACGCTACCTTCAGTTGTTTCTCTATCTACAAGTATATATATAGTAAAAGAAGGCAACAAGAAAAGTCTCAGTCTGAATAGTAAGAAAACAGAAGTAATGGTTATATCGAAGAAACAATCACCACCATCATGCAATATAAAAACAAACAGGACAAATCTGAAACAAGTGCAACGTTTCAAATACTTAGGCACAATAATAACATCAGATGGGAGATGCACCACGGAAATAAAAAGCAGAATAGCTCAGGCCAAAATAGCATTTCAGAAAATGATTTATGCAACAAATCTATGTCAATAGAAATGAGAGTTCATCGGTGCTATATAGAACTAATTCTGACCTATGGAAGCGAAATGTGGACAGTGGACAAAGAAATAAAAAGACGATTAGAGGCCACAGAGATGGGATTTCTCAGAAGAATGTTGAAAGTTCCCTGGACAGCTAAAAAGACCAATGAGGAAGTTCTCAAAGAGGCCAACACAAAAAGGGAGCTCTTAAAAACATCAGAAAGAAGAAACAATCAAGATTTCTCGGGCACATCATGAGAAGAGGAAAGTTGGAATACTTGGTTACAACTGGCAAAATAAAAGGAAAGAGAGATCGCGGACGACAAAGAGAGAAAATACTAGATAGCTTGCTGTCATGGCATGGAAAACAGTCAACAACAGAACTGATACGATGCACTGTAGATAGAAGATTGTGGAAGGACATGATCGCCTACGCCAACCGGTATAGCACATGATGATGAGAAGTATATATCACTGGTGTTTGGCACTGTTATTTTAATTCTTTTGTTCATATCCTCATACCATAACTAAAATACCACTTTTGGGATTAGCACAAGCAGGCGTGTTTTGTAAAAGTAAAGGTAAAGTACGAGACTTGTATCGGCGTCTTAGCGAGTCTTCACCCATATGTGCTCAGCTCCCTATCCAAAAGTGTTCGGAGACTTCTGGATAATGTCGCTTCCAGCATCGAATCTCACGATGCGAGGCATTCCTCACCTTCCTAGAGTACTACCCTGGTGCCCATTTCTGTCAGCGGCTGGGTCGACGACGGGGGTATTTTTTTTTTTCAAACCACAAGTACAACTCACGCTGCTTCCAAGGGGAATCGAACACGGGTTGTCTGAACGTCGGTATCCAGTCGGGTCGTTTTCCCTACGTGTTTTGTGTTACCTACATTAACGGACGGATATTACATCTTTTGTCTCATCTTTCATGGTGGACCTACCGTGTATGTGCTAAATTTAGAACAAAGATAAATATGGGAGATAAACTTTATAGCGGAAGTGAAGTCTAGAAACAGCAGACTCTGAAAACTGTGGAGTGATCAAGGAAGAATTGTGGTAGCCCATGCATTTATTAGGGAACCGTGATAGCTCAGTAGCTAGTGAACTGGGCTATAAAGGACAAGGGGTAGGGTTCGATCCCAACCCACAAAATCCGGGTTCACCCAGCCTTAAATGGGTACCTGATATTTTTCTGGGAAAGTAAAGCAGCACGGGCGTAATACCGACCACATTACCCCAAAAATCATGGGCTGAAGGTCTGTAAAATGTATGGCCACTAACACCATATTCCCTATACGCCACTTGGCGTGACGGGGGTACTTTACTTACACATTCATTCAGAAAGAAGACAAAAGAGCGATTATATAGGAAGATTATTATGGAGACATTTAGGAGTTTAGGAACATACTCACATACGCTGACACGTTTGTGATTGCTCTGCTGCAACCACCCCTGGCCTCAGTAGCGAGGCCTGGCTTGAAACGTCAATTACTCAGTGACGAGAAAAGAAAAATATGAGTACACCCTAAGTAATCGACGGTGTTATCTGCCTGTGCGGCGAGGGACCACCGTGTACACCGCTGCCAGGGAAAAACGGATTAACACACAAAATGCAGCTCCTCGTCTCTAGTCTAGGGACTTCGCAAAAGGTGAAAGCTGGCGAAGGCCAAAAAAAAAAAAAAAAAAAAAAAAAGCTACCCAGAGAATGAGAGTCGTCGTCGCCAACGCGAGGCAGCAGTAGTGCACTATTGTGAGAAGGTTGACTTGTGAAAGAGTACAGAAACAAACGACCGTTAGCGACTTCGGCTGAACAAGGTTAAAGTTCGCACAAGCCAGAGGAAATTTGATCTCGCAGCTGCCGTGTTTGAATACGGGAACAGCCACAGTCTAATTTTCTTAGTTTCGTGCAACAAGATAACGCAACAACAGCACAAGGCTTAACACAATAACGCAATAACAGCAGAAGACTTAACAATACAACGCAATAACAGCTGAAGACTTAACAAAATAATGCGCGACAAAGCGCACACAGAAACATTAAATCCCCTCGATCTCAGCTCGTCTAATCCGTTCTAGATAATGATGCGAAATCAAGACTATATCAAACGAGAAACACCAAACCCACACTTATTCTGTCACACACAGATGGAGAAATAAGCACACACGCACGCGATCACACACATATACACAGGCACATACGTAAACATACAATCATGCATGATGTAAACATATTAAACTAACAAATCTGTGTTCCTGTTATATTACGACTGTCCCTGCATATCTCTGGCTAAAGTAAGTGTAGTCTTATCTTTCTTGGGGCGGTCAATAGTCTGATGGGTGTTTAACTGTTCAGTGTAATAGACTGATGGGTGTTTAACTGTTCAGTGTAATAGACTGATGGGTGTTTGTTCAGTGTAATAGACTGATGGGTGTTTAACTGTTCAGTGTAATAGACTGATGGGTGTTTAACTGTTCAGTGTAATAGTCTTATGGGTTTTTAACTGTTCAGTGTAATAGTATGATAGGTGTTTAACTGTTTGGTTTAATAGTCTGATGGGTGTTTATATGTAAGTGTTAATATAATGATGTATCTGTAGGTGTTAGCATAATGGTATATCTGTAAATGTAAGTAAAGTGTCCCGTCACGCCAAGTGGCGCACAGGGAATATGGTGTTAGTGACCATCATTTTTAGAGATTTTCGGCACATGATTTTCAAGGTAATGTGGTCGGTATTACGCCCATGCCGTTTTACTTTCCAAAAATAAACCCGGTACCCATTTAAGGCCGGGTGAACCCAGAAGCTGTCGATCAGGATCGGACCCGATCTCAAGTCCTTTGTAGTCCAGTTCACTAACGACTTAGCTATCGCGGCTCCCATGGTATATCTGTAGGTGTTAATATAATGGTATATATGTAGGTGTTAATATAATGGTGTATCTATAGGTGTTAATATAATGGTATATCTGTAGGTGTTAACAAAATGGTATATCTGTAGGTGTTAACAAAATGGTATATCTGTAGGTGTTAACAAAATGGTATATCTGTAGGTGTTAACAAAATGGTATATCTGTAGGTGTTAACAAAATGGTATATCTGTAGGTGTTAACCACACGTAGCCTCGCAGGCTCGAACTCAACCCGGTTAGGAAGGAAGGGAAGACGGCCATTTTCTTTCAGTAAAATGCTCTGGTACAAACGAACCCTCAAACTTTGAAAACAACAAAGTTACTCGTTAGCTCGACGGTTGCGTCTGTATATTTGGAAACCTAGTCTGTGAGTGGAACTTGTCAAATACCTTGATGTAACTATAAACTATAGACTACAATAGTCCACATTGGGAACAATCCAATATGGCAACAGTGACCTTTCCATCCCGGCCATCTTGAGCACACCGCCTTAGGCGGTAGGCACGAACGTAAACAGATGCAGACCTTGGATCTCGAAGACAGTAATTATTGAGCCAAGTAGACTTTGATTGACAGATGGGTCGATGGTTCTTCTGTGTACATTCTCATGTTTTTTGTTGTTGCAAAATCGAAATGCTGCACTCATGTAAAAACAGTGATTAGATAATTATGGAGGGTATAGTAGAAGGTAGACGTGAGAAAGGAAGTTCAAGAAGAAGGTGGGTGCAGAGTGTCACAGACGAGTTGGGCTTGGATGTAGAAGGCGCTGAGTGTCTCGTGCAGCAAATGATCATCATCATCATCGAGTGTCATCTCCACATCGAAGGTTGGCTACCATGGAGCGCCATTCCGCTATGTCTCTTGCTTTGATGTTGCAGGTTGTCATAAGCTGGTTTGTCCATCTTTTGATGTTACTCGTCCATGTTAGTCTTGGTCTTCCTCTGCCTCTTTTACCTTGTATTTTCCCATCCAGGATTACTTTTAGTAGGCTTTTGTGTCTTTTAACATAGCCCAAAAATCGCATTTGTCTTGTTTAAATTGTGTTTAGTAGTTCTCTTTTGTGCAGCATATTAATAACAAAAAATAAAAATAAACAAATAAAAAGAAATTGAAGAGCATGTGTCATGTTGGCCATGTTTAGACAATGATAAGAAGTTAGATGATAGTGTGCGATTGAAAATAATCAAACCCGGCTGGATATAGTGAGGTAAATAAGTCGGCAAATGGAGGCGGTTAGTTATAGCAGCCATAAACAAGTACAGCTTGTGGGGAATCAAAGAGGTTTGTCAGCGACATGAACAAACTGGATACAGAACAACAGGATTATATATATATATATATATATATATACATACATACATACATACTGGCAACTCCAAACTGAGAACAACAGATTGAAGTACCACCTCCTGCTGGTGTCGGATGTGTTGGACCGAAAGCGCAAATATCACCGTTCTACTGTAAACCACAACACAATGCAGACACGCCCACTTAACGTCTTTATAAGGGCGGATGACGAAGAGATGTACTTCTTTAGTCATCGGGCGAACGGAAGCAAACAATTACCACCTTTTTACCACCATTAGAATAAGAACCATCGATAAATGTGGTTGTGGCACATGCAAAATGGCGGCTGAACATCCTCTATAATCATGCCCAACTTATCAGCTGTCAAGGAGGGATCAAGTCATCATACTTCGCCTACGCACTGGCCACAATAGAATGAGAAATCACATGTTCACCAAATTCAAAATAGGTACAACCAGCCTATGCCACTGTACACTGGACAATATGACTACAAAACATGTTCTACAGGATTGCCTGCCCCCAGTACACAGACCTGAGAAGAGCAATGTGGTCCACGTCCACCTCACCGGAAGAGAAACTATATGGGGCAATGGAATCACTTAAATAGACAGCTGACTTCATGAGAGAGTCTGGAATCCTACACTGATTGAGTCTTGATCGCAGAGAGAGAGAGAGAGAGAGAGAGAGAGAGAGAGAGAGAGAGAGAAAGAGAGAGAGAGATGCCCAACTTATTATGAACAGAGAAGACTCTTATAGCTGTCACCGGTACCATACCAGAACAAACTGTGTGGAGATGTCACCAAACTTGAGCTGACCAATACTTCCTTCCAACATTTTAATATTGACGTGTAGAGGCGTATACAAAAGAATACCAAATGTTCAGATTTTTTTACTTCAATTTCACCCAAATATTAAATGAGCGGATCCACGAATATGTAATAATAAGCTGCGTGAAGATGAAAACATTTAGCAAAATATAAACATTTTTTCTCAGTTGATATTTTGATATTTGATATTAAAAGATGTATCCGTGTATCGTGTGTCAGTATCCTTGTACCGTGTGCCTGTATCATTGTATCCTGTGCCGTCATCATTGAAATCGAACAGTGACGATTAGCTTGCTAATATTTTGACTGATTATACAGCGCTGTAGGTGAAGTGTGCATCACCAGCGAGGTTCTTTGTAGGTGCTTTCATTGATGTCCATTAGCGATTACTGCTCTGCTGGTTTCCAATTCTTGTTGTTGTTCCAAGTACTTATGTTGTTGATGTACTCGTGTGCAAGTTGCACAGTTCATGTCACGTAGTCAGTTTGAGCTGTTGCTAAATCCAAGTTGCGGGCTGCAATGACGTTCTTGTTTTCCAAGCTCTGCTGGAAAAGATCACGCCTGTCTGTCCCAGCCCGACGTTACAACTCTGGGCACCTATATCAACAAACCCTGCCATTTCGGGGAAATACGGCGCCATTTTATTTGGTAGCTAGTCTATCTTAACGTAAAGGTTAAGGTGTCCAACAGAAGACTGTAAGATCTTGATCAGCTCTAAGTTGCTGACACTGGCATGTAGGGTGATTTACCTAGCCTGCAACCCACCACCCCTTTTTTTCTGCGCCATGTATTTGAGGGCGGCATAAAGATTCAACTTTTAAAATAAAAATAGTAAAAAACAATAAGTGGGAACTTATATCTGCACGAGGAGCCGCGATAGCTCAGTGGTTAGTGAACTGGGCTACAAAGACAAGAGGTAGGGTTCTATCCCAACCGACGGCTTCCGGGTTCACCCAGCCTTAAATGGGTACCGGATTTTTTTCTGGAAAAGTAAAGCGGCACGGGTGTAATACCGACCACATTACCCCAAAAATCATGTGCTGGAGATCTGTAAAATTTATGGTCGCTAACACAATATTCGTTGCTTGTAGGTTTTATTTTAAGAGCTTTTTTTATTGGGGGGGGGGGGGGGTGTGCTTGAATGTGGCTCACATGCCATGTTTCTTCTTATTCTACCTTTTTAAATCCCAGTGGAGCATAGGTCTTCAACAAACACTTCCCAAGTCGTTCTGTTTCTTGCCATTCTTTTAAGATCATTCCATGTCTTCCCCATCATCTTCATCTCTGCTTCGATCTGTCTTCTCCAAGAATTCCTTGATCTTTCTCTTTTGTGTTTTCCCCTGGGGACTCCAAAAAAGGGCCTGTTGTGTAATACTCTCAGTTGGCTTCCGTAGTGTGTGTCCTATCCAGCGCCATCGTCTTCGCTGTATCTCCTTATCCACTGGTGTTTGACTGGTGCATTTCCATAATTCTTATTAATAATTCATTGTTAGTGATTTTGTCCTGCCATTTCCATCCTTTTATCCCGTGTAAGCATCCATTAATGAAAGTCTGTATCTCCGTGATTGTCAATTTTGTTATTCTCGATGTTTCACAGCCATATAATAGGACAGCCTTAACATTTGAGTTGACCATTTTTAAGGACGAATCTGCCTATCCTATATTGGCATATTCAGCCACGAGGCAAGCTGTTCAGCAAAACAGCATCCAGAATAAGACAATAATATTTGACCAAACTACTGACTTATCATGATTGCTTGCTACCAACCTTCTGTCCAGGTCACGCCAAAGACCCCACCAAACTACTGACTTATCATGATTGCTTGCTACCAACCTTCTGTCCAGGTCACGCCAAAGACCCCACCAAACTACTGACTTATCATGATTGCTTGCTACCAACCTTCTGTCCAGGTCACGCCAAAGACCCCATCAAACTACTGACTTATCATGATTGCTTGCTACCAACCTTCTGTCCAGGTCACGCCAAAGACTCCATAAAACTACTGACTTATCATGATTGCTTGCTACCAACCTTCTGTCCAGGTCACGCCAAAGACCCCATCAAACTACTGACTTATCATGATTGCTTGCTACCAACCTTCTGTCCAGGTCACGCCAAAGAACATTTACTGTCTCTCTTTTATGACTTATGTTATTGACAATATGATGACATCCGGAAATACTTAACTCCCTGTGTTATTTTGCAAGTTATTAACAAATTAATGACACGAAGAGTTCTTACAGCATTATATTATTTTGCAAGTTATTAACGAACGTGTATCAGCGATAGATGCTTACCGTAATATGTTATTATGCAAGTTATCAGCGCTGTATCGCGTGTTCCAGATATTCAAAGTGTCGTCGGGATCGATTACATGAAAAGTAAGTCTTCGAATTCAATTATCTGAGACTTATTATTGACAGACGCGAATCTATCGTCTGAAAAGGTCTCGACAAAGTCTATTTGTGGATATACAGTTTAAGCCATAGATTTTATCTTTGTTTTAATTGACTCTATTTTTCTGCCACTGCAACAATTTTCGACTGTCACTGACTAATCTTTAATATTTCATGGCTTCTGGTTGCATATAAACTGTTAGAGTGGCAACTGTGTGCGGTTTGTTGGCGAGGCAGTATGGAGATAGAAATGTATGTAGAATATATTAAATTTCGCCCGTGCGCTGCCGGGGCCCGAAAGGGGAGTAATTGGCGCTGTTCCCTACCAGGCATGTTCGTAAGAGGCAAGAAAGGAGGGCCGGGCATGGGACTGGCTACTGTGTACTGTTTAAAAAAAATATTTTATAAAAGCCGAAAAACTTCACAAACATGGACAGGACACATACTGCGAAAACCAATAGTGAGTATTACACAACAGACCAATTTTTGGAATCTCCAAGACAAAGAGGAGGACCAAAATATTCTTAGAGAAGACAGATGGAAGCAGTGATGAGGATGATGGTGAAGACATGGAATGATCTTAAAATAATGGCAAGAAAAGAAAGTGTTTGTGAAAGACCTATGCGCCACAGGGAGCTAAACGTTAGAAGAAGAAGATGATATTAAATATGATTTTTTTTTGTTGGGGAAAGGGTTTGGGGCGAGTAAAGCTCAGGAAAATACGAAAAATGATAGGCTATTGAGCGGCTTAATCTGTAGAGAGACGAGACAAACAAGGACTGTAAGACTGAAAGCTTTCTCAGATACAAAAGAACAAATACAAAATTACCGGAAGAAGAAAAGTGACCAGAACCTTTGCGCCCGTTTGTCACGTGATTAAGTCAACGGGGCATGTAGGAACTCGAGGGCCAAGATGGAGCCTAACATGATGGAAGAGGAGAAAGGGTTCCTTGAGGGTGGTTGAAAGAAAGTATCCTACAGGGTAGGAGGAAAGGGAGAAAAAGGGGAGGTAAGTGGAATGAAGAGGAGGATAGACGATAACGCAGCGAGGAATACAGATAGGACAGAGGAGAGACGATAACGCGGCGGGGAATACAGATAGGACAGAGGAGAGACGATAACGCGGCGGGGAATACAGATAGGACAGAGGAGAGACGATAACGCGGCGGGGAATACAGATAGGACAGAGGAGAGACGATAACGCGGCGAGGAATACAGATAGGACAGAGGAGAGACGATAACGCGGCGGGGAATACAGATAGGACAGAGGAGAGACGATAACGCGGCGGGGAACACAGATAGGACAGAGGAGAGACGATAACGCGGCGGGGAATACAGATAGGACAGAGGAGAGACGATAACGCGGCGGGGAATACAGATAGGACAGAGGAGAGACGATAACGCGGCGGGGAATACAGATAGGACAGAGGAGAGACGATAACGCGGCGGGGAATACAGATAGGACAGAGGAGAGACGATAACGCGGCGAGGAATACAGATAGGACAGAGGAGAGACGATAATGCGGCGGGGAATACAGATAGGACAGAGGAGAGAGAGAGAGAGAGAGAGAGAGAGAGAGAGAGAGAGAGTGGAAGAGGAGGCTCGTTATTAAATAACAGAGATTAAATGAGTCCATTCTCCAATGCGAAACGTCTGTGGGTATAGGAAGAGCAAGAGACGTTTTCTGCAACCTGAAAGTCCTTGGAGATAGCCTGGAGATCTGAAACGTGGAGAGAACGATGTGCTGGAATCACGTTTGACGGTGTACAAGTGTTCACGGACTCTAGACCATAAACGCCTACATGTTTCGCCAATAAAGGTTTTATGACAGCGGTTGCAGATGATAGCTGATATAACCAGTGGCGTTGCCTGCATTGCCAAGCCCCAGTAAACTGCCATTTTTTGTAATTTAAAAAAAAATTAATACTTTTAAAATTTACGTTCTAATAATTTAGTGACATGACAAACCACCCCTCAGGCCTCATCGTCGCCAAGCCACTGCTGGGAAGTAACAGGCCATGTTTTGGTTCACTGTTTAATTACGTAAGTAGGGACTGGATAGTCGAGTGGTAGAGGGCTCGATGTTCGCACCGAATGCCAGGGTTCGAAGTACGCTTTTCCCTGCCAATCGAGTCAGCTGGGGTAAAACAAGGGGGCATCTGACCATTGGTTTCAGGCCGCCAGGGAGAGAGCACTGGCCTCACCCCCACAAAAGATGTGTCCATGATAAGTGGTGGCTGTATACTCCATTCCCTTATGACAGTCAAATATTGGTGTGGAAAACCTTTACTTTTAGATAGTCATGGAGTTAAATAGGTTGGTTGGTAGACACGTGAGTAGTATGTGGCTGCCAGGGCACCGACCACGGTTAGGGGAGAAAAGAATGGTGTCATTGTGACCTGCCACGCATGTCGATGTTAGGGTGAGTTGGCGGAATGCCACGAGTTGAAACGGACAGGTTGCCCTTTGACTCAATGATGTGGCGGGTCGTAATGGCTTTCTTGACATTCCCGGCTCTTACTGGAGAAGTTGCAGCTCGTCTATCCCAGGCTATGCTGGGAATCAACTAGTCCAGCCCACAGGTACCACAATACTGTGTCTTCTATATCAGTAACAAGCATCACTACAGGGAACACAGCGATCCTAGCTTCTGTTAGCCAATCAATTCAGAGGAAGAGGTATGTTTACAGCACTCGGAAAAAATGACAAATAATCAACAGAAAAAAAACAACAAAGAACAATATATATATATATATATATATATATATGGAACGAAGCAGGTTCGAACCCGTACTCAGTGGCACATCGCCTTGCCACGAAAAGCCAAACGCTAGTGAACTCTGCCACTCAGCTTCTGTTAGCCAGCCTGTTTTGACGCAGACTGTTACCGGAGGAGACCACGAGGAGGTAGAACTGCTAGGTCTTGGTCAGCTGATGATGAGCGACCCTGATATTGCGACCGGAGGTCGCAGGCGCTTATGCTCCCACCTGCGACCGCAGGCGCTTATGCTCCCCCTGCGACCGCAGCCGTTTCTGCCCCCACTCCCGCCCTGCGACCGCAGCCGTTTCTGCTCCCCCAACCACGCATGTCGCAAGGGTGACTAAGGAGCTTGGGGTGAAGGTCTTCGTTCGTATTACAGAGTTCGTGAATCTGTGCTGAAACCATCTTCGATGCTTTCGCCAGTATTTGGCGGGCGTGCTTCATGCTGGGGAAGGTGCTGAGGAGGGGATCTGCCTACACAGGAGGTGTCCGTTTTGTAATTAAGATAATTTGTTGACTAAATGTTACTTAATCTGTGGCTAGGTAGGTAGGTAGGTAATTTAGTTACTCAATATATCAGTCTGTTAATTAGTAAGTTAGAAAAGAAAACGGCGAGTGTCTTTTTGGAGAACACGATGCTAGTTTCAGTATTTTTTTTCCATGAAAAGCAGCGTATTATTTTTAGAGGGGATGTTCAGCATCACGACAGGTCGCTAAAATTTCCATGAGAACATCTCTCTTCTTCCTCTTCTTCTATCCTTCCTCTGCTGCCGTTGGCGTCGAGGGGAGAAACAATCTGCGATTCTTTGCTCTTCTGTTGGCCTCTTCTGATGTTATTCCTCCTAGTGACTCTAGTATTCTCTTTATCCATCTCTTTCTCGGTCTTCCTCTTAATCTGGCGTTTTCGTAGCGTTTATTTAAGGCTCTTTGAGTCATTGTTAGCTCTTTTTGTCTTGTTATGTGACCGAACCAATTTATCTGTAGTTTTTTTATGTATTCGATGGCTGGTTCAATTTCGAGTTTCTTCCTCAGGTCAGTGTTTCTTACTCTGTCCCTTAAGACATCTCTGAACATCTCTGGTACCAATTTTCAGAAACTAGATAAATGCCACAGCCGTGTCGGTTAGAGAAATAAAAATTGGCCTAATTTAGAGAACCGCCATGGCAGTCTACATGAACGAGCTACATCCTCTCAGCGACTGATACTCATATGTCCAGGCTGTTCAACTCTTTCTGAACTATAGTAAAGGTACGAGACTTGAATCGGCGTCTTAGCACGTGGGTTTTTACTCATAAGTGCTCGGTCGCCTATCCAGAAGTGTGCGAAGACTCCTGTCTGGTGTCGCTTCAAGCATTGAAACTCACGAACGTAGCGCAATTCCTCATCTTCCAAGAGCGTAAAACCTGATACCCATTCCTGCCAGCGGTTAGGTCGACCACGGGAGTATTTTTTCCCAACCACGGATACTATTCACAAACTGCTTACAGCTGGTATCAAACACGGGTTGTCGGTGGTTGTTGGTGGGGGGTTGTTCCAAACTAAGCCACCGGGATTCCCTGGAACTAAGTGTGTAGATGTAATAATGTCTCGGTTAATTTTGATTCGCTAGCTCCAACCAGCTATCAATCTCCTATTGCTATGAAAGTATACGCTCAATTTATCTTTTATATCGAGCCTGTATTTTTACCTGTTGATTGCGCTCAGCTGATTGAAGTGATGATGCATCCCTGGTGGTAAAATACGATTGTGAAGAATTAGGTTAAGGTTGAATAGGTCGCTCAGGAACTTCACAAAATTGCGCAGTTGAACGGAGAATATTTCTTGTGAAAACAAAACAGGTGGGGAAAACCCAGAGCTATTCTTAGCTTTTCGCTTTGAGTTTTTATCAGGGTATGATAAATGTATGAATTATTCCTTAGTGGCAAATAGCGGGCATGCGCTTGCGAGATAGCGCGTTTTATATTTGTGTGGTTATCCAGTGCAAACATACCCCCGCCCCACTATCTGTTCCACAAGTTTTCCAGGTTCAACAGTTATCCAGCGCCTCATCAATATAACATTTATTCAGCGTCCTCGTAAGTTCAACGCGTATCAAGCGCCCCCGTCAGTTCTACACTTATATAGCGCCCCGTCAGTTCTACACATATCTAGCTAGCACCCCCGTCAGTTCTACACTTATATAGCACCGTCGTCAGTTCTACACATATCAAGCGCCCCCGTCAGTTCTACACTTATATAGCACCCCCGTCAGTTCTACACATATCTAGCTAGCACCCCCGTCAGTTCTACACTTATATAGCGCCCCGTCAGTTCTACACATATCTAGCTAGCACCCCCGTCAGTTCTACACTTATATAGCGCCCCCGTCAGTTCTACACTTATATAGCACCCCCGTCAGTTCTACACATATCAAGCGCCCCCATCAGTTCTACACTTATATAGCACCCCCGCCAGTTCTACACATATAAAGCGCCCCCGTCAGTTCTACACTTATATAGCACCCCGTCAGTTCTACATATATCAAGCGCCCCCGTCAGTTCTACACTTATATAGCGCCCCCGTCAGTTCTACACTTATATAGCACCCCCGTCAGTTCTACACATATCAAGCGCCCCCGTCAGTTCTACACATATCAAGCGCCCCCGTCAGTTCTACACATATCTAGCATCCCCGTCAGTTCTACATTTACCCGGTGCCCCCGTCAGTTCTACACTTACCCAGCGCCCCCGTCAGTTTTACATTTACCCAGCGCCCCTGTCAGTTCTACACTTACCCAGCGCCCCCATCATTTCTACACACATCTAGCAATATAAGATTGTTGTATAGGGTGAGAGAGATAAGAGGAAAGATAAGATTGTGAGCTCCTTGTTAATTGCTGAACTCCTTGTTAATTGCTGAACTCCTTGTTAATTGCTTTATAATCTCGGGTAGGAGCAATTTCCTCTAATTTCATTTTTTTTCTGTTTCTCCAGGCTGGAAGAATGGCGAAAGAAACAGAGGCTGCAGAGAAAGAAACGGAAGCTAGTAAGTATTTATTTTTAGTTCTAACGTTGCTTAAGTTAGATTTCTGTGTATATCCTTATTATTTTTGTGTTGTGGTTTGTTGTTCCTGCTGATAGCCTTTTGGGCGAAACGTCGTTCTACTCTTGCTTTGTTTCTCACCTACGTAAAGCTGTTACCATGCCACTTTTTCATTTAAAAAAATAAAATGTTCATTATTTTTATCATACATCAGTGACGCCTGTTTAAGAGGCGACTAAGGAGGTTTCGAATAGTCGTCTGTGCAGGCGAGTAAGACGTGCACGGATCAATCTTGTCAGCGGAATTTAGCCATTCATTTTGAGAAATGATGTTATAAGTAGTGGTGCGGATATTGGGAATTTCTGACTGCAATGAAACTGGTTTCATGGGGGTATGGGCTCGGCTGTGTGGAGAGAAGAAACATGTCGTATGGGCTCGGCTGTGTGGAGAGAAGAAACATGTTGTATGGGCTCGGCTGTGTGGAGAGAAGAAACATGTTGTATGGGCTCGGCTGTGTGGAGAGAAGAAACATGTTGTATGGGCTCGGCTGTGTGGAGAGAAGAAACATGTTGTATGGGCTCGGCTGTGTGGACAGAAGAAACATATTGTATGGGCTCGGCTGTGTGGAGAGAAGAAACATATTGTATAGGCTCGGCTGTGTGGAGAGAAGAAACATGTTGTATGGGCTCGGCTGCGTGGAGAGAAGAAACATGTTGTATGGGCAACAACTTGTCTCTTTCTTTTTGTGCCCAAGCTCGTACCTTGGAGACGACACTGGAACTTCGCCATCTTGGTGACGACACAACACAGGAAGCAGCAGTTACCGACTACTAAGGATGTATCCAGCACAAGAACACTAATATTTTACCAAACTACGGACAAATCTGTACAGTAGACAAACAAATGAAAAGACGGTTAGAGGCCACAGAGATGGGATTTCTTAGAAAAATGTTGAAAGTTCCCTGGACAGCTAAAAAGACCAATGAGGAAGTTCTCAAAGAGGCCAACACAAAATGGCAGCTCTTAAAAAACATCAGAAAGAAACAATCAACATTTTTCGGGCACATCATGAGAAGAGGAAAGTTGGAATACTTGGTTACAACTGGTAAAATAGAAGGAAAGAGAGATCGCGGACGACAAAGAGAAAAAAATACTGGATAGCTTGGTGTCATGGCATGGAAAACAGTCAACAACAGAACTGATACGATGTACTGTAGATAGAAGATTGTGGAAGGACATGATCGTCTACGCCAACCGGTATGGCACATGATGATGACGATGACTGACAAATCATGATTGCCTGCTACCGACTGTCTGTCAAGTGGTCAAAGGCTATATAGATATGTATAGTCTATAGTTGTATGTATTGTACAATTTTTAATATTGGATGTTGCCTAGCTGTATGCACACATACGTGTTATATGTATGTTTATACGGAGCCTCGATGGCTGAGCGGTTAGTGTGCTCACTTCCTGATCAGAAGGGTTCGATTTCGATCCGCAGAATTGACAGATTTTATTTTTTTTTCGAATCGGCAAGGTTTCGTGGTTCACCCGGCCTCTAAAAATGGGTAACAGAGATTTTATGGGAAGTGAAATGCAGACTGGCGTGATACCGACCACATCACCTAAAAATGTGCCGTGGTCATAGGAAAATAAGGTCACGAACACCATATTCCACATACGCCTGGTAAGGCATGGAGTGACGAGTTTTTACTTGAGTTTTTTACTCTTTACATGTTACTTTACTTACTTTACTGTTCTTTGCTTGTTACTTATTTGTTACATTACTTGTTACTTTACTTTTGCTTGAAGACAATTTCAGTTTGTTACTTTACTTGTTCTTTGCTTGTTACTTATTTGTTACATTACTTGTTACTTTACTTTTGCGTGAAGACAATTTTAGTTTGTTACTTTACTTGTTCTTTACTTGTTACTTTATTTGTTACATTACTTGTTACTTTACTTTTGTGAGAACACAATTTCAGTTTGTTACTTTACTTGTTCTTTGCTTGTTACTTTATTTGTTACATTACTTGTTACTTTACTTTTGTGAGAACACAATTTCAGTTTGTTACTTTACTTGTTCTTTACTTGTTACTTTATTTGTTACATTACTTGTTACTTTACTTTTGTGAGAACACAATTTCAGTTTGTTACTTTACTTGTTCTTTACTTGTTACTTTATTTGTTACATTACTTGTTACTTTACTTTTGTGAGAACACAATTTCAGTTTGTTACTTTACTTGTTCTTTGCTTGTTACTTTATTTGTTACATTACTTGTTACTTTACTTTTGTGAGAACACAATTTCAGTTTGTTACTTTACTTGTTCTTTGCTTGTTACTTTATTTGTTACATTACTTGTTACTTTACTTTTGTGAGAACACAATTTCAGTTTGTTACCTTACTAGGTGAGGAATGTCGCCTCACATCGTGAGTTTCGATGCTTGAAGCGACACTATCCAGAAATCTCCGAACATTTCTGGACAGGCGGTCGAAAACATATGGGTGAAAACTCGCGTGCTAAGACGCCGGTTCAAGTCTCGTACTTTACTTTTACTCTTACTTTACTTTACTTTACTTTACTTTTACTCTTACTTTTACTTTTACTTTTACTTTTACTTTACTTTACTTTTACTTTTACTTTTACTTTTACTTTACTTTACTTTACTTTACTTTACTTTACTTTACTTTACATTTACTTTACTTTACTTTACTTTACTTTACTTTACTTTACTTTACATTACTTTTACTTTTACTTTTACTTTTACTTTACTTTACTTTACTTTTACTTTACTTTTACTTTACTTTACTTTACTCTACTCTACTCTACTCCACTCCACTCCACTCTACTTTTACTTTTACTTTTACTTTTACTTTACTTTACTTTACTTTACTTTACTTTACTTTACTTTACTTTACTTTACTTTACTTTACTTTACTTTACTTTACTTTACATTACTCTACTCCACTCCACTCCACTCCACTTTACTTTTACTTTTACTTTTACTTTTACTTTTACTTTACTCTACTCTACTCTACTCTACTCTACTCTACTCTACTCTACTCTACTCTACTCTACTCTACTCTACTCTACTCTACTCTACTCTACTCTACTCTACTCTACTCTACTCTACTCTACTCTACTCTACTCTACTCTACTCTACTCTACTCTACTCTACTCTACTCTACTCTACTCTACTCTACTCTACTCTACTCTACTCTACTCTACTCTACTCTACTCTACTCTACTCTACTCTACTCTACTCTACTCTACTCTACTCTACTCTACTCTACTCTACTCTACTCTACTCTACTCTACTCTACTCTACTCTACTCTACTCTACTCTACTCTACTCTACTCTACTCTACTCTACTCTACTCTACTCTACTCTACTCTACTCTACTCTACTCTACTCTACTCTACTCTACTCTACTCTACTCTACTCTACTCTACTCTACTCTACTCTACTCTACTCTACTCTACTCTACTCTACTCTACTCTACTCTACTCTACTCTACTCTACTCTACTCTACTCTACTCTACTCTACTCTACTCTACTCTACTCTACTCTACTCTACTCTACTCTACTCTACTCTACTCTACTCTACTCTACTCTACTCTACTCTACTCTACTCTACTCTACTCTACTCTACTCTACTCTACTCTACTCTACTCTACTCTACTCTACTCTACTCTACTCTACTCTACTCTACTCTACTCTACTCTACTCTACTCTACTCTACTCTACTCTACTCTACTCTACTCTACTCTACTCTACTCTACTCTACTCTACTCTACTCTACTCTACTCTACTCTACTCTACTCTACTCTACTCTACTCTACTCTACTCTACTCTACTCTACTCTACTCTACTCTACTCTACTCTACTCTACTCTACTCTACTCTACTCTACTCTACTCTACTCTACTCTACTCTACTCTACTCTACTCTACTCTACTCTACTCTACTCTACTCTACTCTACTCTACTCTACTCTACTCTACTCTACTCTACTCTACTCTACTCTACTCTACTCTACTCTACTCTACTCTACTCTACTCTACTCTACTCTACTCTACTCTACTCTACTCTACTCTACTCTACTCTACTCTACTCTACTCTACTCTACTCTACTCTACTCTACTCTACTCTACTCTACTCTACTCTACTCTACTCTACTCTACTCTACTCTACTCTACTCTACTCTACTCTACTCTACTCTACTCTACTCTACTCTACTCTACTCTACTCTACTCTACTCTACTCTACTCTACTCTACTCTACTCTACTCTACTCTACTCTACTCTACTCTACTCTACTCTACTCTACTCTACTCTACTCTACTCTACTCTACTCTACTCTACTCTACTCTACTCTACTCTACTCTACTCTACTCTACTCTACTCTACTCTACTCTACTCTACTCTACTCTACTCTACTCTACTCTACTCTACTCTACTCTACTCTACTCTACTCTACTCTACTCTACTCTACTCTACTCTACTCTACTCTACTCTACTCTACTCTACTCTACTCTACTCTACTCTACTCTACTCTACTCTACTCTACTCTACTCTACTCTACTCTACTCTACTCTACTCTACTCTACTCTACTCTACTCTACTCTACTCTACTCTACTCTACTCTACTCTACTCTACTCTACTCTACTCTACTCTACTCTACTCTACTCTACTACTCTACTCTACTCTACTCTACTCTACTCTACTCTACTCTACTCTACTCTACTCTACTCTACTCTACTCTACTCTACTCTACTCTACTCTACTCTACTCTACTCTACTCTACTCTACTCTACTCTACTCTACTCTACTCTACTCTACTCTACTCTACTCTACTCTACTCTACTCTACTCTACTCTACTCTACTCTACTCTACTCTACTCTACTCTACTCTACTCTACTCTACTCTACTCTACTCTACTCTACTCTACTCTACTCTACTCTACTCTACTCTACTCTACTCTACTCTACTCTACTCTACTCTACTCTACTCTACTCTACTCTACTCTACTCTACTCTACTCTACTCTACTCTACTCTACTCTACTCTACTCTACTCTACTCTACTCTACTCTACTCTACTCTACTCTACTCTACTCTACTCTACTCTACTCTACTCTACTCTACTCTACTCTACTCTACTCTACTCTACTCTACTCTACTCTACTCTACTCTACTCTACTCTACTCTACTCTACTCTACTCTACTCTACTCTACTCTACTCTACTCTACTCTACTCTACTCTACTCTACTCTACTCTACTCTACTCTACTCTACTCTACTCTACTCTACTCTACTCTACTCTACTCTACTCTACTCTACTCTACTCTACTCTACTCTACTCTACTCTACTCTACTCTACTCTACTCTACTCTACTCTACTCTACTCTACTCTACTCTACTCTACTCTACTCTACTCTACTCTACTCTACTCTACTCTACTCTACTCTACTCTACTCTACTCTACTCTACTCTACTCTACTCTACTCTACTCTACTCTACTCTACTCTACTCTACTCTACTCTACTCTACTCTACTCTACTCTACTCTACTCTACTCTACTCTACTCTACTCTACTCTACTCTACTCTACTCTACTCTACTCTACTCTACTCTACTCTACTCTACTCTACTCTACTCTACTCTACTCTACTCTACTCTACTCTACTCTACTCTACTCTACTCTACTCTACTCTACTCTACTCTACTCTACTCTACTCTACTCTACTCTACTCTACTCTACTCTACTCTACTCTACTCTACTCTACTCTACTCTACTCTACTCTACTCTACTCTACTCTACTCTACTACTCTACTCTACTCTACTCTACTCTACTCTACTCTACTCTACTCTACTCTACTCTACTCTACTCTACTCTACTCTACTCTACTCTACTCTACTCTACTCTACTCTACTCTACTCTACTCTACTCTACTCTACTCTACTCTACTCTACTCTACTCTACTCTACTCTACTCTACTCTACTCTACTCTACTCTACTCTACTCTACTCTACTCTACTCTACTCTACTCTACTCTACTCTACTCTACTCTACTCTACTCTACTCTACTCTACTCTACTCTACTCTACTCTACTCTACTCTACTCTACTCTACTCTACTCTACTCTACTCTACTCTACTCTACTCTACTCTACTCTACTCTACTCTACTCTACTCTACTCTACTCTACTCTACTCTACTCTACTCTACTCTACTCTACTCTACTCTACTCTACTCTACTCTACTCTACTCTACTCTACTCTACTCTACTCTACTCTACTCTACTCTACTCTACTCTACTCTACTCTACTCTACTCTACTCTACTCTACTCTACTCTACTCTACTCTACTCTACTCTACTCTACTCTACTCTACTCTACTCTACTCTACTCTACTCTACTCTACTCTACTCTACTCTACTCTACTCTACTCTACTCTACTCTACTCTACTCTACTCTACTCTACTCTACTCTACTCTACTCTACTCTACTCTACTCTACTCTACTCTACTCTACTCTACTCTACTCTACTCTACTCTACTCTACTCTACTCTACTCTACTCTACTCTACTCTACTCTACTCTACTCTACTCTACTCTACTCTACTCTACTCTACTCTACTCTACTCTACTCTACTCTACTCTACTCTACTCTACTCTACTCTACTCTACTCTACTCTACTCTACTCTACTCTACTCTACTCTACTCTACTCTACTCTACTCTACTCTACTCTACTCTACCTCTACTCTACCTCTACTCTACTCTACTCTACTCTACTCTACCTCTACTCTACCTCTACTCTACCTCTACTCTACTCTACTCTACCTCTACTCTACCTCTACTCTACCTCTACTCTACCTCTACTCTACTCTACTCTACTCTACTCTACCTCTACTCTACCTCTACTCTACCTCTACTCTACCTCTACTCTACCTCTACTCTACCTCTACTCTACCTCTACTCTACCTCTACTCTACCTCTACTCTACTCTACTCTACCTCTACTCTACTCTACTCTACCTCTACTCTACCTCTACTCTACCTCTACTCTACCTCTACTCTACCTCTACTCTACTCTACTCTACCTCTACTCTACCTCTACTCTACCTCTACTCTACCTCTACTCTACCTCTACTCTACCTCTACTCTACCTCTACTCTACCTCTACTCTACCTCTACTCTACTCTACTCTACCTCTACTCTACCTCTACTCTACCTCTACTCTACCTCTACTCTACCTCTACTCTACCTCTACTCTACCTCTCTCTACCTCTACTCTACCTCTACTCTACCTCTACTCTACTCTACTCCACTCCACTCCACTCCACTCCACTCCACTCCACTCCACTCCACTTTACTTTACTCTACTCTACTCTACTCTACTATACTCCACTCCACTCCACTCCACTCCACTCCACTCCACTCCACTCCACTCCACTCCACTCCACTCCACTCCACTCCACTCCACTTTACTTTTACTCTACTCTACTCTACTCTACTATACTCCACTCCACTCCACTCCACTCCACTCCACTCCACTCCACTCCACTCCACTCCACTCCACTCCACTCCACTCCACTCCACTCCACTTTACTTTTACTTTTACTTTTACTTTACTTAATGTTTGCCTTCTGTTGTCGTCCCCAGCGATTGGAGAGCTGTGAGAACCTTAGTGACGCCAACGAAAGCGAGCTGGACGAGCAAGAGACCGGACGACCGGCTAAAAGAAGTGTTCAGCATCCCCAGGAGAATCTCTGGCCGTACCTGCCATCAGACCGGCTGCCCACGATGTGGGGGAGCCCACCTAGATCCCTGACTCGGCAAAAAGGGAAGAGTGGGCGTGGCAGGAGCAGTGATACAGACGTCAATGTGGAGCAGACTGACGTGACCAGGGATAAGTCGGCCAAGAGCAAGCGAAGGGCAAAGCGACATTTTTCATCTGTAAAAATGCGTACAAAGGGAGATGGTAGCAGTGATGATGGTCGTGAGGTTGACGATGATGATGAAGCTGAAGAGGACAACGAAGATGATAAGTGGTCAAGCACAGATTGTTGGGAAGTGAAGTCTTCAATTGCGGTCACGTCTTCTCAGCGAGAACCGAACGTGTTGAGGGTCCATCGCGTTAGATCTGACGTCGACTACGCCCCTGAGAGGGAACCAAGTCCTTTCACTGACACCGTGTCTGACAGCAAAGAACTCATCATCAGTGACAACACCTCATCATCTACAAATAATAATAACAAAGATATCGATAAGTACAACAACATCGGACAGCCTGACGCTAACATCCGCAGCTCTGACTCAAACACCCACGGCTCTGACTCCAACAAGCGAACCTCCAACGATGTCAGAATTGGAAACTCATCTCCAGCAAGTCCGAGCACAGACTTCGATGTGCCAGCCAATCAAAATGCAATCCAGGACGATGACGCAGATGATTGGAACTTCGGTGACCAATTCCACAGCCAGGTCGATAAAGAACGGAAACGAATGGCGGAGCAGATTCAGAAAGAAGATTATGAGAGAGAAGACTTTAGCAACAACAGCGAGACTAATAATAATAGCAGCAGCAGCAGTCATACCCCTGTATTCGTGTGGCGACATTCCAACAGTTACACCAGCCCAGACTTGTACCATCACAAGAAGCTGCACCACGCTAAACGACGAAATACCCTCGACTCATCCTCGCAGAAGATCACCATCACCGCCGTCAACTGCAACCATGTCAACATAACCTTCTTGGAGAGCGAGTCTTATTGTGGTTTCTTCAAACCGGAAAGCACTACCAGAGCATGATGAGCTGGGCATCTCATGCAGACTCGCTGCCATGAGACCCTCAGTTTGTAGCCACACATATGCTGGTGTGGAGATGTCATCCACGCGCCAGGAACTGGTAGATCTGGCAGGAAGCTCCACGTGTTTCTGATATCCCATTCAATTTCTAAGATTCTTGGATCGTATACAGAATGTCGGATTGCTGGAACTATTTCTCATGCGATTCTTGGATTGTATACAGAATGAAGGATTGCTGGAACTATTTCTCATGCGATTCTTGGATTGTATACAGAATGAAGGATTGCTGGAACTATTTCTCATGCGATTCTTGGATTGTATACAGAATGAAGGATTGCTGGAACTATTTCTCATGCGATTCTTGGATTGTATACCGAATGAAGGATTGCTGGACCTATTTCTCATACGATTCTTGGATTGTTTACAGAATGAAGGATTGTTGGACCTATTTCTAATGCGATTCTTGGATTGTATACCGAATGAAGGATTGCTGGACCTATTTCTCATGCCAACGACAAACAACTGTGTCTGTGTTCTGATCGTCCATGTTTAGTGAGGTCTGCATTTATGAGTCTTTCTTGACGACATTAAGTTATGTTAGAGTGTCCTCATTTTATGTTTACAAGCCTTTCAAGTTTCATGCATTCGTTTGGAAAACTCACATGAATCTCGCATGAATTATGGGAAGCTTTTCATGAATTATTTGTTCTGACACGTTTTCATTATGTCTTCAGTCGCTCTTCTATAGTTCTTCATTTGCATAGGAAATTACGACACATTCGCTGCCCAGTGCATTCGATTTCAGTTCTGTTATTGTTAACAGTTTGGTTGTAATGCCTGCACAAATGTACTTGTAGATCACTGCTCTCATAAATGTGCAATGACGTGCCTCGATGTAACTTCATTGGTTTCAAGTAGTCCAACTCTTCAATCACATTTTATGACCGCTATTTCCTACAAGTTTGTTCCTGCAGCCTTCAATGAGAGATACTTTTAAAAATTATACTTCGATAGTATTCATGGCACGCAACAGCATCAATATGATGGAAATTCTGAAAAACATGGACAATTAATCATATACATATATATATATATATATATATATATATATATATATATATATATATATATATATATATATCCTAATGCGTAGACCAAGATACTCCTTCTCTTATCTGAATTTTTGTTCTAGCAGTTTTCAATTTCTTTTAAAGATATTTTATCAAATCTCGCCATTTGTCTCTGTTATGTGCAAGCAGCTCTATCTCATTGAGGGAGCCGATTCCTGCTGCTCTTGCCTCTCTCATCAATGTTCTTCTCAGTGTCTCTCTGGGTCTTCCTCTTACCTGTTGTTTCCCACATGAGGGCTTGCTTTGCTATTCTGTTATTATCTCTTCTCATCACATGTCCAACGTATGACCATCGTCTTTTCTTTATTACTGAAGATATTAGTGGTTGATTGGCGATTTCTCTAATTTCCTCGTTTGTTTTGAATTCGTTCCACGCTATACCAAGTATTTTCCTTAGACATTTATTTTCAAATACGTTCAACTTTGTTTCTATATCTCTTGTTGTTTTCCAGCTTTCACACGCATACGTAAGGGTTGATAGTACATTCTATTATGTACTGCTAATTTACACATTCTGTATCAGGTCTACGTTTCATTAACAAAATCGTTTTTGCGATAACGGCTTGTTAAACCTCTGATCAACGGTTCTATACCAAGCCGGAAAATAAAAATCCTTTTTGTTATTTATATTGTCAAAAATGGATTACACAGTATCTTCCTCATTTTTTGGAAAGCTGCTTTTGCTTGAGAAACTCTGCATGTCACCTATGTTGTACACGTACCATCTACCAGTGGATTATATCCATTGTTGATAGATAGACATCTGTCAGACTACAGGTAGATGTAGAATATCACCTTTTTAATTAAGTAGACTGTCCACACATATAACAGGGGTCCTCACGTTAAGTAGACTGTCCACACATATAAGAGGGGTCCTCACGTTAAGTAGACTGTCCACACATATAACAGGGGTCCTCACGTTAAGTAGTCTGTCCACACATATAACAGGGGTCCTCACGTTAAGTAGACTGTCCACACATATCACAGGGGTCCTCACGTTAAGTAGACTGTCCACACATATAAGAGGGGTCCTCACGTTAAGTAGACTGTCCACACATATAACAGGGGTCCTCACGTTAAGTAGACTGTCCACACATATAAGAGGGGTCCTCACGTTAAGTAGACTGTCCACACATATAAGAGGGGTCCTCACGTTAAGTAGACTGTCCACACATATAACAGGGGTCCTCACGTTAAGTAGACTGTCCACACATATAAGAGGGGTCCTCACGTTAAGTAGACTGTCCACACATATAAGAGGGGTCCTCACGTTAAGTAGGCTGTCCACACATATAACAGGGTCCTCACGTTAAGTAGACTGTCCACACATATAAGAGGAGTCCTCACGTTAAGTAGACTGTCCACACATACAGATGGGGTTCTCACGTTAAGTAGACTGTCCACACATATAGATGGGGTCCTCACGTTACGTAGACTGTCCACACATATAGCATGGATCCTCACGTTAAGTAAAGTGGTCCACACATATAGCAGGGCTTCTCAACATGCAACAAGTTGTGCCACCTTTGTTACGGATACTTTGCTTAGCGATATCCTTCTAATTTCGACTACCGCAATGAATCAATAAATAGCAATACTTGCTATATCGTAAATGTTGAAATGAATGTACCCATTAGAGCACATTTGATGGACTTTTTATTCTGATATTAACAGATTGCCCATCTTTGAAGATAACAGATTTGGGATTTTGAAAGCATAGCTCGCGTGGACAAATTAATTGGTCATTATTAATTCATGGATTTGTGCGAATTGAAAGTGTTGTTCATAGTAGGGGAAGACTGTGAGAGTAGAGTTCACATGTTCACATCGGTATCAGATGGAATGTAAGAGTTCACATATTCACATCAGTATCAGATGGAATGTAAGAGTTCACATCAGTATCAGATGGAATGTAAGAGTTCACATCAGTATCAGATGGAATGTAAGAGTTCACATGTTCACATCAGTATCAGATGGAATGTAAGAGTTCACATGTTCACATCAGTATCAGATGGAATGTAAGAGTTCACATGTTCACATCAGTATCAGAT
This sequence comes from Megaustenia siamemsis, assembly GCA_032433765.1. Lineage (NCBI taxonomy): Eukaryota > Metazoa > Mollusca > Gastropoda > Stylommatophora > Ariophantidae > Megaustenia > Megaustenia siamemsis. The sequence goes on along the minus strand of JAVIAB010000117.1, from coordinate 3,724,042 downwards.
GGAATGTAAGAGTTCACATCAGTATCAGATGGAATATAAGAGTTCACATGCTCACATCAGTATCAGATGGAATATAAGAGTTCACATGCTCACATCAGTATCAGATGGAATGTAAGAGTTCACATCAGTATCAGATGGAATATAAGAGTTCACATGTTCACATCAGTATCAGATGGAATGTAAGAGTTCACATCAGTATCAGATGGAATATAAGAGTTCACATGCTCACATCAGTATCAGATGGAATATAAGAGTTCACATGTTCACATCAGTATCAGATGGAATGTAAGAGTTCACATGTTCACATCAGTATCAGATGGAATGTAAGAGTTCACATGTTCACATCAGTATCAGATGGAATGTAAGAGTTCACATGTTCACATCAATGTTAACCTAGCAGGACACACTCAGTTTTGACGTAATTTAAGACATCCAGTGGTTCATAAAAAAGCACAGTCTTTGTGTCTTGGCACAGTAACATATCTTTGCATGTAAAGGTTCCCTAGTGTGTCGCGGTGTATCACATTGTCCTAGTATATAAAGTGTCTGAACACATGAATGTGTCTGTAGACAAAAGTGTCTGAACATAAATGTGTTTGTAGACAAAAGTGTCTAGACAAAAGTGTCTGAACATAAATGTGTTTGTAGATAGAAGTGTCTGTAGACAAAAGTGTCTGTAGACAAAAGTGTCTGTAGGCAAAAGTGTCTCAACATAAATGTGTTTGTAGACAGAAGTGTCTGTAGACAAAAGTGTCTATAGGCAAAAGTGTCTCAACATAAATGTGTTTGTAGACAAAAGTGTCTATAGGCAAAAGTGTCTGTAGACAAAAATGTCTGTACACAAAATTGTCTGTAGGCAAAAGTGTCTGTGGACAAAATTGTCTGTAGACAAAAGTATTTGTAGGAAAAAGTGTCTGTAGATAGAAGTGTCTGTTGATAGAAGTGTCTAGACATATAAACATGCCAGTAGAGAGAAGACTCTGAAGAAACATAAACAGTCCTGGCACTACTTTATATCTCTCCACATCAGGACGCGTTGGTGTGTCAGTCTCACTTGTCTCCGTCTATGCATGCCTCTCCACTAATCAAATTGATGGACCCACGTGTCCCATTATACAATATTGTCTTGCACGTCTCTTAGGCACATGTTTATGCCTCCTCTACAAATCAACATTCTTGGCACATATGTATACCACATATGTATGCCTCCTCTTCACATCAACATTCATGGCACATATGTATGCCTCCTCTTCACATCAACATTTTTGGCACATATGTATGCCTCCTCTAAACATTATCATTCTTGGCCCATATGTATGCCACCTCTAAACATCAACATTCTTGGCACATATGTATGCCTCCTCTTCACATCAACATTCTTGGCACATATGTGTACCATATATACACATCAACATTCTTGGCACATATGTATGTAACTATACACATCATCATTCTTGACACTTATGTATACCACCCATACACATCAACATTCTTGGCACATATGTATGCCTCCTCTTCACATCAACATTCTTGGCACATATGAGTACCACATATGCACATCAACATTCTTCGCACATATGTATGCCTCCTCTCCACATCAACATTATTGGCACATATGTATGCCTCCTCTCCACATCAACATTATTGGCACATATGTATGCCAGATATACACATCAATATTATTGGCACATATGTATGCCATATATACACATCAATATTATTGGCACATATGTATGCCTCCTCTCCACATCAACATTATTGGCACATATGTATGCCATATATACACATCAATATTATTGGCACATATGTATGCCACCTATACACATCAACATTATTGGCACATATGTATGCCTCCTCTCCACATCAGCATTCTTGGCACATATGTATGCCTCCTCTCCACATCAATATTATTGGCACATATGTATGCCACCTATACACATCAACATTATTGGCACATATGTATGCCACCTATACACATCATAATTCTTGGCACACATGTATGCCTCCTCTCCACATCAACATTATTGGCACATATGTATGCCACATCTAAACAGCATAATTCTTGGCACATATGTATGCCTCCTCTGCACATCAACATTCTTGGCACATATGTATGCCTCCTCTTCACAGCAACATTCTTGGCACATATGTATGCCTCCTCTGCACCTCAGAAAGTCTTGGCACATTAAAGTGTCTCAGTATACCAACGTGCCTGGACATCATCATCCAAGATCTCACCAAAATCTCTCGGATAGAAAAGTGTCAGGGTACGCAAGGCTGGTAACCGCTGTACTCGAACGATGGCAGGTCAACACAACCCAGCGTCAGCAACACTAGCGCGGGTATATCCTGCAGCGGATCTCAACCTGTTATGTTTGCATAACACCAATACCTCACAACTATCGCTAAAGGCTTGTCGATGTTACCACAAGTTGCTTATGAACAATTTGTGATATATCCTGCTAAAAGCGAAAAAAAAATGTATATATTTATTTCCTTAAAGAATATGTGTTGTTTTAAATGCACTCAAATGTTGCACTGTAAATAAGGGATGCTATAAAAGTTTAACGAAAAGCCACAAAACTATATATATATATATATATATAGAAAGAGAGGCATAAAAACAAGTGACATTATGGATCTGTTAATTAATGATTCTTTCATTTGTGTATTCGCTGCATTTGCTATAATACGAATATATTTATCCATTTTAACTTAGATGCATTTTAAATATATGATTATAGTGGGACTGGCATCATCATCATTGAATGCCGTCTCCGCATCGAAGGTTGGCTACCATGGAACGCCATTCCGCTCTGTCTCTTCTTGCTTTGATGGTGCAGGTTGTCATTGGCTGATTTGTCCATCTTTTGATGTTACTTGTCCATGTTAGTCTTGGTCTGACTCTTTTACCTTATATTTTCCCTTCCAAGATTACTTTTAGAAGGCTAGTGTCCTTTAACATGCCCCAAAAATCTCAATTGTCATGTTTGAATTATGTTTAGTAGTTCTCTTTTCATTTTTAGGTTTTTTAAGACTTCATTTGTTTTCTTTTCCTTCCATCCAATTCTTCCTATTCTTCTGTAAATCCACATTTCAAAGGCTTCAACTTGCAGGGAACAGCCGCACACTATTTCACACCTAGACTATCGCGCTAATCATTGAAACACGGGTATGGCATGCCTGGTTGGTAAAAAATGGCCTAAGAAACTAAGAATAGCAAAATGTTACATCTTCTCAGTATTCTTGTATGGTGCAGTAACATGGACATTAGACAAGAAAACAGAACAGAAAATTGAAGCCTTTGAAATGTGGATTTATAGAAGAATAGGAGAATTGGATGGAAAGAAAAAGAAAACAAATGATGAAGTCTTAAAACAAAAACAAAAAATAAAAATAAAAAGAGAACTACGAAACACAATTAGAACAAGACAAAGGCAATTTTTGGTGTACGTTAAAAGACTCAACAGCCTAATAAAAGTAATATTGGAATGGAAAATACAAGGTAAAAGAGGCAGAGGCAGACCAAGACTAACATGGACGAGTAATATCAAAAGGTGGACACGTCAACCTATGACAATCTGCACCATCAAAGCAAGAGACAGAGCGGATTGGCGCTCCTTTGTAGCCAACCTTCGATGCGGAGACGGCACCTGATGATGTTGATGAAAATATGGCCAGTTGTTGGCGCGTTATGCCAGGTTGTGCTTTCAGCGGAACAAGTTTACTTCCAAGCGTTTGTGCTAGAGACCATGTTTTTATGTGTATGTTTATGCCTAAGTCAATGTTTTTTTTATTTCTTTGTTTATGTTTAAGGGGATGTTTTCAGTTGAAATTCAAATTATGAAGACAATAATGCTCACAATAAACATTGCGTTGAAGTTAGCTCACTGATTTAACTTTCCATTTGTCTGGCTCTTTCTCGTTCTTGTACGTTCCTGTTGGCCCAGATTTTAAAATCGTGAACATCAGGGCACACATTTGGATATGGTTCATATTCTCCACACACAAATGTAACTGATCCTCAAATAAAAAGACCAAGAGGAAGACCTAGAAGAAGATGGACCGATGCAGTGATAGAGACATGTAACATCAAAGGAAAATCACTAATTCAGACAGTTCGAGCAGCTCAAGAACGACAAATGATATAAGCCACGACACCTTTTAGGTATCAGTGAAAAGAGAAAATTAGATCCTCAAATATCTAAAACGCAACTGGGAAGTGAATTAGATGTGAACATAGACACCAAATACAGTGATGTCAACATTGGAACTGCTAGCTCCACTCCTACAACACAAGACTCTGCCTATCAGCGCTGAGAAATATTTTATACAGAGCATTTTAATTCGCAATCATTGCTGCTACTGCCAAACATGGACACTCACAATAAGCTGAAGTGTAAGTAAATCGAAATTGAAACAGAAATGATATGTTTAATAGAAACTGTAAGAGTGGCCATTAGATGGTAACATTTATAAAGAAGCCTTGAGAGGGAGGAGAGAGAGAGAGAGAGAGAGAGAGAGAGAGAGAGAGAGAGAATAGGGTTTGAGGAAGTCTTGATTTATAAACAGAGACAATGGCTAGAAGGGAATATAGAGAGAGAGAGAGAGAGAGAGAGAGAGAGAATAATCGTTGTGGAAGACTTGAACAATACACAGAGATAACGGCTAGCCAGTCCGGAGTGATAACTATGTGACTCCACACCTCAGAAGCCATAAATTGATGATGTCCATGCCTTAGACTCGACGTCAGCTCCTATCTCTAAGACTCCGAGTGGCACTAGCATGATGTGCCGTGCAGCATTTTATGTATTTATTTATCGGCTTCTGTTGGAGAAAACACATCCTGTCCACCCTAGTCGTACTGCGGACCCGGACACTCCGGTGACCCTTCACCTCGTTAGTCATTTTGTTTAGTTTCATACCAGGCATTTACCAGCTTGAAGATCTAGTGAAGGTCTTGATCAACTTTTGGTTACCAAAAAGACCAAGACATAAAGAAATAGCTCAGGTCATCCTAGGGTAAGATGGATGGACAACAAATATAGTGACTACATCGGGACACTTAATGATGCTGCCGGATGTCTGTAGCGGAAGTGAAGTAGTACCACGTGACCTCTCGTACTTTGCCAAAATTTGGAAAAGAAACGATAACTATTTTTGTGTCTCAACTCCATCCCAGAAAGTTTGTTTCATTAAATATAAAATAAAAGTTGTTCTATTTCAGCAGGATACGTGTAAATAGTAAACACACCCTGAAACCGTGTTAATAGCTTTTTTTTTTTTTTTTGTACAGAGAAAATACGCAAAAATAAAGAGGTAGAATATATAAACTTATGGCCAAATTGCCAAAATCATCAATGACTTTCATGGCAAATTTGTCAACAAGCGATAAGCATTTTTTTTTTTTTTTAAATAACGAATGTTATATTTTAAGATACAGAGCATGAAATGTTGAAACATAAAGAAACAATAGGGTCCCGTAACATGTAACGTCATGTGGGAGAGAAAGATTAAACACGATGGGGTTAAAATAAAGTAAATAGTAAAGTACCCCCGTCACGCTAAGTAGCGTATAGGAAATTGGTGTTAGTGACCATAAATTTTACCGACCTTCGGCAAATGATTTTTGGGGTAATCTGGTCGGTATTACGCCCGTGCCGCTTTACTTTTCCAGAAAAAAAATCCGGTACCCATTAAAGTCTGGGTGAACTGGAAGCCATCGGTTGGGATCGAACCCTACCTCTTGTCCTTTGTAGTCCGGCGTGTTGGGGTTAAGGAGGTCAGTAATTGTTTTTGCACTCGTTACCTTCTCCAGCTTTTGAGCTAGTTACCAGTTTAATTTTTAGCCGGATCGACTTGGAGACGCTATGCTGGGATTGAGTTAACTTGTATCAAATCTCCAAGCCAGAGTTTTAATCACTAGGCCACTCATCATCATGTGCCATACCGGTTGGCGTAGACGATCATGTCCTTCCACAATCTTCTATCTACAGTGCATCGTATCAGTTCTCTTGTTGACTGTTGTCCATGCCATGACACCAAGGTATCTTGTATTTTCTCTCTTTGTCGCCGAGATCTCACTTTCCCTGTATTTTGCCAGTTGTAACCAGGTATTCCAAATTTCCTCTTCTCATGATATGCCCGAAAAATGTTGATTGTATGTTTCTGATGTTTTTTAGGAGCTGCCTTTTTGTGTTGGCCTCTAAGCCACTAACGCTTCCATAAACATAGAGAAATTATCTATACGTTTTTATTTGCTGTATGTAGTGTTTGCATATATTTTTTTAAAGGTATATATATTTTTTTTTACATTTTAAGATGGATAAAATGTATTTTATGTGGTAGGATAGGGGAGGTAACAATCAATAAAATGTGTGGGCAAATTAGAATCGTGGATGTCAATGGGAGTTGAGAGGGGATGGTAATAGTAAGCGGAACCACTACAGACGATTGGAATGGAAGTAGGAAATAGGCTTGTGTCGAGAGAAGGATGCTGCACAGTTTAGTATTGGCGCGGGCCGTGCCAATGAAGGATGCTGCACAGTTTAGTATTGGCGCGGGCCGTGCCAATGAAGGATGCTGCACAGTTTAGTATTGGCGCGGGCCGTGCCAATGAAGGATGCTGCACAGTTTAGTATTGGCGCGGGCCGTGCCAATGAAGGATGCCGCACAGTTTAGTATTGGCGCGGGCCGTGCCAATGAAGGATGCTGCACAGTTTAGTATTGGCGCGGGCCGTGCCAATGAAGGATGCCGCACAGTTTAGTATTGGCGCGGGCCGTGCCAATGAAGGATGCTGCACAGTTTAGTATTGGCGCGGGCCGTGCCAATGAAGGATGCTGCACAGTTTAGTATTGGCGCGGGCCGTGCCAATGAAGGATGCTGCACAGTTTAGTATTGGCGCGGGCCGTGCCAATGAAGGATGCCGCACAGTTTAGTATTGGCGCGGGCCGTGCCAATGAAGGATGCTGCACAGTTTAGTATTGGCGCGGGCCGTGCCAATGAAGGATGCCGCACAGTTTAGTATTGGCGCGGGCCGTGCCAATGAAGGATGCCGCACAGTTTAGTATTGGCGCGGGCCGTGCCAATGAAGGATGCCGCACAGTTTAGTATTGGCGCGGGCCGTGCCAATGAAGGATGCTGCACAGTTTAGTATTGGCGCGGGCCGTGCCAATGAAGGATGCCGCACAGTTTAGTATTGGCGCGGGGCGTGCCAATGAAGGATGCTGCACAGTTTAGTATTGGCGCGTGTCGTGCCAATGAAGGATGCCGCACAGTTTAGTATTGGCGCGGGGCGTGCCAATGAAGTATGCCGCACAGTTTAGTATTGGCGCGGGCCGTGCCAATGAAGGATGCCGCACAGTTTAGTATTGGCGCGGGGCGTGCCAATGAAGGATGCTGCACAGTTTAGTATTGGCGCGGGGCGTGCCAATGAAGGATGCTCGCGAGCTTTCAGTTCTTGAGGCTCTTCTCTCGTTAGAGGAGGTTCAACTTGATTAGTACAAAACAGTTCCTAGAAATGTCATGAGTACCAGTACTTTATCAACTTTAATTAGTGTCCAATCTCTTTAAGAAACATCATGAATATCACCTTTCCATGAACATCACCTTTCTATGAACATCACCTTTCATGAACATCACCTTTCCATGAACATCACCTTTCCATGAACATCACCTTTCTATGAACATCACCTTTCCATGAACATTTTCCGGACCAAGTAAGAAATCTCAAATAAAGTTTCCCGTGATCTGATTGGTCCAGACATACCAAGACCCTAACCAATCGCGATATTTAAAAAGAACATTCGCTGACATTTGAATCTGTACGTCTGCTTTTTCAAACATATATATGTATATTTAAATATGATCTTCTGCGTCTTCACAGACTGTTGCAATCAGGCACATATTGATCACCAATAATAGCTGACCTGCTCCGTTTTGAAGGTCAACATCTCTCGTGGCCTGATCTTATCAATTTTTGAATGAACGACCAGCCGCTGCAGAATGAACACGGCAATTTTATTTGGAGGAATCTTGCCTCTTTTCTCTTGCGACTTTTCTTTTCGTCTAGATTTGATCTCATTTCATATTCAAATGCTGTCGCAGCGCTTTGTTTATATATAGACATTCTCCATCAAGTGTATTGTAATTAATGTTACAAAAATGTTTGAAGCCTAGCAACTCTCATTAGATGTCTTGAAAGTGTGGTGTTTGAGATATTTCTATTGACATCTCTTGAAGTGCAGCAAATAAACACAACTTGTTTTTTGCACTAGAAACAAACAGAGAAATCATGATAAACTTTGAAGAATTTAACATCATGACGTCTTTATTTAGGATGAACTTAAGGGATCAAAGTTCATTTCCGGCTGTAGCGAGGTCTTTGGATTTAACCGTAAAATTCAAATGAGCCTGGAATCCGATGGGAAAATACCATAGTATCGATGTTTATTTCTTTGTAGTTTACCATAGTATATATGTGTATACCTTGTAGTTTACCATAGTACATATGTTTATTACTATATTTCTTTGCAGTTTTCATTTTTGATTCACTCCGATATTAACTTCATAATGATTACGTCAGGATGATTGGCCGAAAAGCCTTGTTTCAATTTCCTGTAGTCTTAGATGCTTTAATTCTTCTTAGTGTTGAATTTAAGATCATGCACACTACGTGGCGACAGTCTTGGAGAAATTGCATTTATTGTGAACCATTGAGTAAACCCCGGAAAGTGGACAATGTCGTATCATGCATGTTCAGTAGAAAAAGTGGCTGTTTTAGTTCTACTGGTATTTGTATGTAAAGAAGTTATGTGTGTATGTGACACCACACATTGAGTAGGCTTGACGCGTTATGGGGTGAATTTCTGAACCGAAAACAATTAACATATCACACAAAGCAAATTGTAATAAGTATCCACACTTACACTTTGTATTCACATTGTACAGTTTAATTGCATTACCCGAGGAAGGTCATTGCTGAAATGTTGTAACTTGTCTTTCTGTTAGTCTACATACTCAATACCATTTTTGTTTTATTTTATATAATCACATTGTCTACACTTTGTATTCATAATGTCTACACTATGTATTCACATTGTCTACACCATGCATTCACATTGTCTACACCATGCATTCATATTGTCTGCATCATGCATTCACATTGCCTACACCATGCATTCACATTGACTACACCATGCATTCACATTGTCTACACCATGTATTAACATTGTCTACACCATGCATTCACATTGTCTACACCATGCATTCACATTGTCTACACCATGCATTCACATTGTCTACACCATGCATTCACATTGTCTACACCATGCATTCGCATTGTCTACACCATGTATTCACATTGTCTACACTTGTTATAAATCCAAGACACTGCCAGAAAATATAAATTATAAGAAAAAGGGGAGGGGAGATCTTACAGATCAAGACATAACAGTGCACGCAAGTTGCCACATGTATGCAATGAAACTAAAATATCTAAATTCTGTGTGAAACTAGCGGCTTAGCTAGACAGTTATTTCAGCCTATTACGACGTCCTGTTCTCCTTTTGTTGATGAGAATTGGCAACACAATATCAATAAATTTATGTTGATTGATTGATTCGTTAGTTAATTGATTGATTGTGAAGAAGAATTGACATATGATGCTCAAACGATGGCTCAAAGTTTCTCAGAATCTCATAGCAAGCAACGAAAAGATGTGGGCGTTGAAGACCCCACCGTTGTATCTTCACTGTAGGACACCTCATATTTTCTCCCGTGATGTCCTGATTTTACAGTCACCTCATGATTTTACAGTCACCTCATATCTTCTCCCGTGATGTCATGACTGTACAGACACCTCACATCTTCTTCCGTGATGTCATGACTGTACAGACACCTCATATCTTCTCCGGTGATGTCATGACTGTACAGACACCTCATATCTTCTCCTGTGATGTCATGACTGTACAGACACCTCATATCTTCTCCTGTGATGTCATGACTGTACTGACACCTCGTATCTCAGATCCTGCCTGTTTCTTCACTCGTTTTCCCATTCAGTATTCATCTCTTGCACGCTAAGTGTAGATGGTTCATCAGTTACAGCCACATCTTCCAACAGATTATTCCCCCCAGTACCTTCTCCCGTATCCATAATTACGATCTTTACCATTGGTTCTTTCTGTGCCAGTGCATCCTCTCTTTCATTGTAAAATTACGTGAATTACTTCCCGTTGGTGGAATATGTAAAACAAAAAATTGTTCAACTGTCGTGTTTGAAAACTAATATACACAAACTTATGCTGTTTTTGCTGTTATTTACTGGCCCCAGGTGTCTAGAGACTACACTTTGAGTCTTTGAATCTCATTTTGAAACTTTGTTTTTTCTTTAAATTTTGTCGAGATCATGCATCGAACATAATTTGGTGGAAATATATTGTCTAGAAAGTTTATACAGAAAACTATGTTGACACTGTAATAGAGAAGTTGTTTCTATTATATTTACGATTAAAATGGAATATAAACATTTGTTATTTATTTGTTATTAATCTAGAGGCCTGTGGGCTGACCCAGTGTAATGTATTATATTGCCGGGGAGCTTGTGGATTTCTTTTCCCTATCACATATTATGTTGAAGAGTCTTGTGTTTGCTGTTACGGATTTGTGCAAGAAAATGGAGTCTTTCAAAGGAGAGCATAATTTACACGTGAGGGCACGGTTACTGGTGAAACTGTTATCTTTATAGCTTGTTATGTTTCATTCTGCAGGTAAATGATAACATAGTCATTGTGTTGTGGGAGAAATTATACATTGATGTTTTCATTTGCAATGTTTGGAATGTTTTATTTTATTGTATATTTTCATGGATGTTGTTTACTCCCACATTTTTTAGTGGATTCTGTACAGTTTCATTGTAGGCGTGGTCTTAGCTAGTGCGGCCTGTCCGCCCTGGGTACCAGCAAGTAAAAATGCTACAATAGGGAGAGACGACATAAATAGGGAGAGACGACATAAATAGGGAGAGACGACATAAATAGGGAGAGAAGACATAAATAGGGAGAGACGACATAAATAGGGAGAGAAGACATAAATAGGGAGAGTCAAGGGAAGTACCCGTCCTGGTTACCTGATTTATTTATTGTCCGCCTCTGCATCAATTACTTTCCTAATATGTTCTCTCTCTCTCTCTCTCTCTCTCTCTTCTCTCTCTCTCTCTCTCTCTCTCTCTCTGTGTGTCTCTCTTTCTCTCCGATGACGTATGGTACGGACTGACCTGGAAGAAGTTTAACCTGACCTCGACACCATGGCTCATTTGGATTTAGCGATGTTAAGTTTGAATTGCAAGAACGTGCCAAAAGTAAGGTGCTTAATGTTAGGCTGGCTTCTTTGACGTCACAGGACACATTTGCATTCCCTTGTTACTGATGTAATGTTACCATTTCAGCCCCGTTTTTTTTTCTCTTCATGTAACTCTCCTTTTTTTTATACCAGCAAATTTTCTAATGGTAACTGTAGGTCAATGATCGGACTGCGGTTGGAGAGTTGGGGAGGGGAAGGCAGTGGAGGAAATAATGACAGCAAGAATATCCCTGACAGAGCCCCAGAATTAAAAAAGGGAGCTAAAATATAAGAACGTTAGGGGTTTTCGTGATTGCAAGCTAGACACAGGGTCGGCTCAAGGTATCGGGATCTCGGACAGTTGTCTCCGGGGCGCAGCATGTGTTTAGGGGCGCCATCAAGTTTTTTTTTTCCTTGTGGAAATTGTTATAGTTAAACTTAAAAAGGGCGCGGAAGTTCAGCTTGTTCAGGGCGCCAGCAACTATAGTGCCGACCCTGGCTAGGCACCAGATTATAGAAGTTACAACCCGCCACTAGCTTTTGTGTTAGAAGAGAAATGAACATTTGTTATTTATTCTTCTCTTGTAAGACAAAGACAACACTTGTTTATGATTTGTTACGACTACAGTAAACATACCATTGTCCCTGATTTGTTTGTTCACTTCAGTTAAAGTGTGTTACGAGTACTCCAAGTATGTTACGAGTACTCCAAGTGTGTTACGAGTACTCCAAGTGTGTTAGGAGTGCTCCAAGTGTGTTACGAGTACTCCAAGTGTGTTACGAGTACTCCAAGTTTGTTAAGAGTACTCTAAGTTTGGAAGGAGTACTCCACATACGTCCCTGTATCGCCTCGCACGCGAACTATAGCGTGTTGTTATATTAGCGTTGATGAATTTAGTCCACAATGTTAACGAATGTCCATGTTATACGTCTATAATGTTAACAAATGTCCATGCTATAACGAGATACTGAACACTTTACAATATGACATGGGAGATGGTAGCTGCTGTAACTGATACACAATCTCGCTATATGTGCAAGTGTGGAAGAGAGACATGATCATTAACAACAACCGACACGGCACTGAAGTAACAACTGTCGCCAATAGGCTGAAATGCCAACGATTTCATTGTGGAGAACAACATCTATATAACATATCAAACTTATTAAACACTATGCGGTGTAGTGAATAACATATATATATATTAATGAATATGGCCCTTTTCGTCTTGTCAGAAGGTTTAGTGGAGGGTATTGTGTTTTTTTAGGTTAAGTTTTTGTCGAACAGCTTCTCTCGTGGCTAATTCTACCAATATTTGACAAACACACACGGCCACAGAATGAACAAGTCAGGCCCACTGATCCACAGGGTTTTCCATCCTTTTTCATGAGTCTTTTCTCTTCTAAGTTTTGTATTAGCACAGTCTCAAATGACGTTATACCATTCCTTATACATACTGTCCATGCTGTGCGATCACTTGCCAGATGTTTCCCGTCATATTCACAGATGGAGAAGTCATTCAGAGATGATTTACATATATCTCTATATCGTAGTTTCTGCCGATTTGTCTTTTTCCGTGTATTAGTTCACCATATAGTATTTGCTTGGGGATGCGTTTTTCCTCCATTCGCTGGACGTGCCCCAGCCATTTTAACCTTCAGGCTCTAGGCATTGACATGATTGTTAGGTCTTAGCACGTTTCAGGACTGTTCAGTTAGGTAGTTTGTACTGTAATTTTATGTGCATTATCCTGAGGAGGTATCGCTTGTAGAAGACATTTAATCTCTTTTCCTGGTTTGAGTTTGTTGTCCAGGTTTTAGATCCGTATAACAGTGAGCTAAGCACACAGGTTTGATATATTAAGAGTTTGGTCTTCAGTGATAATATCGTGTTGTTCCAGGCTTTTTCTGTGAGTTTGCCGAAAGTTATAGCGTTATGTACATCGAAGCCTTCTCCACGGAGACTTGGCTTTTCAGAGATTAGGCCTTGCCAGAAAAAAGTAGAATTTTCTTTCTTTACAGAACCACATTCTGAGAGTCTTGTGTCTTGGAGGGCTGCACTATCGACCTCTAGCCTATTTAGTTTTGTGTCTACGAGGGCTGTTGTTCTAATCTGTCCTTATTTCAGTGTGTTTGTTATGAGTCCAGTGGTCCTTACGTTCCATGTGCCAAGTTTAAACATTGGTTCTTTCTTCTTCATTTCACTTTGCCTACTCTGCCTGGGCACGGAATATGGACATAGCACTTCACCCAGTCACACTATCCCCCTCTCGACTTCGTTTCAAGGATTTCCGAAGGAGGGACAAAGTCCATACGATCGGAATTGAAAGAAAGTACAGGGATGCCAGAAAGACGGTTACCGCCGTCTACTGCCTTCGGGTCCCCCCCCCCCCCTCCGGATTTTGACTCTGGGTGTACTCCCATAACCTTCGATTCTAACTAGAATCTAGTCCACACGGTAGTGGAGTGTTTTGTGGTGGAAGATTGTTGTCGGGTAGTAAACACAGTGTAATGCATCTTATGATATGAAAAGCAGATTAAACCATTTATAATGTTTTCTGATCTTGTTTATTTGCGTGACATTCTCTCCCTGGCAAATGATTCGTGCCCTGACTTGTTACATTATAACAACGCCATTTTTACGGATATCCATTTAGACATAAAACACATTTTTGTTTCTTAATTTGAGATGATTTTGTAAATGAATCACACTCTTTTGTTGTTGGAATCTCAACAAATATTCTTTGCATATTAGCTTGAGTGAGTTGATGCAAGGCACACACAAGGCACATACAAGGCACACACAAGGCACACACATGGCACACACAAGGCACACACTAGGCACATACAAGGTACACACTAGGCACACACAAGGCACACACAAGGCACACACCTCGAAATGTGCACATACAGAGCAATAGAACAGAACTGGTGAAGAGAAATAAACAAGACCCAACAAACTGTAAACGTCATTAGATCAATGAAATGTTTGGATAAGGTAAATGAAAGGATCCCAGGACGAATGAGTAGTCTGAACGAGATAATGACAACGTTCCTGATAGCACAGTCAGGTAACAGGAGATAGATTCAGCTTACCGGAGTGTGGCCACAGTGACGAAATAAAGACAGGGACAGTGTTTGATACGGAGATGGCTCCGTGCGTTGATTTCTCCTTATTACTCGCTCTATAATGTAATTCAAATTGATTTATTAACTATTTTGAAATTGCTCGTTATGTTTTACATTGAAACAAATGAATTGCCAACCACTCTGACATTGCTCGTTCTATTTGACCTGATATTTTTCACAATTTTATGAATTGCCATCTCCTGTGTTTTCAGGCTTGAATATTTTCATGTTTACTGGCTGTAAACCACCCTCTGCCAATTTGATTTTAATAAATAAACAAAACAGAGTTAACAGAGTGTGGCTCGAGTTGTATTTTCTTGCATGTATCAGACGTTTTTTCTGCTGTTATTTTCCTTGTCTGTGAACAGGCCTCCCGAACATCTACACGCTGCTCAAACAATGTAGGTTACACTGACTTGGCCACGTACACAGTTTGAAAGATGGCCACATACCAAAAGATTACTTTATGGACAACGAGCAGATGGTAAAAGAACTAGGGGTCGTCCAGAACTTCTATTTGTAGACGTGTGTAAACGTGCCATGAAGACTCTGAACATAAATCCTGCAGCCTGATATGACAAAGCTGCAGACCGCAATCTCTGGAAACACACTCTACAGCTTCAACTCAAGCAAGAAGCAGACAGATTCATAGACAAAGAGAATACACGGAGAAAGGAAAGAAAAAATAATATTTCTTATGGGCGCTGAAAAATCCATAGTCAACTATGACTGACGGAGGCTACTACAGTCAGCTATGACTGACGAAGGCTACTATAGTCAAAACTATGACTGACGGAGGCTACTACAGTCAACTATGACTGACGAAGGCTACTATAGTCAAAACTATGACTGACGGAGGCTACTACAGTCAACTATGACTGACGAAGGCTACTATAGTCAAAACTATGACTGACGAAGGCTACTACAGTCAACTATGACTGACGAAGGCTACTATAGTCAAAACTATGACTGACGGAGGCTACTACAGTCAACTATGACTGACGAAGGCTACTATAGTCAAAACTATGACTGACGGAGGCTACTACAGTCAACTATGACTGACGAAGGCTACTATAGTCAAAACTATGACTGACGGAGGCTACTACAGTCAGCTATGTCTGAGGCTACTATAGTCCTATGACTGACGGAGGCTACTACAGTCAGCTATGTCTGAGGCCACTATAGTCAAAACTATGGCTGACGGAGGCTACTATAGTCAGCTATGTCTGACGGAGGCTACTTCAGTCAACTATGTCTGAGGCTACTATAATCAAAACTATGACTGACGGAGGCTACTACAGTCAGCTATGTCTGACGGAGGCTACTTCAGTCAACTATGTCTGAGGCTACTATAGTCAAAACTATGGCTGACGGAGGCTACTACAGTCAGCTATGTCTGACGGAGGCTACTTCAGTCAACTATGTCTGAGGCTACTATAGTCAAAACTATGGCTGACGGATGCTACTACAGTCAGCTATGTCTGACGGAGGCTACTTCAGTCAACTATGTCTGAGGCTACTATAGTCAAAACTATGACTGACGGAGGCTACTACAGTCAGCTATGTCTGACGGAGGCTACTTCAGTCAACTATGTCTGAGGCTACTATAGTCAAAACTATGGCTGACGGAGGCTACTACAGTCAACTATGTCTGAGGCTACTATAGTCAAAACTATGGCTGACGGAGGCTATTATAGTCAACTATGAGTGATGTAGGCTACTACAGTCAAATATGACTGACGGAGGCTACTACAGTCAACTATGTCTGACGGAGGCTACTACAGTCAACTATGACTGACGGAGGCTACTACAGTCAAATATGACTGACGGAGGCTACTATAGTAAACTATGACTGTCTGAGGCTACTATAGTCAACTATTACTGACGGAGGCTACTATAGTCAACTATGACTGACGGAGGCTACTATAGTCAACTATGACTGACGGAGGCTTCTACAATCAACTATGACTGACGGAGGTTACTACAATCAACTATGACTGACGGAGGCTACTGTAGTCAAGTATGACTAACAGAGGCTACTATATTTTCATTGTCAGTGCTAACCGTTTTCTGTTTGTATTCTCTTCTCAACCAACAGGGCATGTGCATTGACAACCCTTCCTGTATCATAGACCGACACGGCGGGCAGTGCCTGTGACGTCATGTAGTGCACGAACAAAGTTCCTCTGCTGTCCACAGCCAATCTCCGGAAGACATCCCAATGTCTAGCCCACACTGTTCATTGTTTTTGTTTGTAAGGACCACCATCTCTGCACACCGGACGAGTCTATAGGTGCTCCGATATGCTAATCCGAGTGGAATCCTGCCCTACGTGCACGAACTCCGTAACGCGGCCTGGGATCCACGGTCGGGGTTGATTTTTCTGACCATTTTGCCCGGACGGCGGCCATATTTATGACCTACTCTTTTCGATTTTAACTGTCAAGGGTTGTTTAACGTGCGCGAGTGCACACGAGGCCTCGTGCTTATTGCCGTTATCCGAGAGGGCTAGACATCGAATCTTAATACCCAAGAGATCAGGGGAGGGTAACGTTACATGGCAACCACGGATTGTTTTCCTACTTTTGAAAAATCATCACCGCTTCTGGTGGGCTTTGAACCTGGGTCGTTCCTGTCCTGAGGCTGACACCGTGCCTCTAGAATACCAAGCCATCGGCTTCTACTGTCTGCTTCTACTGTCTGCTTCTACTTGCTGGCTCTACAGTCTGCTTCTACTGTCTGCTTCTACGGTTTGTTTCTACTGTCTGCTTCTACTGTCTGCTTCTACGGTTTGTTTCTACTCTCGGCCTCTACTGTCGGTTTCTAATATCTGCTTCAACTGTTTGCTTCTACTGTCGGTTCCTACTGTCTACTTCTACTGTCGGATTCCTACTGTCTGCATCTAATGTCGGTTCCTACTGTCTGCATCTAATGTCGGTTCCTACTGTCTGCATCTAATGTCGGTTCCTACTGTCTGCTTCTACTGTCGGTTCCTACTGTCTGCATCTACTGTCGGTTCCTACTATCTGCATCTACTGTTGGTTCCTACTGTCTGCTTCTACTGTTTGCTTTTACTGCCTGCTTCGAATGTCTGCTTCTACGGTCTTCTTCTGCTGTTTGCTTCGACTGTCTGCTTCTACTGTCTGCTCCTACTGTCTGCTCCTACTATCTGCTTCTACTGTCTGCTCCTACTGTCTGCTTCTACTGTCTGCTTCTACTGTCTGCTTCTACTGTCTGCTCCTACTGTCGGCTTCTACTGTCTGCTTCTACTGTCGGTTCCTTCTGTCGGCTTCCACTGTCTGCTTCTACTGTCTGCTTCTACTGTCTGCTTCTACTGTCGGTTCCTTCTATCGGCTTCCACTGTCTGCTTCCACTGCCTGCTTCTACTGTCGGCTTTCACTGTCTGCTTCTATTGACGGCTCCTACTGTCGGCTTCCACTGTCTGCTTCTACTGTCGGCTTCCACTGTCTGCTTCTACTGTCTGCTTCTACTGTCTGCTTCCACTGTCCAAAGTTGAGTTATCTAGGGCCTGCTTTTGTGCGATCACTTCAAAGAATCTACGACAACCTAATAAATCTTGACAATGTAACTGGACTCCATATACCACAACTAGTGCCACCACATGTTTGTTATTGCTGTATGCACTTCATCACTATGTGCACCTCTTCACAGTGTGCACATCACTGTATGTACTTCATCACTATGTGCACCTTCTCACTTTGTGCACCTCTTCACAGTGTGCACATCACTGTATGCACTCGATCGATCTGTGCCCCTCCTCACTGTGTGCACATCCTCACTCTGTACACCCTCTCATTTTATTCACTTTATCACTATGCACTTCTCACAGTGTGCATTTCCCCATTGTGTGCACATCATCACTCTGTGCACTTCATCACTCTGTGCACTCCATCACTCTGTGCACCTATTCTCAGTGTACAACTTGTGTGCAGTAAGTATGTGTATAAAGTTGTGACTTTTGGATAATGACATCAAGAAATGACATCCACGTAATGACTTAATGACCTCAAGAAATGACATCTACGTAATGATTTAATGACCTCAAGAAATGACATCTGTGGAATGACTTAATGACCTCAAGAAATGACATATGCGTAATGAATTAATGACCTCAAGAGATGACATCTGCGCAAAGACTTAATGACCTCAAGAAATTACATCTGCGTAATGACTTAATGACCTTAAGAAATGATATCTGCGTAATAAATGTCTTCAAAAGAGATTCAGTCAAAACTACCATATATCTACCACTCAGGAGAGACATTCAAATAATGATTGATTTTTGTGCAATAATATCCAGCAATGGAAAGCTTGTGATGACACACAGAAATATCGAGTCTGATATTTACAAATTGCTTGTTACTCCCATAAATTACTGATTTAAAATATAAATATCTAGGAAGTCTAGTGACAAATCATCGGACAGTTATCACCACTATTGTCCAAAAAGGAAATAACTCTGGAGGTAAAACGAGCACTCTACAATACAATCTTCATCCCAACGTTGTGCTGGTAATGCCAGTTCTGGTTACTAGAAGCAAGAACAATAAGAAATATAACCTCCACCGAGATGAAATGTGTTAGCCGCATGACAGGAAACAGCCTGAGAGATAAGATCAGAAAGGAAGACTGTGTGAAAAGGTAGGAACAACGGTAACCTAGTTGGGAAAACCACCCGACTGGACTACCGACGTTCGGACAACCCGTGTTCGATTCCCGCTGGGAGCAGTGTGAGTTGAACTCGTGGTTGGAAAAAAAAATACCCCCGTCAACCCAGTCGCTGGCAGAAATGGGCACCAGTGTATTACTCTGGGAGGGTGAGGAATGCCGCCTCGCATCGTGAGTTTCGATGCTTGAAGCGACACTATCCAGAAGTCTCCGAACACTTCTGGATAGACGACAGAGCATATATGGGTGAAGACTCGCGTGCTAAGACGCCGGTTCAATTCTCGTACTTTGCCTTTACTTCCCATCATTGAATACATAAAGAAACAGCAGATAAAATGGTTTAGTCACATGATAAGGCAGAAAGATCTAAACACAACACAACGAACCTTCAATAAACGTTAAGAGAACACCAAACTCAAGGGCTGTCCACGAAAAAAGATGGATTGACGGAATACTATAAACACTATGAAACAACAGCAGGAGAGAAAAAGACAGCAAATTATATCTCCCCTCTCGACGCTGAAAGGCAAATGAGAAAGGAAAGAAGGAAAAGAAGACACAAAAAATGACAACAAATTGACAGTTCCCTACAACATAATCATCACAAGTTACCATGGTGACAATCATTACCACCAATCAGAACAAACAATGTTATCACAGTGAGCTTTCTGATTGGCTGAAACTGAGAAAATAAAAAAAAAAGAAGCGTTCCCAATATTTTTCGTTGCTATTGGCAACTGCCAATTAAGTTAATAATATTCTGTTCACAGCTTTTGTTTTGTTTTTAACCTTCCCTTTTTGTTTACTGCATATACTCAATCTTCTATATATCCGACTCCTTGTAATATTTGGCGCGATAATAATTTATTTAATATGAAGTTTGATGCAGTTTGATCCTTGGATTTCATAACAGGAATTTGATACAGACATGCAGCATGTCCTGTAATTGGAATAATCATAACAATTTTAACGTCATATATGTTGATAACAGACCAGCTTTTGCTAAAATATGTATCACCTATATCCTCGTTCAGCTATCTCTTATCATTTCTTTTTCTTTCTCCGCCTTTCTTGCCCTATCTTCTCTGTCTTTCTCTCATTCTCTCTCTCTCTCTCTCTCTCTATATATATATATATATATATATATATATATATATATATATATACATTGTATGCCTGATTATATCTCCATCATTATCATCTCTTTGATAAAACGTGTTTAGAAGAATTGAAAAAGCTAGGATAAAAATTTAGATAAGAGAAATAGTATCTGGGTCTATGCGCTATGGGACGGCTACGGCTCGAAAGGTCAATAGATAGATTATCATCCGAGGATTTGGAAAGAAAGATTTGACCTGGAAACTTCTTAGCTCACTTTGAGCAATTACTAGATATCAGTTGAGTGTACATGACATCGTTGTTATTCTTTATCGAGATTTCTCGCTCTCTCGATTTCCCTCTTTCACTCTCTCTTCGTTGGTTGTCGCTACAGCAGGTCCTAGGATACGTCACACTCACGTGACTTAACATCAGATATAGACATCTGGAGGTGTTTGTGACTTGTGGCTGTTGCTGTCACTACCCAGATCCAGCTAGTCATTGTCACAAACGGACATCAGTTTGTTGCTGTCACATCCCAGATCCAGCTAGCTGTTGTCACAACCGGAAATCAGTTTGTTTCTGTCACAACACAAATCCAGCTAGCTGTTGTCACAATCGGACATCAGTTTGTTGTTGTGACAACCGAGATCCAGCTACCTGATGTCACAATCGGACATCAGTTTGTTACTGTCACAACACAGATCCAGCTAGCTGTTGTCACAACCGGACATCAGTTTGTTACTGTCACAACACAGATCTAGCTAGCTATTTTCACAATCGAACATCATTGTTGCTGTCACAACCAAGATCCAGCTAGCTGTTGTCACAACCGGACATCAGTTTGTTACTGTCACAACCAAGATCCAGCTAGCTGTTGTCACAACCGGACATCAGTTTGTTGCTGTCACAACCAAGATCCACCTAGCTGTTGTCACAACCGGACATCAATTTGTTGCTGCCACAACCCAGATCCACCTAGCTGTTGTCACAACCGGACATCAGTTTGTTGCTGTCAAAACCAAGATCCAGCTAGCTATTGTCACAATCGTACATCAGTTTTTTTGCTGTTACAACCCAGAGCCAGCTAGCTGTTGTCACAATCGGACATCAGTTTGTTGCTGTCAAAACCAAGATCCAGCTAGCTATTGTCACAATCGTACATCAGTTTTTTTGCTGTTACAACCCAGAGCCAGCTAGCTGTTGTCACAATCGGACATCAGTTTGTTGCTGTCAAAACAAGATCCAGCTAGCTATTGTCACAATCGGACATCAGTTTGTTGCTGTCAAAACCAAGATCCAGCTAGCTATTGTCACAATCGGACATCAGTTTGTTGCTGTCAAAACCAAGATCCAGCTAGCTATTGTCACAATCGGACATCAGTTTGTTGCTGTCAAAATCAAGATCCAGCTAGCTGCTGTCACAATCGGACATTAGCTTCTTTCCACAGCCTAGATCCACTTCCTGGACCCACAATATCCCCATTCTTTGATTGACAGCTACAACCCTCTGATTGTAGTTTGAACAATATCCCGAACACGAAGTGAGGGCAAGAAAAGAATCTGGTCAAGTAACTAACACCACACAGAGACACCCCCCCATCTGTTTGTGTGGGAGGAAGTATGGGTGGGGGGAAAATAAATCTGGGAGGGAGAAAGGGAGACATGAAAACGACGGACAAAAAGATTAATTGAGTGCACACCTGCCAGAGATTGTTCTTTATACTCGATTTAGCCTCGGTTCTGGAATTCGAGCCATTGTCGGAGTCTGTTCTCGTGACAGTTCGTAGCTGACAATTAGGGCTTTAGCGTTTGTTGGTGGGGAGGGAGTGGACAACAAGGACTGGCGTTGTGGCTTTCGGGAGTTTAGTGGAAGTGAGTGAGTGAGTGGGTGAGTGAGTGAGTGAGTGTGTGAGTGTGTGTGTGAGTGGGTGAGTAT
Organism: Megaustenia siamemsis; assembly: GCA_032433765.1. NCBI lineage: Eukaryota > Metazoa > Mollusca > Gastropoda > Stylommatophora > Ariophantidae > Megaustenia > Megaustenia siamemsis. The sequence goes on along the minus strand of JAVIAB010000117.1, from coordinate 3,701,846 downwards.
GTGAGTGAGTCTGTGAGTGAGTGAGTGAGTGAGTGAGTGTGTGAGTGTGTATGTGTGTGTGTGAGTGTGTGAGTGAGTGAGTGAGTGTGTGAGTGTGTGTGTGAGTGTGTGAGTGAGTGAGTGAGTGAGTGTGTGAGTGAGTGAGTGAGTGAGTGTGTGAGTGAGTGAGTGAGTGAGTGAGTGTATGAGTGTATGAGTGTGTGTGTGTGTGAGGGGGTGAGTGAGTGAGTCTGTGAGTGAGTGTGTGAGTGTGTGTGTGAGTGAGTGAGTGAGTGAGTGAGTGAGTGAGTGAGTGGGTGAGTGGGTGAGTTAGTGAATGAATAAGAAAATTACAAAAAGGTAAAAAAAAAAACCAACACTAGAATCTTCTACCGTCAAACCATTGATACAACGTTCACAAAAGAACTGTAGGGATCAATCAATTTTGACTTTGTTAAGGAAATTAGCCCCAATTTCGAAATCATTTTCAGGAATTTTGTCCCAATTTTCGAAATAATTTCTATGAATTTAGCTCCAATCTCTGATATCATTTCCAGGAATTTGTCCCAAATCTTCGACATTAGTTCCAGAAATGTAGCCACACTTTCGGAATCTTTTCCAGGAATCTAGCCATAATCTCTTATTTCTTCTTCCTCTTTCCTTCCTCATCTGCCTTTCAGCGTCGAGGGGAGATATAATTTGTGGTCTTTTGCTCTTCTGTTCGCCTCTGCTGCTGTTATGTTTCCTTGTGCTTCTAATATTCCATCGACCCATCTTTTTCGTGGTCGACCCTTGGGTCTGGTGTTCTCACAACGTTTGTTGAAGGCTCGTTGTGTTGTGTTTTGTTCTTTCTGCATTGTCACGTGGCCAAACCATTTTATCTGTTGTTTCCTTAAATATTCTATGGCGAGGGCTATTCCTAGCTTTTTTCTCAGTTCTTCATTTCTGATCTTATCTCTCAGGTTGTTTCCTGTCATTCGTCTAACACATTTATTTCATCTCTGTATAGGTTATTTTGCTTATTGTTCTTGCGTCTAGGGTTCAGGTCTGGCATTGGTAGCACAACGTTGGAATGAAGATTGTATTGTAGAGTCCAGGACTGGCATTGGTAGCACAACGTTGGGATGAAGATTGTATTGTAGAGTCCAGGACTGGCATTGGTAGCACAACGTTGGGATGAAGATTGTATTGTAGAGTCCAGGACTGGCATTGGTAGCACAACGTTGGGATGAAGATTGTATTGTAGAGTCCAGGACTGGCATTGGTAGCACAACGTTGGGATGAAGATTGTATTGTAGAGTCCAGGACTGGCATTGGTAGCACAACGTTGGGATGAAGATTGTATTGTAGAGTCCAGGACTGGCATTGGTAGCACAACGTTGGGATGAAGCTTGTATTGTAGAGTCCAGGACTGGCATTGGTAGCACAACGTTGGGATGAAGATTGTATTGTAGAGTCCAGGACTGGCATTGGTAGCACAAGGTTGGGATATCTCTGATATCATTTCCATAAATATATCCCCAAACCCCGAAGTCTTTCCTGTAAATTTAGCCCCACTCTTTGAAATCATTTCCTTAAATATATCCCCAAACCCCGAAGTCTTTCCTGTAAATTTAGCCCCACTCTTTGAAATCATTTCCATAAATATATCCCCAAACCCCGAAGTCTTTCCTGTAAATTTAACCCCAATCTTTGAAATCATTTCCATAAATATATCCCCAAACCCCGAAGTCTTTCCTGTAAATTTAGCCCCACTCTTTGAAATCATTTCCATAAATATATCCCCAAACCCCGAAGTCTTTCCTGTAAATTTAGCCCCACTCTTTGAAATCATTTCCATAAATATATCCCCAAACCCCGAAGTCTTTCCTGTAAATTTAGCCCCACTCTTTGAAATCATTTCCATAAATATATCCCCAAACCCCGAAGTCTTTCCTGTAAATTTAGCCCCAATCTTTGAAATCATTTCCATAAATATATCCCCAAACCCCGAAGTCTTTCCTGTAAATTTAGCCCCAATCTTTGAAATCATTTACATAAATATATCCCCAACCCCGAAGTCTTTCCTGTAAATTTAGCCCCAATCTTTGAAATCATTTCCATAAATATATCCCCAAACCCCGAAGTCTTTCCTGTAAATTTAGCCCCACTCTTTGAAATCATTTCCATAAATATATCCCTAGTCTTCAACATTATTTCCATCAATTCAGCAACAATCTTCGAATCCAGGAATTTAGTCCCAATCTTTCACATCAATTCTAGGAATTTCTATATATATATCTATCTATTGACTTTTCAAGCCGTAACTGGCCTATAGGGACCAAGATACTCCTTCTCTTATCTGAATTTTTGTTCTAGCAGTTTTCAATTCTTTTAAAGATATTTTATCAAATCTCGCCATTTGTCTCTGTTCTGTGCAAGCAGCTCTATCTCATTGAGGGAACCGATTCCTGCTGCTCTTGCCTCTCTCATCAATGTTCTTCTCAGTGTCTCCCTTCGACATCATTTCCAGGAATTTAGCCCCAATCTTTCACATCAATTCTAGGAATTTAGCAATTCTTAAAACATTTTACAAAAATGAAGCACGATTCTGAAAGAAATTTTACAGAAATCTTGCACAGATTCTAATTTTTCACCGACTTGAGGTCTGCTTGACTTTTACACTGCCTGGTTACACTGCTCAGTGATCGTTCATTTCTATCGGAGTCGGAAGATTGTTGTCGGTAGTTTCCTCTTCAAATATAAGATAAGACCTCTGAGGAATCTTTCTACCTGATAGTGATCTCTATTTTTGTCCCACGGAACAGAACTGATTTACTTCAGAACATACCTGTATGGTGTTGAAAAGAAAGAAAGAAAGAATGAAGAAAAGAAAGAAAAAAAAGAAGGAATGAAGGAAAGAAACAAAGAAACAAAAAAAGAAAAAATGAAAGAAGGAATGAAGGGCAGAAGGAAAAAAAGAAAGAAGGAAAGAAAAGAATAAGAAGGAGAGAAGGAAAGAATGAAAGAATGGAGGAAACAAAGAAAGGATAAGGGAATGAAGGAAAGAAGGAAAGAAAGAATCAAGGAAGGAGAAAGAAATAAAGAGTGAAGGAAAGAAGGAGAGAAAGAATAAAGGAAAGAAAAAAATAAAGAATGAAGGAAGGAAGGAAGGAAGAAAGAAAGAAAGAAAGAAAGAAAAATGAGTAAAAAGAAAGAAAGAAATAAAGAAATAAAGAAAGAATGAAAAAGAAGGAAAGAAAGAATGAAAAAATAAAGAATGAAGGGAGAAAGAAAGAAAAAAATTAAGAAAGAAAGAAATAAAGAATGAAGGAAAGAAGGAGAGAAAGAATGAAGGAAAGAAAAAAGAAAGAAAGAATGAGTAAAAAGAAATCAAGAAATCAAGAATGAAGGAAAGAATGAAAAAATAAAAGGAAGAAAGAATGTAGGAAGGAAAGAAAGAAATAAAGAATAAATGAAAGATGAAAGAAAGAAAGAAAGAAAGAAAATAGTGCAGTTGCTGCGTGTGGAGTTTAGTGAATTTGCGTTTTTGCAATTAAATTATCAGCAATTGTTTTTTGTGGCATGGTCAGCAGGACGTCAGCACCGTCTCTTTTTCCATAGAATCCGTAACACCCATTGAAGGTTGTTTAAACCTATCAACCTCTGAATCGAACCCAAACCCTTATACTCAGTGGACGAGCTGACTAACCACTTCTCATATGTCACCTCACTGTTGTCGACATCATCAGCACATTTATTCGTGATGTGATCGACTGGTCTCCTTTCTAACGCAAACAAAAGGTACACATTTTAAATCCTGGATGAACATCGAAGTTAAGTCAGTAAGAGAAGGTCGTCTGTAACTAAACTTCAAACCGTGACCATTTACCCTGTTGTTAATAGGGAAGATTCCACTCCCAGTACAGACAGTACAGAGCCCCTGTCACGTTAAGTGGCGTATAGGAAATATGGTGTTAGTGACCCTATATTTTACAGACCTTCAGCACATGATTTTTGGGGTAATGTTGTCGGTATTACGCCCGTGCTGCTTTACTTTCCCAGAAAAAAAATCCGGTACCCATTTAAGGCTGGGTGAACCCGGAAGCCGTCGGCTGGGATCGAACCCTACCCTTGTCCTTTGCAGTCCAGTTCACTAACCACTGAGCTATCGCGGCTGCCATTTTACTCCCAAGGTAAGTAAAATTTGTTTAAATTGTGCAGCATTTGAATGGTGAGTCTATACTTTTGTTTATCTCATTTAATCCAGTACTTTTGTTTTATCTGATGAAATTCAGTACTTTTGTTTTATCTTAAGACGACACGAAAGAAGTGCATGGGCATTTACAGCACGCTCAGCACGCAGAATAGCCAAGGAAGACAGTGGTGCATACGCCATGACCACGAGTAGCATGACAATGGAGGTGATGGCAGTGACCAAGGCATTCAAATGGTTAGAGTCACAAGACTACATCCACGCCTGTATACTGAGTGATTCGATGAGCATGATAAAAAAAGTGGAGGCGGGCTATGTACGCATGCAATGGGTAGAGTCGTTGCAGAAATCCAAAATACGTAAGGTCACCTTTGTCTATGTCCCTGGACATGCGGGAGTACGGGGAAATGAGAGAGCGGACAGGTTGGCTAGCTGCGCTGTCGTTGAGGACGGGCAACCGATGGATCGGGCGGACATCATCAATGCCCTTCGAGATGTTGGAAGAGCACAGGACTTCGACAAACACAGATCAACGTCACTTCTTCGGATGATGGAAATGGGAGTTAAGATGGGCACAGCCAGAAATGAGAAACTTGGTGGCCGTGTAAGAAGACTTATCAACCAACATAGAACTGGAGTCGTCAGTCGCTGGACACTGAGGGAATTGCTGAGGAGGGGATCTGAGCACCTATGGACATGTTCGGAGTGCAATGATGATGACCCGCAAATAACTCAATAACTCAATAATGTTTTATCTGATGAAATCCAGTACTTTTGTTTTATCGGGATTAGTCTGTGCTCAAACATGCCCGAACTCAATTCATCTCTTTTACTCAGATGGACCAGCACAGAATGCAGTAAAGAATGAGGAAGTATAAGCATACACAGAGTACCCAAATAACACCAGTTATATGAATAGACTAGCAACACGGAAATATTGTCACACTTACGATGCAGAAGTCGAAGCAATAAAGTTGGCAATAGAAAAACTGCTGAACAGTAATCTTAGCCCACAGCCTGTAGTGTTTTTGACAGATGCAAGATCAGTACTCCAGGCACTACAATCCAGAAAATAATCACAAATATGTATTCTATTGACTGAACTCTGCAAGCATCACAGGGTCGACATTCTTGGGATCCCATCTCACTGTGGAATACCAGGAAATGAGAAAGCAGATCAGTTGGCAAAGGAAGGTGCAACAGGCACACAACTAGATACACCGGTTATATAACATCATAAGAAACAGATAAACAAATCAACCAGATTACCACAAGCCCCATACCAAGACACATACAATAATATGAATAGATGGGAACAAGTTATCATTATCATCATCATCATCATCATCAAGTACCGGGACTATTGGCGTAGGTGATCATGTTTCTCCACAACTTTCGTCTCGACAGTTATTTATCATTTCTGTTGTTGACCTTCTGCTGTCAAGCCATTCTCTTAAGCTGTCTGGTATCTTCTCTCTTTACTTTTTTCCCTCTATCTCTTCGTCCCTCAATTTTTCCAGTTGTTACAATATATTCCAGTTGTTCTCTTCTCATTACAAGGCCAAAAAATGATGATTGTTTCTTCCTAATATTGGAAATTAGCTCTCCTTTTGCTTTGACCTCTCTCAGAACATCTTCATTACTATTCTTAGCTGTCCATGGTATTCTCAACATTCTTCTGTAAAACCACATTTCTACAGACTCCAGTGATTGTCTTGTCTGTTGTCCTATTGTCCATGATTCACATCCATATGTTAAGACTGGCTCTACATAACATTTAAGAACTCTTTTTCTTGTTTCTATTGTCAAAAATGGATTGCATAGCATCTTCATCATTTTCTGGAAAGCTGCTTTGGCCTGAGCCTTTCTGCATCTCACCTCTTTTGTACATCTTCCGTCTGAGGTTAACAAAGTTCCCAAATATTTAAATTCATTTACCTGTTTTAATATTGTTCCACTTGTATTTATTTTACACTGATGTGATGTCTTTCTCTTTGTTGTTACCATTACCTCTGTCTTTTTACTATTAAGGCTGAATCCTCTATTTTTGCTTTCTTTCACTATAATGTCCAACATTTCTTGTAACTCATTTTCACTCTTAGCGATAAGTACTGTATCATCAGCATACCTTAGATCGCCAATTATTATTCCAGGCATGTCCCTTATAGATCTTAAAATAATTTCACAATAAATATTTTAAAAATCTGGTGACAGCACACAACCTTGTCTAACACCCTGTTTTATTTGTTGAAACATTCCCAATTGGTTTCCAGTTCTTATGGCCGCTGTTTGTTGCCTGTACATGTTCTTTATTATTCCTATATCTTTTCTGTCTACGTTTAGCTTTCTAAAATTTTGATGATTTCTTGGTGCTTTACTTTGTCAAATGCCTTGGTGTGATCTATAAAACATAGGTATAGTTATCATTATACGCCTCAGAAAAGAGCACAGTCAACTCCATAATAAACATGTATACAAAATTCACGATTGACTCCTGAGCCACATATACATGTGGACAGGCGCCACAGACTGCTGAACACATACTTCAAGACTGTACTGAATATAGTAGACTGAGGAAAATCCATTGGTCCATAGATACAACACTACAGAAACAACTATAAGGGCAACTGCAAGAATTACATTTATACAAGAAACGACATTGCAGATATAGACAATACTTTAAGCGAACGATAGACACACAGACAGACATATAGATAGATAGACAGACAGACAGACAGACAGACAGACAGACAGACAGACAGACAGACAGACAGACAGACAGACAGACATATAAATAGACAGACAGACAGACATATAAATAGACAGACAGACAGACAGACAGACAGATCGATAGATAGACAGATAGACAGACAGATAGATAGATAGATAGACAGATAGATAGATAGATAGATAGACAGACAGACAGACAGACAGACAGACAGACAGACAGACAGACAGACAGATAGATAGACAGATAGATAGATAGATATAACTGCTGAATTCAAATGTTCAACGCTGAATTCAAATGTTCAACTACTATCTAATGATCTCAACCTCAACTCTTTGCCCCCCACCCACCCTGATAATTCCGTTCTGTGCCCTAGAAACTCAACTCCTTAAACCAACATACAAGATCGACAAACACGTCTCCACAGATTAGCACCCCCAGACATTATGTTTGTACTTTGGTCCGCTCAGCTTTTCTTAGAAACACACGCTACCTGTTGGATGGCTTCCAGGTAATTGTTGTCCTGGGCTATAGTCTGGACACTGAGAATAGACTTTTTTCTAAAAATCAATTCTTTATGGAGTAGAAGATAGATGTACCGGTACTGCCTGCAACGTCAAATAAGCTTTATGGAGTAGAAGATAGATGTACCGGTACTGTCTATAACGTCAAATAAGCTTTATGGAGTAGAAGATAGATGTACCGGTACTGCCTGCAACGTCAAATAAGCTTTATGGAGTAGAAGATAGATGTACCGGTACTGTCTATAACGTCAAATAAGCTTCCATGTTGTTTATAACTAACAATAAAGTGTCTTTGTGTTTGTACTACTAAAAGTTGGCTTGATGTTTGTAGTTATAAATAAACTGTCGATGGTGTTTATAACAACAAATATGGTGTCTTGGTGTTTGTAGCTAAAATAGGTGTGTTGGTGTTTATTGCTAAAAAAGTGTCTTGGTATTTACTACTAAAAAAGGTGTCTTGGTGTTTATTGCTAAAATAAGTTGTTTAAAACTACAAATAAGCTGGTTTGGTGTTTATTGCTAAAACAAGTTGTTTAAAACTACAAATAAGCTGGTGTGGTGTTTATTGCTAAAATAAGTTGTTTAAAACTACGAATAAGCTGGTGTAGTGTTTATTGCTAAAATAAGTTGTTTAAAACTACGAATAAGCTGGTGTGGTGTTTATTGCTAAAATAAGTTGTTTAAAACTACAAATAAGCTGGTGTGGTGTTTATTGCTAAAATAAGTTGTTTAAAACTACAAATAAGCTGGTTTGGTGTTTATTGCTAAAATAAGTTGTTTAAAACTACAAATAAGCTGGTTTGGTGTTTATTGCTAAAATAAGTTGTTTAAAACTACAAATAAGCTGGTTTGGTGTTTATTGCTAAAATAAGTTGTTTAAAACTACAAATAAGCTGGTTTGGTGTTTATTGCTAAAATAAGTTGTTTAAAACTACAAATAAGCTGGTTTGGTGTTTATTGCTAAAATAAGTTGTTTAAAACTACAAATAAGCTGGTTTGGTGTTTATTGCTAAAATAAGTTGTTTAAAACTACAAATAAGCTGGTTTGGTGTTTATAAGATGTAAACAATATATGGACAGAAAATTCGCATTCAGTGAACGTTGCGTTATCAATTTCTCACTTATCAGTTTCACCATTATCAGCTTTGCCATTATCAGTTTCACCATTATCAATTTCTCAATTATCAGCTTCTACATTATCAGTTTCACCATAATCAGTTTCATCAGTATCAATTTCTCAATTATCAGTTTGTCCATTTTTAGTTTTCCATTATCAGTTACTCCATTATCAATTTCTCAATTATCAATTTCTGCATTATCAGTTTTCCATTATCAGTTACTCAATTATCAATTTCTCTATTATCAATTTCTCCATTATCAGTTTTCCATTATCAGTTTTCCATTATCAATTTCTCAATTATCAATTTCTCCATCACCAGTTTTCCATTATCAGTTACTCCATTATCAATTTCTGCATTATCAGTTTTCCATTATCAATTTCTCAATTATCAATTTCTCCATCATCAGTTTTCCATTATCAGTTTTCCATTATCAATTTCTCAATTATCAATTTCTCCATCATCAGTTTTCCATTATCAGTTACTCCATTATCAATATCTCAATTATCAATTTCTCCATTATCAGTTTTCCATTATCAATTTCTCAATTATCAATTTCTCCATCATCAGTTTTCCATTATCAGTTTTCCATTATCAATTTCTCAATTATCAATTTCTCCATCATCAGTTTTCCATTATCAGTTACTCCATTATCAATTTCTCAATTATCAATTTCTGCATTATCAATTTTCCATTATCAGTTACTCAATTATCAATTTCTCTATTATCAATTTCTTCATTATCAGTTTTCCATTATCAGTTTTCCATTATCAATTTCTCCATCATCAGTTTTCCATTATCAGTTACTCCATTATCAATTTCTCTATTATCAATTTCTCAATTATCAATTTCTTAATTATCAGTTTTTCCATTATCAGTTTTCCATTATCAGTTACTCCATTATCAATTTCTCCATTTTTCTCAATTATCAATTTCTCATTTATGAGTCTCTCAATTATCTATTTCTCCATTATCAGTTTCTCCATTATCAATTTCTTAATTGTCAATTTCTCAAATATCGATTCTCAGTTATCAATTTCTCAAATATCAATTCTCAGTTATCAATTTCTCAAATATCAATTCTCAGTTATCAATTTCTCAAATATAAATTTCTCAAATATAAATTTATCAAATATCATTTTCTCCATTATCAGTTTCTCCGTTATCAGTTTCTCCGTTATCATTTTCTCCATTATCAGTTTCTCCATTATATTCGGTGCTCTGCTCTTGTCTGACACTCTTTAAGCGAACAGTCTACGATAGCAGCCAGTGTTGGCGTGCATCACGTCATGTCTCAAATAATGTTCATATCTTTTTGAGATTCAATGAGGCAATAAGCAATGTATGACAGATCTTTCACAAAGCAATGTATGACAACATAGATCTTTCATAAAGCAATGTATGACAACATAGATCTTTCATAAAGCAATGTATGACAAAATAGATCTTTCAAAGCAATGTATGACAACATAGATCTATCATAAAGCACCGTATGACAACATAGATCTTTCATAAAGCAATGTATGACAACATAGATCTTTCAATAAGTATTGTATGACAACATAGATCTTTCATAAAGCAATGTAGGACAACATAGATCTTTCATAAAGCAATGTATGACAACATAGATCTTTCATAAAGCAATATATGACAACATAGATATTTCATAAAGCAATGTACGACAACATAGATCTTTCATAAAGCAATGTATGACAACATAGATCTTTCATAAAACACCGTATGACAACATAGATCTTTCATAAAGCAATGTATGACAATATAGATCTTTCAATAAGTATTGTATAACAACATAGATCTTTCATAAAGCAATGTATGACAACATAGACCATGGGGAATCCCGATTTAGTGATCTTATTTAACTTTGACGACGGAACATATTTGGGTGATGTGATCGGTATCACGCCAAGGCCAGCTTTACTTCCCAGCACAATCTCTGGTACCCATTTTTAGAGAGGCTGGGTGAACCAGAATATACTTTATACTTTTTATTCTTAATTTTTTTTTTTTAGTTGTCAGTTCTACACTATTTCTCTATGCTTACGATTTTATGTGTTTACACGTCATCTATCCTCTAACATGTGACACATCTCTTTCACATCTCATCATCCCATCTCTCATTCCTCTGTCCATCTCTCCCTAACTTTATCATCCAACATGTAAAAGTAAGAGTAAAGTACCCGCGTCACGCCAAGTGGCGCATAGGGAATATGGTGTTAGTGGCCCGCCACGCCAAGTGGCGTATAGGGAATATGGTGTTAGTGGTCCGCCACGCCAAGTGGCGTATAGGGAATATGGTGTTAGTGGTCCGCCACGCCAAGTGGCGTATAGGGAATATGGTGTTAGTGGTCCGCCACGCCAAGTGGCGTATAGGGAATATGGTGTTAGTGGTCCGTCATGCCAAGTGGCGTATAGGGAATATGGTGTTAGTGGTCCGCCACGCCAAGTGGCGCATAGGGAATATGGTGTTAGTGGTCCGTCACACCAAGTGGCGTATAGGGAATATGGTGTTAGTGATTCGTCACGCCAAGTGGCGTATAGGGAATATGGTGTTAGTGATCCGTCACACCAAGTGGCGTATAGGGAATATGGTGTTAGTGATCCGTCACGCCAAGTGGCGTATAGGGAATATGGTGTTAGTGATCCGTCATGCCAGTGGCGTATAGGGAATATGGTGTTAGTGATCCGTCACACCAAGTGGCGTATAGGGAATATGGTGTTAGTGATTCGTCATGCCAAGTGGCGTATAGGGAATATGGTGTTAGTGGTCCGTCATGCCAAGTGGCGTATAGGGAATATGGTGTTAGTGGTCCGTCATGCCAAGTGGCGTATAGGGAATATGGTGTTAGTGGTCCGTCATGCCAAGTGGCGCATAGGGAATATGGTGTTAGTGATCCGTCATGCCAAGTGGCGCATAGGAAATATGGTGTTAGTGATCCGCTATGCCAAGTGGCGTATAGAGAATATGGTGTTAGTGATCCGTCATGCCAAGTGGCGCATAGGGAATATGGTGTTAGTGATCCGCCATGCCAAGTGGCGTATAGGGAATATGGTGTTAGTGATCCGTCACGCCAAGTGGCGTATAGGGAATATGGTGTTAGTGATTCGTCACGCCAAGTGGCGTATAGGGAATATGGTGTTAGTGATCCGTCACACCAAGTGGCGTATAGGGAATATGGTGTTAGTGATTCGTCACGCCAAGTGGCGTATAGGGAATATGGTGTTAGTGATCCGTCACACCAAGTGGCGTATAGGGAATATGGTGTTAGTGATCCGTCACACCAAGTGGCGTATAGGGAATATGGTGTTAGTGATCCGTCACACCAAGTGGCGTATAGGGAATATGGTGTTAGTGATCCGTCACACCAAGTGCCGTATAGGGAATATGGTGTTAGTGATCATACATTTTACAGACATTCAGCACATGATTTTTGGAGTAATGTGGTCGGTATTACGCCCGTGCCGCTTTACTTTCACAGAAAATTCCAGTACCCATTTAAGGCTGGGTGAACTCGGAAGCCATCGGGTCCAAAATGTAGCTATAGATATTTGTGCCTCACCGTTTGTTGTCGTTGTCCCCATCTTCTGAAGAAGGGAACAGGCCGAAACGTCAGTATTTTGTTGTGTTCTTTTTTGTAAAGCTGTCACCATACCTTGTAGTGTACGTCACACCCAACTACTGGCTCCTTGCTACCAGCTTTACCGCAGCACTCAATTAGTTGCCTGTTCCGCACTCCTTGGCACAGCGCCTTGCCACGAGAACCAAACGCTAGAGCACACGGCCAACTCAACTACCTAAAAAGATAGCTATCATTGGCGATGTCTTTCACGCCTGTGTACTCATACGACTATAGCATAGGGTTACGGTCACAACTCAGGAACAAATTATATATCTGTATTTTACTGTTTATGCAAGTATAACCCGGATAGGGTAGGGCTGATTACTTGCGTGCAGATAAAACGTTTGTAGATTAATAATAATTTGTAAAAAAAAAAAAGACGAAACAGCACGAATAGTAGCTTCCAGTGGTTTAGACTAAGGTGTAACAAAGCATGCCAAGTTATAGGCCAAGTATCAACACTATTGAAAAACAAAGCAATAACTACGGAAGCAAAAAGGGCAATATACAAATCAATTTTTCTACCAACTCTGTGCTATCAGTGCCAGAATTGGATGCTGGACTCTAGAACAATAAGAAAGATAACGACCACCGAAATGAAATGTGTCAGACGAATGACAGGAAACAGCTTAAGGGACAGAGTAAGAAACACCGACCTGAGGATGAAACTCGAAATTGAACCAGCCATCGAATACATAAAGAAACAACACATAAATTGGTTCGGCCACAAGACCAAAAAGAAAACTAACAATGACTCAAAGACCATAAACAAACGTTATGAAAACGCCAGATTAAGAGGAAGACCGAGAAAGAGATGGATAAAAGGAAATACTAGAGTCACTAGGAGGAATAACATCAGAAGAGGCCAACAGAAGAGCAAAGAATCGCAGATTGTATCGACGCCAACGGCAGTGGAAGAAGGATAGAAGAAGAAGAAGAAGTGGTTTAGACTGGAGACAACTAATAGTACATTTTTTTTCATTCGCCAGCTTTTACCTCTGATGAAGTCCTAGAGACTAGGAACTGAATTTTGAGTGTCAATCCATTTTTCCCTGGCAGCCATGTGCACAGGGGTCCCTCGCCGCACAGGCAGATAACTCCGACTTCGGAGGTACTCATATTTTTTTCCGTCGATGAGTAATTGACGTTTCAAGCCGGGCCTCGCTGCTGAGACCAGGGGTGGTTACCGCAGAGAGAAATCATAAATAAAAATCCCAACCGTTGTAGCCGGGATTTGAACCCACAACCTCTCTGTCTCAAGGCCGGCGTCTTGCCTTGAGACCAACCAGTAAATGAATATTATTATAGAGGGAAACTTGTGAGGCGATAGATCAACGAATCATTTCAAGGGAAGAGCTATGTTTACAACACTGGGGAAAAAATAAATCACAAATAATCAATAACAGAAAAAAAAACCAATGATCAATAGATTATCCGAAGCTGTTGTTGATTGTTTGTCATTTGTGACCGAGTATTGTATGCATATTTCTTCCCTTGAAATGGATCCGATTCACGCAGAGGGACTTGAAAGAAAAACCTCTCAAAGTCAAAGGAAGATAATCAGAAAAATTAACAATTTTATAACTTGACGGCAGTTATTCCCCATCGTAAACATGCCCGTTAGGTGAAACAGGGACCCAATTTTATCTTTTTAAATGTTTGTAAGCAAAGACGACATCTATCTACAATACTCGTTATCTGGCAATATTTTGCCGTGCAACTTCTCTCATTGCCTGTTCTGGGTAACCACGTCTTGTCTCCAACAGCAGAAAGAACAAACAACGTTCAAGTTGCAACGTGTATCTTGAATCGTTTTTTTTTTCTTTTGATTTCAATTTCAGTTGTAGCCGTACCCATTTTTAGCTTCATTATCCACACCCACCCCTTTTTCTCTATATTAAACTGTGACCATTTATATTGAATGTGATCTGAACAGATTATTTCAGATAGCAAAACAGTTTTAGCTTTGGAACTGCAGATATCAAATATACATAAAATGGCATTTAACAATTAGTACAGCAAATAAAACAAACAACAATGCTTTGGAACTGGAGACTACAACTACTGCTACTACTACTACTACTACTACAACTACTACTACTACTACTACTACAACCACTACAACTACTACTACTACAACCACTACTACTACTACTACAGCCACTACTACTACTACTACTACTACTACAACCACTACTACTATAACTACTATTACTACTACTACCACTACTACCACTACAACCACTACTACCACTACTACCACTACTATTACTACCACTGATACTACTACTACTACAACCACCACTACTACTACTACTACAACCACCACTACTACTACTATTACAACCACCACTACTACTACACTGCTACTACTATAACTACTACTACCACCACTACTACTACAACCACTACTACTACTACTACAACCACTACTACTACTACTACTACTACTACAACCACTACTACTACTACTACTACTACTACAACCACTACTACTACTACTACTACTACAACCACTACTACTACTACTACTACTACAACCACTACTACTACTACAACCACTACTACTACTACAACCACTGCTACTACTACTACTACTACCACTGCTACTACTACTACTACTACTACAATCACCACAACCACCACTACTACTACTACTACTACTACTACTACTACTACAACCACTGCTACTACTACTACTACTACCACTACAACTACTACTACTACAACCACTACTACTACTATTACAAACACCACTACTACTACTACAACCACTACTACTACTACTACTACAACCACTACTACTATAACTACTACTACTACTACTACTACTACTACCACTACTACCACTACAACCACTACTACCACGACTACCACTACTACTACTACTACCACTACTACCACTACTATTACTACCACTGATACTACTACTACTACAACCACCACTACTACTACTACTACAACCACTACTACTATTACTACTACCACTCCTACTACTACTACTACTACTACTACTACCACTACTACTACTACTACTACTACTACTATAACTACAACTACTACTACTACAACCACTGCTACTACTACTACTACCACTACTAATACTACTACTACAACTACTACTACTACAACCACTACTACTACTACTACAACCACTGCTACTACTACTACTACTACTACCACTGCTACTACTACTACTATTACTACAACCACCACCACTACTACTACTACTACTGCAAATACTACTACT